>CM002480.1:24315383-24433682 GCA_000325765.3 Leersia perrieri
CAGCCACACCCGACGGCCGTGCCTCGCGCGCGCTCGCCGCCGCCTGCCTCCACCATTACCGCCAGCGCCGCCTCATGCGGAAGGGGAGAGAGCTCAGAGAGGAAGGGGAGAGAGGAAGGGGCGAGACCGTCCGCGAGAGAGAGGAGAGAGGAAGGGGCGAGCCGTCTTTGCGCTGCGGTGGGCCCACTCGCGCGTGGAAAGACACGTAGCGGCTCTCGCCAGGTGTAGTGACGTCCGCTTCTCTCTCCTTCCTTCTCTTTCCTATGTGGCTCTGCTATAGATAGCTTAACGACCCCATTGAGGGTGCACTAACCAATTCAACCTCGGCTGAGCCAGCTCGATCAGATCTTGTATCTTTGAGTCGGCCACACACAAAATAACCACAGGTTTCTGCTTTCTCTTTTGAATAGTTTGATCCTGTGACTATTAACAATTTCGGAAACGATATCTCGAAAATATGTTGCCCAACAAAAATATCGAGAGAAAAAAAAATTATCACACATTCATGTTAGCTAGTGATCCACACGGAACAGCGGGGAACGCTCGTGCCCCTGGGTGGCATTGAAGAACCTGAGCGTACGCGCCCACTTGAGATTGTCCTTGAGCTTGTGCACGGCGACCGTGTCCACCTGCAGCAAATGCCGGAAGCAGTTGGGCTTCTCCTTCATCTCCCCGTCGAGGTAGTCATACATCCGTGGCTCCGACCCGTACACGTTCCTCCCCCTGCCGCCCCACCGAAGCCACCGACCGAACACCAAATCCTCCGGCCCGTTCAGGTCGTTCCGGAGCTCGGGCGTCGCGGCCACCCACGCCGCCACGTCCCACGACACCACGTAACCCATGCCCGACATGTACTGCGGCGTCTTCTCCGTGTCCGCGGCGTGGCACGGCGTCAGGAACCCGTAGTACGCGTCGCGCCGCGGCTTGTCGCGGAGCGTGTCGGCGAGGGACGCGAGCCGGTAGTACGTGTCGTCGTCGGTCTTGCCCACGTAGTCGTAGTAGGGTTCGCCGGGGAAGAGACTGGGGAGGGAGGAGAAGTAGGTGTGGGTCTTGCCGTTGTCCATGTTCTCCGTGCAGTTGAGCACGATGACGTCGCCGTAGGCGGCGATCTCGAGCGACACCAGCGCGGCGTCCTCCTCCTTGGTGAGGTTGCACACGACGAAGCGGACGTGGACGACGGCGCGGGCGGGGCGCGGCTGGAGCGCGTACGCGAGGCGGACGAGCGCGCGCCGCTCGTACTTGTCGGCGCGGGTGAGCACGCCGAGGAGCACGCGGATGTCCGGTGCAGCCTTCGCCGTGGCCGCCGTGTCGGCCGCCGCCGTCGGCGACGTCGCAAGCGAGGACTGGAGCCTGAATTCGTTTGGGAAGATGAGGAAGTAGATGATCGCGAGGAGGATGAAGGGCAGGAGGAAGAAGAGAGAAAACAACTGCTTCTTCTTCTTCATTTCGTGCATGATCACCATGTAATCCGGCAAATTGTTGGCTAATTATCTTGTGATGCTAAGTTCTTCCCTGCACGAACTGTAGAACTATCTTATGTAGACAATGTTCGAAGATCTAGTTGAAGGTTCGCCATGCATTGTGAACATGTAGTATGTAGAAATACCTGCTAGGTAATCATTCTTATTGCCAAGAGGGCAAGAGGGGAATACCAAAGTTGAAGACATACCTTGATGAATACACAAACGAGAGAGAAATAAAGGTTTTAGTAGCAATTTCCACGGCCAGTGTTGTTTTCTGTTTTTAGCAGGAAAAAATAAGAAAAATGCGTGCATTTCGAGGTTAAGAATGACCAACATGCATATGCAGGCAGGCTGTATCCTCTGACCCCTTCGAAGTTAATGTTTCCGTCAACTGTTTTGATCGTACGCATTCTTCTGAGAGCTTTAGGAAGTCCATGCAAATGCATTGCGTATAGATCGGAAGAGAGGAGGAACGGGGGAAGGAGAACTGTAGAAGCCCGCTGATTTTTATGACCGTAGCTTCAGTTAAAAGAAAAACTGAAGAAACTTCAATAATTAATTAACGATGTCGTAAATAGGTGGGCCGGATCGGTGATTTTTGGAAGTTCGTGGCCCATCTAGTGCTATAGTCAGAGGTTCCTAGGGCATGTTAGCCATCTCGAAAAGGCCCATATTAGCAACTCTCCCTAATTCGGATCATGAGGTCTACTAAGTTCAGCACACCTCACAGTGGCACGGTTGGGCTGGCATCCCTCTGCATGAATGATGCGAGGCAGTGAGTCGATCATTATTTGACGGCGAGACGCTCGACGAATGATGACGATGCATCCTTCCGTATTTCTTGATCCAAAACACGGATCGGAATTCGGAGGGAGTGAGCTAAGGCCTGAGGGGACCATGTGAAAAATGGAGTATTTTTCTTCACACTTGGTCGAATCGGCTATACTAGTACTCACGATCGAGTTCGCTCCCGATCCAAAACGTAGATATACTAAAAAAGAAAATGGGGGCTCAAACGTGTGAACGCGTAACCTCAACAACAACCTGCTAAAATCCAACATTTCATATGCAACTGCAAGCACGAACGATAATCCCATATTCGTTGATAAACCCTACATTACACATGTATATATTGACCAATGTAAAAATGTCTACATTTTTCATGCAGATACTACAGCCATCATGCTTGTACAAAACTATAAAACCCTAGCAGCAAAAATTGCAACGACGATTCATCTTAACTAGATCTTAGGTGTGAGGTCTACGGTGTACATCTTGGAAGGCTTGAGCCCATTGGTGGCGTTGAAGAACCTGAGCGTGCGAGCCCACTTAAGCCGGTCTTTCAGCTTGTGAACCGCCACCGTGTCCGTCACGAGCTCGTGCCGGAAGCAGTTGACATCCTCGTACATCTCCCTATCGAGGTAATCATACATCCTCGGCTCCTCGCCGTACTTGTTCTTCCCCTTGCCTCCCTTCCTCAGCCACAGCCCAAACCCCTCGTCCTCGTGCCCACCCTTCCCCAATTCCCTCAGCTCCGGCGTCGCGGCCACCCACTCCGCCACGTCCCACGACACGATGTAACCCATCCCGGACATGTACTGCCACTTCGGGTCGATGTGGCACGGGTTGAGGAATCCGTGCCACATGTCGCGCCGCGCCTTGGGCCGCAGCGTGTCGGCGAGCGCGTCGAGGCGGTAGTACGTGTCGTCGTCGATCTTGCCCGCGTAGTCGTACGCCTCGGCGCCGCGGAAGAGGCGAGGGAGGGTGGAGAAGTAGTCGTACGTCTTGCCGTCGTTCATGTTCTCCGTGCAGTTGAGCACGAGGACGTCGTTGTGGGTGATGATCTCGAGGGACACCAGCACCGCGTCCTCCTCCTTGTCGAGTCGGCACATCACGAACCGGACGTCGATCACGGCGCGGCGCGGCCGCGGCTGGAGCGCGTACGCCATGCGCAGCAGCGCGCGGCGCTCGTAGGAGTCGGCGCGGGTGATAATGCCGAAGAACACGCGGAAGTCGACGGCGGCGGCGGCGGCCGCCTTCGGCTCCGTCGAATTCGGCGAAGCCTCGGTGGCGAGCTTGTTGCTCAGCGCGGACTGGAGCTGGGTGAAGTCGTTGGGGAAGAGGACAAGGTAGAAGAAGGCGAGGACGGTGACGGGGACGAGGCAGGCAGCGACGACGTTCGCCGCCATGGCTAGCTTAACTAATGAGGTTTACTTTGAGCGAGGTTAACGTACGGTAAGTGTGTACGTTGCTTGTGTTGATCCAAGGATCTTAAGTAGACTGACAATACTCTCGTTCTCAACTCTAGATTCGTGAACTTGCCAAGTTGCTGCAGAAAATTACTATAGATGAACAACTGGCACTTTGTTTTATTGTGTGAGTAAACAAAAGCTGCTGTTATGGTATGGTTAGTATAAGCTACAAAGCTAGGCTCGATCGATTCCGGTTAAGATAATTGTAACGTTTACTACGATTTAAAAATTTCCTGGTCCGGACAGCTCCAAGTCCGCGTCAACGCATACGTATGGAAGAGATCTTGGTTATTTTTTTACATTTACAAGTCCACTCTATACATAGCGATGATGTTACAGGTCGTGAACTACTACATTTTTAATTACCCGCATTAATCCTCCTTCCTCGAAGATAGTGTAGATCGGTAGTGAGATAATTAAGCTATCTAAGCTAGAAAATTTATACTACGATCGATCAATATATAGTTGACCAGTATCGGCCGACCCCTATATTCGGCAATCCTGGTCATAATTTGGTTCATTCCCGGTGACGTTGGCATACGATTTGGGACGAGGAGAGCCGGCGGCGACGGCGCGATCATGGCGGTCTCCATGGTGACGGAGAGAAGGGGGAAGGTGAGGCCATGAGGGGGGCCGGCAAACCCTCACGACGAGACGACGACGAGGATGGCGATGGCAGCGCGGAGGTCGGTGGCCTCTGGCTCGGGTCCACGCTGGGGCAAAGAAAGCGGCGGCGCGCGTCGGTTTGCACACCGAGCGCAGAGGGCAGCGGCTCGGGTGGGTAAGTGCTGTGTCTGGACAAAGCTGTGCCTGGTGAGCGACTAGGAGTGCGGAAATAGGCCTACGAGAAGCCCAGAAGATGAAAGCAAGGGGAGGGAGATGGCTTGTCGTAGAACGGCTACGTCGAAGATTGCACAATCACATCACAGGAAAAGTAATGAACACAATAGACACATGTAGTGGTGTTGCTCTCTCTTTATTAATCAATGATCAATGTGTATAATGAAAACACCCCTGCCTCTTTATTTATAGGTAGAGGAGGCTAGAGATAAGAAGCGAATTTGAATCCTAATCTATCTCTAACTAATTCGGATTGGTCCACAAGTAAAGAATTTATCTCTTCAAAGAGATATATTCGTAACACTTCCCCTTGGACCTATCCGCGACTAACTCATGCCTCATCAAAACTCATACCAAAACCCAGTGGGAAAAAGGTTAGGAGAAAGAGTACATAGTTGCCGCCATGTATCACACATTGTTGCCTTGTTAAAAACCTTTGTAAGCTCCACTCAACTAAGGGAAAAAGAGTACAACGCTGTGGACTCGCCGATCCATGCATTAGGCTACGTTCAGGGGATCCACTCCTCCTGAACCCTGCAAGTCTCTAAGTTTTCTCATCCCTATTTCATGAACAAACTTTCGGAAAGCACAAGCTAGGAGGGACTTAGTGAACAAATCTGTCAAGTTGTCACATGACTTGGACCGCAGGATCTTTACCTCCCCTTGCTTCTGCAGCTCGTGAGGATAGAAGAATTTTTGGAGCAATATGTTTTTGTCATATTGTTCTTGATATAGCCTAATTGCATCTGTGCAACACATGCTGCATTATCCTCATAAATAATGGTAGGGGTATTAGGGATACTCAAACCACATGACCGCTCAATATGGTGAGTCATCCTCCAAAGCCACGCACACTCCCGTGCGGCTTCATATAGTGCAATGATCTCCGAGTGGTTTGTAGACGTCGCTACTAAGGTCTATTTACTAGACCGCCACGAAATGGTTGTACCATCACAGAGAAACACAAAACCAGTTGGAGAACGGGCATTATGGGGATCAGACAGATATCCTGCATCTGCATAGCCCACCATGGTTAAGTCTCGTTGCCTTGGAAAGAAGAGGCTGAGATCTTGCGTACCCTGGAGGTATCTGAGTACTGTCTTAATGCCAACCCAATGTCTCCTCATAGGAGACCCACTGTATTTAGCTAGTAGATTTACCGTGAATGCAATATCAGGCCTGGTGCAGTTCGCAAGGTACATCAGTGCTCCTATGGCGCTTAAGTATGGGATTTCCGATCCCAACACTTCCTTAGTCTCACTCCTAGAATGTAATGGGTTTTTGTCCCGATCAAGGGATCTCACTACCATGGGTGTTTTCAAATGATGTGTCTTTGACATGTTAAATCTCTCAAGGACGTTTTTAGTGTAGGTCGATTGGTCACTAAAATCCCGTTAGGGAGATGCTCGACCTGTAGGCCCAAGCAAAACTTGGTTTGACCCAAGTCTTTCATCTCAAACTCGGTCTTGAGATAGGCAGTCACCTGCTCAATGTCCTTTGCGTGGCCAATGATGTTCAAATCATCGACATAGACTGAGATGATACAGAAATCACTCTGTGACTTTCTGATGAACACGCAAGGACAGTCCTCACAATTGACATATCCTTTTCCCAAAAGGAAGTCGCTTAGTCCGTTGCACCACATACGACCGGATTGTTTTAACCCATACAACGATCTCTCCAATTTCACGCTGTACATGTTGCGATTTGCTTTATCCGGGACCTTCAACCCGTCAGGTACGCGCATATAAATCTCTAAATCCAACGATCCGTACAGATATGTGGTCACCACATCCATCAACTGCATTTTCAATTCCATGCCAGCTGCCATAGACATCAAGTATCGGAATGTTATGCCACTCATCACAGGAGAATAGGTTTTATCGTAATCGATGCCGGGTCTCTGCGTGAACCCTTGTGCTACAAGCCTCGCTTTATATCTCACCACTTCATTGTTTTTGTTCCGCTTCCGGACGAAAACCCACTTGTACCCAACAGGGCGCACAGTGGGGGGCGTCAGGCTCACCGGCCCAAAGACGCGCCTCTTAAAAAGCGAGCGCAATTCCGTCTCTATCGCTTCTTTCCATTTGACCCAATCTGAGCGATTAGGCACTCTGCCATGGACTTAGGTTCATGATCATGATCCATCATATCAGCGATCTTAGAGACGAAATTTATGTCGACATGTGTAGTCTTCCGGTCATACAATTCTCCCGAAACAGCATAGTTTGTGGCAATTTCCTCGTTTATTTCCTCATCCTGGTTTTCCAAAACAGGAGAGTGTTTCGATTTGCCAGTAGGACCAGGTGTGCATGCTGATCCAATAGGGTCTACACCCTTCTGTCGTCCGTCCATTGGACGGGTCTCCTCAGAGACTACTGAATGGAAGTGTGATGAAATAGGCTCCGTATTCAGCTCTTGCGGACGTCTCCGCTTATCCTGACTCGGATCTTCCGGGTTTCTCCCCCTCTTCCTAGGTTTAGGGGCATCTAATAATCCGAAGAACATGCATCAATCATGCTATATCAATCTACGAATTGAAACAATCAAAATTGTTACCTTAGATCCCTTGACGTCAGCCCAGTCAGTAGAGCTGCTGATAACGTGGTGTAGAACGACTACGTCGAAGATCGCACAATCACACCAGAGGAAAAGTAATGAACACAATAGACACAGATATAGGGGTGTTGCTATCTCTTTATTAATCAATGATCAATGTGTACAATGAAAGCACCCCTGCCTCTTGATTTATAGGTAGAGGAGGCTAGAGATAAGAACCGAATTTGAATCCTAATCTATTTCTAACTAATTTGGATTGGTCCACAAGTAAAAAATTTAGATATATTCGTAACAGGGCTAACCTTGGAGGGTTTTGGCCCAAACCTAATATTTGGATTTATATATTGGGGAGATTATTTCAAATAGGATTTGGTGCAGCCATTTGCGGACAAATGAATTTGTTGTTTTTTAAATTTCCAGAAAATGTTTGGAGGTTAACTTTGGAAGGATATATGTCAATAATGATGGTTGAAAAAGAGGACAAAAATGAAATTAGGAGGGCTAAAAAACCTTGAAATTGTGACTTTAAAGATTGCTAGGGAAATGTTTTGGTGAAGTGTTTGGCTTGTACCCTACCAATTTTGTTAGAACATATTTGGTATGATAGGGTAGCAAAACAAAATATTTCGATAATCAGATGTTATAAATTTATAATTTTCCTTTCAAAAAAAATAAATTTATAATTCACCTAGGCCAATATCATCTTTTTGTCTGTTGTATTATGTGGCTACAATCTACAACCAGCTCTCTTCCTCTCTTGCCGCTCCAGGTAGGAATTGGGCTGTCGTTCTCTCTAAATTTAGTCTAGACTATGCTAGTAGTGAATTTCTACACTAGAGTTGTTCGTTACACGAACTAAGCTAATGTTTTAATTAATGAATGGATGTGTTATTAGAATTACTTACAGAGGAAAAATAAATTATGCACCTATATTATAAATCTAAAAGACAGCTTAGTCATATTAAGGTATTAAATTGATCTAATACAGTAACCTTTTAAAGAATCATAACTTCGTATCGCGATATACAAAATCTGTAAGCACTCAGAAAGGAAAGAAGAAAATTGCCTATTTGACACTAAAAATAATAGGGGATGCTCATTTGACACTCAAACTATAAATCTTGTCTATATATCCACAAACTCATTTTTTTGTTTAGTGTGAGGGGAAAAGACCATTTTGCCCCTGTTTGAAGTTCATCACATAAAAATATTGGAGATTATTAGCTCTGTTAAATCTTGCTTATCAATAAAAAATGACAATAATAATTTTACTTTGATAAATTCTTTTAGCTGGACATTAACTTGTTAATCTTGTTAATCCAGACACAGTGATGGTCCTGCCCATTATAACCGAAACTTGTTAGCAACCAATTTACACAAAGCTTCATATTGCAACAAACAGCATCGACGCTGTTCGGCACGAGACGCCGCAAAAGTCCTCCACGAGATCCCGTGCTGGACGCCGTAAAATTCCTCCCCTGCTCCGCGCGGCGCGAGCCTGGCCCCACGTGGCCCCCCTCTCCTCCACGGGCCCCCTGCTCCTCCGCGGCTGACCCTGCACGGGGCTACTGTTCCGCGGCCACGCCGGCGCCGCGCGAACCCAACCACGGGTGGGCCTGCTCCTCCGCGGTCGCACCGACGCCGCGCGACCTTGACCCCGCCCGGTGTTCCGCCGCCGCCAGGGTCTGGTAGGGTTAGGGCTCTAAGTTCTAACCGTTTTGATTTTTGGTCACTCACTTGGATAAGGGTATCCTCGTCTTTTCTCCAAGCCTTTCTTGGCCAACTAACGGTGGACGACAGAAAACTAAACGGAAGTGTCTTACTGACAAAGAAAAGTGAGTTTGTGGACATATAGATAAGATTTATAATTTAGGTGTCAAATAAACCAGCCTCATTTTTTCTAGTGTCAAATAGACAATTTTCTCGAGGGACAGAGCCAATCTAAATGAACACGAGTGTGCACATGACAAGGTCGAATCGATACAAAAACATGTCTGGTGCAGATCAAGAGCCTAGGGTGAACACCAAGGAGCCGGTGGCTCTTGGCGGTCTTTATGCCTAACAGAAATTAATCTATCGCCTAAATGTCATATACCATCCAAATTATTTTCCATTCTAAATGCCGTATTCATCCAAGTTAGTATTTTTCATTGTTCCGTAGTAATATTAACTTAAGTGTAAATTGGGCGTTAATTAACAGATTGATTTTTTGTAAAACCTTAGAACCACATACCAGGAGTGTCATGAATCTCAAATCTTAGGGGTGAGGTCTACATGGTACATCTTGGAAGGCTTGAGCCCCTGTGTGGCGTTGAAGAACCTGAGCGTGCGTGCCCACTTGTGCCGGTCCTTGAGCTTGTGCACCGCCACCGTATCCGCCACGAGCTCGTGCCGGAAGCAGTTCACCCCATCCCTCATCCCGGCGTCGAGGTAGTCATACATCCTCGGCTCCTCCCCGTACTTGTTCCTCCCTTTGCCTCCCTTCCTCATCCACCGCCCGAACGCCTCGTCCTCCATCCCCTCGTGGTCGTCCCTCAATTCCGGCGTCGCCGCCACCCACTCCGCCACGTCCCACGACACGATGTATCCCATCCCCGACATGTACTGCCACTCCGGGTCGATGTGGCACGGGTTCAGGAATCCGTGCCACATGTCGCGCCGCGCCTTGGTGCGCAGCGTGTCGGCGAGCGCGTCGAGCCGGTAGTACGTGTCGTCGTCGATCTTGCCCGCGTAGTCGTACGCCTCGGCGCCCGGGAAGAGGCGAGGGAGGGAGGAGAAGTACTCGTAGGTTTTCCCGTCGTTCATGTTCTCCGTGCAGTTGAGCACGAGGACGTCGTTGTGGGTGATGATCTCGAGGGACACCAGCACCGCGTCCTCCTCCTTCTCGAGGCTGCAGATCACGAACCGTACGTCGATCACGGCGCGGCGCGGGCGCGGCTGGAGCGCGTACGCCATGCGGAGGAGGGAACGGCGCTCGTAGAAGTCGGCGCGGGTGACGATGCCGAAGAACATGCGGAAGTCGACGCCGTCGTCCGCCGGCGGCGTGTCGACGTCGACGACGATGCCGTTTTTGGTGCCGCCGTCGCATGGTGCGAGAGCCGATTGGAGATGGGTGAAGTTGTTGGGGAAGAGAACCAGGTAGAAGAGCACGAGGATGGTGACGGGGACGAGGCAGGCAGCGATGTTCGACGACATGGCTAACATACACTGGCTTATGACCTTGCGGATACTCTTGCTACTTGGCTGGTGCCAATGTTCATCTAGTTTTTGGCAACAAATTTGGCTAGTTTATGAAGCGCTAGCCAGCTACTCCCTTTATGTGATCAACTTGATGTGATTGAATGAGTTCAAGTAAAAACTCCCTTTATATATAAAAAAACCAGCCAACTAATAGCATATGTGTGTAGTCACTGTAGTGTACTCAGGCTAAAATCTCGGTAGTTTGCTTTATGGTCTATATAAGTTGAGGTTAGGCCCGATCGATCCCGGTGAAGAAATTTCTAGTGTTTTGGATTTAACAACTTCTTCACCGGGATTGAAATCCAAGACTGGGTAAATGATCTGCAAAGTCGACGTACTTGAATTGTACATATTCGGATTTAATCGCGTGCATTTACATCATATATCAAAGTCATCTTGCCATCTTCCAGTATTGGCAGTCAGAACAGTAGCAATTATCAGGTCTCGTCAACTAGAGTACTTTCAATTGGTAGAGTGTTTCTCCTCAGGAGCACGGCCTCATCAGGAGGACGCACATGCAGCATTAGTAGTACTCCATAGTCCCTATCTCTATTTTGTATTTTTTGTGTATGCAAGCGATAAAAGTCCGTACTAGTAACTTTCAAAACGATTTTGGTTTTTTCTCTCTAAACTACCTATTCAATCAGTATTGATGTAAAATTTCTCAAAATAATCGTGTTCTAATGATTTTTAATCGTAAACTGCGAATCTTCGATTGATCTTTTTCAATGCTGCACACTGTTTTCATTAGGATGTTTTTAATAGGCTTTTATTTTTCACTGGTTCATATGCCGTCAGTGTCTCCAGAAGATATTTTATGATGTTTCAACCATTACAACCTGATACTATATCCATCAAAAATATACTTTGTTAAATGTTTGAAAGGGATGTAACATTTAAAAACGGCTTATAGCGGCACCATCAACCACTGTCATCAAAGGCTCCACCGCTATGCCGACGTCAATGAGCAGATATCCGTTGGTTCTTGGTTCTCAAGCCTTGATTTGTCATCTTTGCTTGTCATTGTCTTTTTTTTTTCCTAAATAAGCGGTTGACATGTGTACGAAATAGAAAAAATTATAGATAAAACCTATACTTCTGCACTATTCTTGATTTGAAATCCACGACTAAAAACTTATAATGAAAAAACCTTAAAATTAGGGCTGAAAATTTATATTTTAGCTGCGGAAGATAAGTAACATGGAAACAATGGAAGCCGGTATCAACATGGATGATTGATGCTATTTCTATCTGCATTTGTCAGCTAGACGATGACTTTTAGATTTTTGTAACTCGAGCTATGCATGTGTACGAATATCTCCAAACAGATCAATACATGGTGTTTTTTTACACTCGTGGTTCAGGGTTACGGAAAAATACGGGAGTATCCCAAGCAGGGCCTTACGGGGTGGAAACTGAAACTAGAGTAGCAATTAGGGTCATTTATGCTATTTTTTATATTTTAATTCATTTTGTAGAGCAAAAAGATCACTTGAGGTCCCTTGATTTGTCGACGAGTTCATGAAACGTCCCTGAACCGTAAAAACAGATACAATGTATCCCTCAACTTTCTAAAATTGGTGCAAATATAGTCATTGGGCAGTATTGTAGGTGGTTTTGGCTGACGTAACGCGTGGGCCATGCATATCATCCAGCTAAGTCAGCATGGGACCAAGCCCACCCAACCCTGATGAGCTCGAGTCTAACTCCGTCCCCGTCCCCTTCGGCTCTGCCTCCATCGTTGCCACGCAATCCACCGTGCCGCCGTCGCCAACGACGGCACCCCACTACGAATCCCACTGCTGCTAACACAAAGTGTGGCGGCATCCATGCCCCCAATGCCGCATCCAGCACCGGCAACCGCTCGCCATCGTCCCCTGCCAAGTTGCTGGCCATCTGGCTTCGGATTTTGTGTGTGCAGTTTGCCAGACTTTGAGGAGGTTCGACGGCGGCGAAGGGAGAGTAGAGAGAGGAGGGTAGAAGATTTTTTTTTTGATATTTGACTGACAGGTGGGTCCTATTTGACTCGCCGACTGTCATGTGGGCTTACGCGACATGTCAGCCAAAACAACCCACAATACTGCCGAGGGACATTCTTTATATTGGTTTTAAGGTTAGGGCATTCATTATATCCGTTATTGCGGTTTATGGACGAAAATCGACTTGATGACCACAAATGGACTTATTTATTTTGTAGATACCAGAATACCACTTGCTATGAGCCTTTATTTGACGGGCCAATTTTAGGCCAGACGATAGGTGGGCTTTCCCACAAGTCAGCCCATAAAAACAAACGGGCCTAAAACGCACAGCACAATCCTCTAGAGCACGTCGTGGCCGTTCACAAATCCGCATCAGAAGATCCTGGCCGTTCAGTTCTCCTACCCACGGATACATAAGCGCCACCAGCGCAGCGAGCTAGGGTTTCTTCCTCCCCTCGCGGTCGCCTCCGAGCTCATACCAGTCTCTCTCCGGCGGCGGAAGCAAACGGCGGCGAGATGGTGAAGGGACGCACCGGGCAGCGCGTGCGGCTCTACGTCCGCGGCACCATCCTCGGCTACAAGAGGTGAGCTCCGGCGAGGTCTCCCCGTCTCCGGCCACCGAGGTGTGCAGGGTTTTGTTCAATTCCTTGGGGCGTCGATTTGATTTGGGGATTTTGGGGGAAACGCAGGTCGAAGTCGAACCAGTACGAGAACACGTCGCTGGTGCAGATCGAGGGGGTGAACACCAAGGAGGAAGTGGCGTGGTACTGCGGGAAGAGGATGGCGTACGTGTACAAGGCCAAGACCAAGAGCAGCGGCACGCACTACCGCTGCATCTGGGGCAAGGTCACCCGCCCCCATGGCAACTCTGGCGTCGTCCGCGCCAAGTTCAAGTCCAACCTGCCCCCGGCTTCCATGGTGCGTTGCGTAACCTTCATGTCGTCGTCTCCGTTCTGTGCAATTCCTATTGTTCTTGTTTATGAGCTTGTGTTATATGCTAATTTTTCTGCTATTTTTGCTTGGTTGCAGGGGCGCAAGGTGAGAGTCTTCATGTACCCGAGCAGCATCTAGAGGTTAGTGCCGATGGCATCCTACTTAAGTTAGCTGTCTGCTTGCTATATATGATAATATGAATATGCTTCTCACTTCACCAAGCATTAGTCGAGTGACATCTCTTAAATAAATAGTTTGTTGTTCACTTTGCGGCAATTATCCATGTTCGATGAACCAATATATTGCTGTGATGACTGCTCAACTCTTTGTCAAACTTAGTACCCTGTATGGATTGTTAGTATATCCTGAGCAGCTTGTTAGGTAGGACGTGTTTGATGAAAATGTGACATGTTTAGTTCAATTGTACGTATTGCACACAAAAAATTCTGTTATTATAGCTTGTCAAATTTGGCTGCAATTTGACCCTTGCCGAGGACTAGTCAGTAGTCACTTAGTCAGTCACTTGGTTTTTGGACATTTTTTGAAGCATTTGGCAACTTTGTGTGCTACTAATTAGTCGAGCTAGTGAATCTACATTTGCAACCAAACCTGTTTAATTCACTTTGTTACTTTCACTGTTTCACATAGTGTGCATCCACTGTTTTTTTCAAGAGTTTATTATAGGGACATTTACCGAGTTGAAGTTTGTGGTCCAGCACCCTTCTGCGAAGGAATCTAAAGCTACTTCTGTTTTTATCTGAAATAAGGCAGCTCAGACGAGCCGCACCAAGTTGATTTAACAATAAGTAGATAACATAGGGGTTGCTTGGAATGGCTTTATTGTACTCTGCTGCCTATGGAACTTGATTGGGTCTCGTACAATTGCCAAGTAAAACTATTTACCAGCCATGTTTGCTGCACTATTGTTGCCACTAAAGAGTAAAGTTATGGTAATACCATTGCCTCTTACTGTCAACAAAAATACTATCTCTTTATATCCTGTATTTTTGTGCATATATTGTTAAGTGTTAAACTGTAAATGCCTATGCAATTCTCAACTAGCACTATATTGGTTTTGTTTGATTAATTACTAACACCACGTCTCATCCAATGCAGATAATCTCTAAGTGTGGAGGATGGTGCTTATATCTTAGATTTTACTTCTGGCGAAAAATGTCTTTTTCATCGGAATTCATTTTGCTGTACCCTGAGAAACCCTGGCTGTTCTCCGTAGTTTTGATATCGAATGTATGCCCACTTATATTAAATCATATGTTTCGTGGAGCCGGACTTGGAACTTGGAAGTGTAATCTGTCTCGTGTCGTCCTACCATCATTCCCCTTGCATTTCTGAGCTTCTACTGCTGATCTCCGAACAAGATGTGTTTTCTCTTTGCGTTGCTGATTTTATTTGAGCTTACTGACGCGCCTGTTTTGGCCGTCAACCTCTGCATGCATTGCTGCCTCGGTGCGGCGGAAAGATCGTTCTGATCTCGGCGTCCACCTACGAGGTGAAAGTTCACTCGCATGTGGAAGAATGTGATTAGAACTCGCATGTGGAAGAGGCAAAGTCGATCCAATCTGGCAACAACATGGTGGTGATAGGCCGGTGGGCTGTTGGACGTCGGCGAGGACCCGACGGTGGTGCTGCGGCGGCGCTGTCGGCTGTTGTGCACTGGAACATGGAGCGCCCGAGGCTGGGCAACACCAACATGTACGTGGACGTCGTAGTAGTTTTCCGCATGGTTCGAATGGCTTATTCCCAAATTATTACCGTGTACGTTTTTAGGTTGCTAAATGGTGTATTATTTAATTTTTTATAGAGAAGTTTCTTTACAAATAAAATAAATTTATTTTTAAGTTTAAAATAGAACGGGGCCTTACACATTCGCGCTGTTCTGCGGCACGTCGCTGCCGATGAGAATTGAGATGATTGAGTACAAAGCCGTTCACTTTGTAGCCCATTTTTAACTCCACCAATATTTGATAATGTTGAAATTTTAGCATATTTTAACATTGTCGAATTTTGATAGTGTTAGATGTGTCTGGTTTATTACCTTATTAAACTGTTTTTTTTATTTTTTTTGAGAGGAAACTTTGGGAAAATTCGGTAGAGTTGTAATGGTAGAAATATGTTTTGGTACTGTTGTAACCCCTGTATGGGAACTCACTTAACATACCCTAATTACAAAACTGAAGTCTTAGGCGGTTAGGCTTTTTTTTTTAAATTACACAGTACAACGTAAACACTCACAACGTACACACACTCACCCCTATAAACGCACGCACGCAAACCCTACCCCTATGAACACCTCTGAAGACTGGGCCGACAAATTCTTGATATTAACGAAGTTACCACGGACGCCTCGCTATCGAGGGGTACGTCGTTTACCACTGAAAACACAGAGCCGTTAAATCTTGAAAAAATCGTTCTCATAGAGAATCAAACAACTAGGCTATAGGCCCGTTCGCTTAGCCGGCCAGGCCTTACCAAGTGATGAGCCGCGTCCCCCTCCTCAGCCGTCTTAACGCGGTTACGCGGGCTTACGATATTTAATGGGCCGTTTACCGTGAGGCCCAGTGCGCCTTACCGAGCCCAAATTCCGGTGCTCTTCTTCTTCTTCTTCACTCCGCGTCTCACGCCGCCGCTGCCGCCGTCACCGACTTTCTCTAATTCGCCCCTCGTTCCCGCCTGCCCGCTCGAAAAGGAGTTTTCCCCCCCAAATCTTTCCGACCTACCTGGTTAACACCGAGCATGGCGGAGGAGAAGATGGAGGAGGCGGCCTCGCCCTCGGCGGCAGCGACGCCGTTCCAGCTCCAGTTCGACAAGCCCATCCCCTTCCAGGTCTCGTCTCTGGTTCCTCTCTGATCCCCCCTCGCTTGACCTGCCAATTGCCGCGCGAGCTGGCTTTGCTGCTTGGCGCATCGAGCCAGTCTGTGTTGGAGCTACTGAGTAGTGTGCTATCGAGTTGATCCACGCAGAGCTTGCTTGCTTCGTGGTAGAGCACGAGTGCAGTGGGGAGCGTCGAGGGGTTCACTTGCCTGCGTGCCAACTGTTTGTTGAAATTCCTAGCAGGATTAGATTGATTCATAGTACTAGTAGGACTAGATTCCTTGCGTTTAAATTATTTGTTCCTGCTGAATTTCATTTTCTATTTTCTCCATGTATTTCTGTTTCCAGATTTAGTATCAGTGGAACCCATATTTTCCTATAATGTTTTATTGTCATTTCTTAGTTCACGCTGACATGATCCGTTAGTAATTTTGCTTTACCATGTTTCACTCTTTGTAGATAAAACTGGCAGAGTGGAATCCTGAGAAGGATTTGCTTGCTATGGTTACCGACGACTCTAAGGTTGTCCTCCATCGCTTCAATTGGCAAAGGCTATGGACTATTTACCCAGGTTGCTACTTGTCATAGCCCCATCCCTTGCTTACAAAACATATTCTGGAAAAATTGCTTCTTATGAAACAAAACTAAAAGGAAAAAAAAACTCGACCACCGGTGGGAAAGACCTCCCACAGCTTTGCACTAATAAGAAACATTTTATCGGCCGGCTTTGAAACAAAACTAGTTATAAGCTCATATTTATGAACAATCTTAAGGCGCTCATCATGCATATATTTTTAATGCAACCATGTTGGCAGCTTGGTCTACACTAAAATCTCGCTTATTTTTCAGGGAAGTGCATCACATCTATTTGTTGGAGCCCTGATGGTAAAATAGTAGCACTTGGTACAGAAGATGGTTTGGTTCTTTTGCATGATGTTGAGGTGTGTATATTAATGAAATGGATTCTTAGGTCTTGTGGATCCCATTTTGTTTTCTGTGTTGAATTTTGACATCTATTCATATAGTCATATATCATAAAAACTTGATCCCATATCTATTTTGTCTAGTGCTATTGGCTCAGTTTTCATCTTGATCTTTACCTCCACAAGCTTTTATGAGTGGTTAGCAGAACTGTATAGAGACCACTGTGAGAAATGGCTCCAAGGAAGCTATAGGTAGAGATTGTTAAATGGCACTCGAATTAGACATAGGGCACATTTCCAATTCCTTCCTTTCCTGTCGAACACCATTTCTAGTACACACAACATATAGCAATTCCTTTGTAATTGAATTTTCACCATCAAATGTTTTGTTTGTACAACCGATTTTATGTTTTGATTATTTGCCTAGTTTGACTCTTTTATTACTTATGACACGCAAAATCCAAACCATCTTTCATGCTATTAAATTCTGCTCACTGTGTTTGTTCTACTTTACCTCATTGTGCATGTTTAAGTGAAGGGGGTGCTTATTGCAGAATGGGAAAATGCTGAGAAGAATAAAATCCCATGATGTTGCCATTGTATGTTTGAACTGGGCAGAAGATGAGCCACAATCAAGGGTATATATATATATATATATATATACTATCGCCTTTTCCATCTTTTAGAAATACGAATGATGTATAAATGAAAATGTATTTCATCGTATTATAGTTACATAGTACATCATTCAATTTAAAGCATTACTCAGGAATGTTTGAAACAGAAAAATGATTTCGTTCATTCAATTTTACAACTCTTAGATACTCACTCTTAAAGTTCACCACTAGAGTTCTTCACTAATTACTGCAGGCTGACAAGGATGGCATGTTATCCTATGAAGACCGCACTACACGCTTCTTTCCTCCTGCTCCTGTGATTCCTAGGATAGGTGGACTGAGTTCTGGAGATACTGGTCTTGCAGATGACAATGAAGAATCCATTCAGGAATTTTCAAACACTGCCTGTCAACGTTTTAATATTCTGTGCAGTGGTGACAAAGATGGTTGCATTTGCTTCAGTATCTTTGGAATATTCCCAGTTGGAAAGATAGTAAGTAGCTACATTAGCTGAGTGCTCCTCTACTTTGAACTCAATAGAATGCAATCAGGCTCACTTCCTTTTGATCCTGAAGGCTATCTTTCTGTTAGTATCATAGTGAAAATTTGCATCCTAACTGCAAACATGATATTATGGAGTGGTCATGTTTCAATCTGTAAGATGATTTGCTTACCTGTATAGTTCTTAGAAGTATTAGCTATCTAGGGCGTGTAGCCTTTTGGCAGATTGGCTAATCCGGCACGCGAAACGAGTCAAGCCATTATCACTCGATTAATTGAGTATTAGCTATTTTAAACTTGAAAAGTGGATTAATATTTTTTAAACAACTTTTGTGTAAGAAAATTTTCCAAAAAATGCATCGTTTAGCAGTGCGGGAAACGTGCTCATGGGAAATGTGTGAAAAAACACTGTTCTGAGTAGCCATTTGGGTAGAAACGAACAGCTCCCTCGCGATGATTAATTTTATCTCTCTTACATTTTCAGAACATAAAGGAGGTTCCTATCCACGTCCAATCCTCTGGAAACAAAACTAGTTACCGACTTCAGGATGCTTCCATAAGCAAGGTAATTATTTCTTCATTTCATAAGCACATGATGACTAGCAAATTCTGACACCCACTATTATTTACATCAGGTCTGTTTATCAGGAAACCTCCATCAGTTGGTTCTCCTGTGCTCTGGAAAGCTTATTGATAGTGACAACCTTTCTCATGGTAATCATAATACTTCTGGGTTACATTGTCTGCATTTGGACACTTCTATCTTTTTCAACAGGTAATGGCACGTTAGTTTGACTCCCTGTTACTAATTTCTGTTGTTATTTAGAACCGATATTTTGTTGCGTGGTGGTGTATGGTAACTTCAAAAATATATCGAGATTTCCACATGAAGTGCTAGAGTAACCCACTCATTGACACCTGAAGTGACTAACTGTGATAAGCTTACCTAGTTATAGAACTATCACTCTGCTTGTTTGATTCCTCAAAAAACATAGCACCAGTGTTTCTTACTTCCTTCACTAAGTTTGCAAGGGTATTAATTTTACTCAATGTACTTTACCTGATTTCTTGTTCTGCTTGTGTTTCATCAAACAATGTTGTGAAGGAAAAATGAGCTACATCAGATCTCCCAACAAGCATCAAATATCCAAGATCTGGTTGAAGTTGTCCGTGCTTCCATATCTATGATGGCCAAACAATGGTCAAGTGCTATGAATTTATTTAATGAAAAATTTAGTGCATTGCCTTCTCTGATAGCTGCCCATGGTATGATCGATTTCCAAGTCATAACCATCACCTCAAGAAGTCCATCCCTTTTATTCTGTCTCCGTTGGTGAATACAGGGATGGGATCTAGCTCAGAGGATGAGTTTATGAGCCTTTTGTTTGGTACACGTACAAGTCCAGCACTTCACCAATTTTTAGTCAGCTCACTTGGTGAAGCGGTACTCCTTGCTTCTATAATAACTCTTTCCCTATATTCTTCTCTGTCTGTCTTTTTATTTTTGAGAGAGAGAACCTGTCTAAACTTGTTTCTATGTGGTTAGGCTCTCAAGAGGATAGCTAAGGCTATTGACAGTGCCGGACGAGAACTTCGTGTTGTTGTTAGTGATCATCTTCAGGTAGCTACTGTTATGAATATTGTGTGTATATTGAATAACAGCCCAAGTAGGCAATATATAGGAGTACAAAAGTGATATAGAAATGGTTCTAACCTATATATGTAAAGGAATAATCTAAATATGTAAAGGATTCTAATCTATATGTGTAAAGCAATAGCCTATATATGGAAGGACTCTATATTCCTTAACAGCTACTACCAGGCTACCAGTCGATGTCACAGTATCTACCTTTTTGTGCTTCTTTAGTTAACATCGCGTCTCCGCAATGGATACTCTAGAGTTTGTAGGCATTAGGCAGTTTCATTTTTTTCCCTTCTACACACAGAACTGTCATATTTTAAGTAGTTTTTTTTTTACAGTTTATGGTATCATTTGTTTGAGATCTGATCATAGAATCTCAGCTAGTTTGTTATGAATGCTGAATGCCTTGCTTTGTTTAAAGCCTGCAGTTGAAATTATTTCATTCAGACTGGCGGAACTAAGAGGCCTTTCAAGATGGCGGTCACGATTTCAGAACATTGGGTTAGATGAAAAGCTTATTGATAGCGTGACTGAGAACATAGGGATGCTAGTTGTTCAAGTTGAGCGTTTTTCAAGGGTTGCGGCTGCTGTTCTATATCTGGTACCATCCTCTCTGCTTGTTTTCTTTCAATGTTCTCAATTGTCAACCTCTGTTTGAACTAGGTGTTTTGCCCAAGATTCCCCTCCCTGTTCAATTGCACAGAATCTTTTATGTGCTCTGAGTATTCAAAAAGATTTGTCTTATTGATTGTGTTTGTAAGAGTTGTTGATGTTGTAGACTGGACAAACATTCCAACGAGTGTTTGATTATTTGGCCCTGACTGTTAAATCAACCAATTATATGTAGTATCAGGATGATTCATGTAGTATCTGCTGAGTATATACATCATTAGACTGAAATTTTAGATCAAGCAATGAAGCAAATCAAGGCAATCCCTGTTGAGCATGCCCACTGGGGACGCTCTTGCTAGGCGCAGAACTGTTTGATATTATTTGCTTCCGTACTTTATTTTTCGTGCACAAAGTAATGGTGATTGTGCTATGATTTTTAAAGGGTTCATTTCATTATGTAGTAACTTCCACTTATGCATATTATTTCAGTTCCAAAATTTCTTCAGCTGGGTTTTAAAATGCGTTAAGATTTTATTAAGTGAACCAATTGATCAAGTTCCAGCTGCAAACAGGTTTGTCTTTCCCCTTCTTATATTCCTTTCATGCTCAAGTTGTGAATCAACACTTTGTCATTAATTAGCTGGGTGTCATTTTCTTCACAGTGAACTCGTGGTGCTTTTTCTGAAGTTCCTCCTCCATAAGGATCCAATCAAACAGTTACTTGATGCAAACCAGAGTTTTGAGTGTGATTTGTAAGTAACAATGTAACATACTTACAAAGTAACATACCAATTGTTGGTTGTTTGCGTTGTATAATTGGTGTTGTGGTTCTGCCTATATTTATGTTACCTGTTTGTGAGCCACTATTCACCAATCCTTGTTGATAAGTCACCTTGTGATACACATAATATGTCAAAACCTTTTTAGTATATTTAAACGTTATACAAGGCATAGTATGGGCATGATAGGTGATTTGTACTAAGGAAGTACCTCTGAACATGAACCAGACTTCTGAAGTGTATAGTTTTCAGACTTTATTTTTGTTATACTTCATGTCTTGATGTTGGATACTGCATTGCTTTTTAAAAAGAAAACAATAGAGTTGCTTCGCCTGAAATCTTATTACTGAATATATTTGGTCTGCGCGCTTTTTGTGTGTCCTTAATTGGCAGTATTGAAATAGTCAAAACTTCAACTACTTAGGGCTGTTGCCTGTTCTTATGTTGTGTTTTTTCATCGTTATTTTAGTTTATCTTCTTTGTGATTTTGTTTCTGTGCATTTGTTAATCATGTTTAACATGCTTTTTCAGGGACACTGTAAGACATCTTGAGCAGCTAGTAGTTTTGGGGGGATTTACAGACACCCAATTTTTGGATAAGACTTTAATGAAGCAATTTGATGAACTGGATGAAAGGTACAAGTTTTCTACTTTCTGTAATACTATCTTACAGTTATATTTTTACTACACGCTCCATCTGTTCCATAAAAAATGAACCTAGGACCGGATGTGACGTTTTCTACTACAACGAATCTAGACGAAGGGCTGTTTAGATTCATTAGAAAATGTCTCATCCAGTCCTAGGTTTGCTTTTTATGGGACGGAGGGAGTAGTCCCTCCGGTCTTAATAATGTCGTTGTAGTTGCTTAGTTAGTCAAAAACATCATATATTAATGACCAGAGTGTTAATTTGTTATCTGGAAATAGTTAAATCAATGTTTTGTCAGTCAAATCCTTCTGTTTATTGTTTTTATGGACATAACCATTTTAAATCCATCGCTCATTGCTTATATGTAGCTGATTCTTTCCTTTGTTTCTAAGCAGCTTGTATGCTACATGTAGTCATTTTCTTTATCATCTATTTCAGCCTGGAGGAGGCTTTCGCGATGCCATTCACCACCATTTCCTCACAAATACATTGCCAAGAGTTGCTTCCACTTTATCCTGTTATGTCATCGGTTGACCTGTCATCAACCCGTACTTTGACATCAGTATCGTTCTATAAGGTTCATGTTTTCTTTGGTGATTTCTACCTTTTCCATAACAGCATCGTGATAAAGTGAACATATGGTAGCATACTAATAGCCTGGTGTGGGGATGGATGTTTAATATCCCACCCGTCTTAGGAGTGGCTCTGGTGCCTATCTTGTCTTTAGCAAACCCCGTAACGCAAAGTTGACTTCTAAATATAAAATAATAGTATAATATAAAGAGTGATATTTACATTTTTTGTTTTGTACTCATCTGCAAGTTCTCTATATTGTTTGCATCAATTTATTGCCATAATCTTAAAATAATAATTCAAAATAGCAGGACGAAGATTCTCAAACTAGCAGGTCTTCATTTAGCTTGACTGACTACATATGCTTCAAGATACCGGATGGATCCTTAAACTTGAAGAATTGCATTTGTGTGATAAAGGACTTCTCTAACCCTTCTACCAGCCGACCATCTCTTTCAGGTTTTCTGTTGCATATACCTGATGAATATGAGTGCATTGACCTATCTCTTTACAAGGTGGTACTCCCTGCTGCATCTCGGTGATATTCAACTTTTATACAGTATTTATTGTTGCTCACAAATGAAATGTTTATTTATTAAAACAGGATAGCCAGATTGTTGTACTACTCAGTGAAAGGTCCTGTTCTGATGGTCCTGGAAGGTCTTATATTGTAATGCTGCACACAAAGGACTTCTCTTTTGTGCCTCTGTCAAGGATATTTTCTTCAAATAAATACAGTATACAAGAGCTGTCGGTAAGATCTCTGTAAATGTTTCTTTTTTATTCTTTTGGCATCAACTTGATTTCAAATAGCGGTTAACTCTTACACTGCTCATTATTGACAATAACCTACTGCATGTCTCTGATTGATCATCAAACACTGCTCATTATTATGTGACCAAGGCTATGTATCATCTCACCAATTCTAGTGATTAAATGATGCATACTTGTTGAAGTTGACCTTATTTTTAATGTCAAAAAGTATTATCTTCATTTCCTTAATGCAATGAATGTAGGCGCTGGAGCTCCAATTGGACACTGACTATGGGAAAAAAGTTCGTAGCATACCTCACGCTGTGTCCACTCCACTGGCAGTCAGTGGTGCGTTTGAGTGTTTATTTCCTTGCAATATTTTTAATTTGCTATTCACTTGACATAATGTGTGATGCCGGAGCTCACCTTTCCTGAATGTTGTTTTCAGCTTCAAGAGGAGTGGCATGTGTCTTTTCATCTCGGCGGCAAGCTTTGGTTTATATCCTTGATGAAGATGAGGATGAGGACTCAGATGAGGATGACGCTTCTGACATGGAGTGATCCTTTTATCTGATTTACATCAGCTTTCAGCTCAGTGTATGCAGTAACTCACTAAGTGCCGTCTCTTTTGCCGGAAAAAGGAAGTGCATCATCTTTTGCTGGAAACAAAAAACAGAATCCTTTCCATGCAGAATGACTAACGACGCCACAGTTGGCAGGAACCAGGGGCATTATGTTCTGACAGCCTGAAACTAAGCAGTGTCCCGTTTTCACGACTTATGCGAATGCAATTCTTGCTCTGGTTCTGAAGATGTCGCAGGTCGTTCGTCCGCTATGGCGAAACTGTACACACCAGCATGCCCGGCTCTAAAACTGGTCAGGAGTTCAAGTAAATGGAAAGCCACATCTTTGAACGAGAGGTAGCTCAACGATGCCTTTAAATCTCGTCATTTACCCTGGCCCGGTCCTGTTACCTGTTACTATGTTAGAATTCCAGGCTATTGCACTGCTTATCGTGCGAAGATCCTGCTGTTAACTCTACTCCAGGGGACGATATTATTATGAGTCAACGAGTTCGAGGTGCTCTGTAGCTTGTACTGTAGCTTCAAATGGGATTTGTTTATGAGAAATGAGCTAATTTAACAGGGAGGAATTTGTTATGAACTCATCTCTGGTACATGCACGATGGTTTGATTGTTTTCTGGAGGTAAAACCAGTAATGCTTACTGTACCTTTGAGGCCCATTTTTTCCTTTGAGATGTTGAGGCCCAACGATGATTCCGCTTGATTTGACTGGTTTTATTTTTTTTTAAGGAGACCGGTTTTATATGTTCATAGCCATTCACTGTGTCACTGTTGAAGTAGTGAGCCTCAACGTGGCACTGTATCCAATGCATAATATTATACTGGTCGTATGTAAATTCTGATGGAAAATTTATGGTTTTGTGACTTGTCATTGCTGCTTGGTATAAGGTTAGTGTAAACCTACCTTAATTTATCATCCATGATATTAGGGTTAAAAATATAATCAAGAAGTTTGATATATTTTTAGATAATTTTTAATCATAATAAGCGAATTCAGCTCACAAAAGAAAGCACCAAACTCAATGAACCGGTAACACTTGAAAGCAATAAATTATTTATAGATGCAAAATCCTTATATCAGATGACCGAGCATGCGAGGCACAACTCCATAGTTAAATATGAATAATTGACGTTCATTTTTCAAGTTTGAAGGATCAATCGACGATGACACGGGATGGGTCGGAGTGGGTTGAACCCAGTTCTAACGGTGTTTGGTTTGGAGGCTGGTAGAATGGGTTGGTTCCTGACAGGGAATATTCCCTCTAGATTCGGGATGAGCTCGTTCCTTTCTGACGGAGGAAACGGGCGTTAGCTCGTGCCCAGCCGCCGCTCTTCCGCACGAGCTCTGGCTTGCGTCGCCCCTCTGCATCGCGAGCTCCAGCCATGCGACCAACGAGCTCGTCTTCGTCGCTCCGCCCGCCACCGAACCGCTTCATCCTTAAAAACCAGAATAGGTTTAACTCATCCTACCTCACTCTGAAACCAGAATAGGTTTCTCCTTGACGCCTTGATGGGAAGCAGCGATCTATCCGACGGCTCTGATCTCATGATCTGATTCTCATCATCAATCAAATTTTTTTTAAAAAAGCAAAAGAAAAAAAAAAGAAAAAAGAACCGCTGCATCTCTCGCATCGCATCGCGCACCAACCAGGTTGTACAGGTTAGTTTCCCAGATCTCTTCCCCCTCGCGCATCTCGCCCAATTTCCACCGCCGGCGAGCACCTCGCCGCCGCCGAGATGTA
The DNA here is from genome assembly GCA_000325765.3 of Leersia perrieri. Taxonomy (NCBI): domain Eukaryota; kingdom Viridiplantae; phylum Streptophyta; class Magnoliopsida; order Poales; family Poaceae; genus Leersia; species Leersia perrieri. The sequence goes on from CM002480.1 coordinate 24,340,861, forward strand.
CATGACCTATGGGTGGCCGCAGTCGATCCCGCTCGAGCCGGGCGACTCCGACCGCGTGGTGCTCCTCCGCGTCCTCGGCAGCCTCCTCCTCGCCGTCTCCCCCACCTCCCTCCACCTCTGGTCCGCCGCCCACCACAAGGTCCGCCTCGCCCGCCTCGACCGCTCCCCGGAGTCCATCGCCGCCCACGGCGACAACGCGCACGCCGTCTGGAGCCCCGACGCGAAGACCGTCGCCCTCCTGGTCAGCCCACTGCTCCCCCTCCCCTCTCTCCCCTCGCCTCCGCTTTCGAGCTCCGGCTCGCTCTCTACGCGCGGGGACTCACTGAGTGGGTGCTATTTGCAGACCTCGTCGTTCTACCTGCAGATATACAAGCTGCAGTTCTCGGGGAAGCCGTTGATCATCGGAGGGAAGCCTCAACCGGGGCTTTGTCTCGCGTCTATATCGCTAATAATCACCGAGAAGGTTCCTCTCGCCAATGACGCTTTCATAACGTATGGTATTCGCTGGCCATTATCGAAAAAACGGAGATGCTGAATTACGGCAGGGGAGCTAACTTGTGGGTTTGATGCCATTGATGCAGGAGCAATTTCGTGTGCGACAGTAAGAGCATGCTCCTTGGACTATCCAATGGGCACTTGCAGGTCATGTCATGGAATGCTGAGGTACATGGAAATGTATTCTGATTTTGTTTCTGTAAGTTATTGATATGATCGGGAACAGTTATGTCCTGCTTGATTGTGCTTGTTATGCTTAGTGTGCTCCATGTATCGTTGTTTGCAGTTCTCAGATAGCTTTAAGCTTGGCTGCTCTGCATGTTCATCCAATAGAACTCCGACTATCAGCGATGCTTTGGTGTTTGATCCGCCTAGTTTGCGAGAAAATTCTGATACAAGCCCTGCACCCTGCTGCACAGGGAACTCTTCCATCGTCCATGTTGAGTTGTCAGTGAAGCTAAGATTACTAGTTGCTTTGTACTCAGGCTGTCAGATTGGTCTTTGTACCATTGGTAAGAAGGGATTAAAGCAAACCAGCAGCATTAGAGTAGAGAGATGGTTGAACACTGATGACGCGATGTGCACTTCTGTGGCTTCTGATCAGCAGATTCTTGCTGTTGGGTGCAGTAGAGGTGTTGTTGAATTATATGACCTGGCTGAAAATGCAAGGCATATACGCAACATTTCATTGCATGATTGGGGGTAAGTCTCACATCATTATTTGTTAGTTTTGTGGATAGTTGTCACTGCCCAATTTTGTGGTGGATGCAAATTCATGCTTATTTAGAGATGATACCCTGCTGTAGACTGACAGAACATTAGGTTACTTCCCATTTATCTACATCTCTTCGGTGCAAAATTTGTGTTGCATGGTGGTTTAGATTAAACACTTATTGCGGATGTTGTTTTCTCCTGTTATGCACTTATGCTTGATTGCTCCATTTACTCAGACAGATCAATTATTTAATATTTAGTCTCTAGTTCATTAGTATGTGTAGTTCTGTGTATTTACTTTCCAATGATTTTCAGTTATTCCTTCAAAGCTGATATATAACTGTCCTGTTCTTTTTTTTTCTGAAAAATATTGTAGGTATTCAGTGGAAGATACTGGTCCTGTTACTTGTATATCTTGGACGCCTGACAATTGTGCTTTTGCAGTTGGATGGAAATTTAGGGGACTTACTGTGTGGTCTGTATCTGGTTGTCGTTTGATGTGCACAATTCGTCAAACCGGATCAAATTCCGCCTCATCTCCAATGGTTAAACCTGGTGCTTTCAAATTTGAGCCTCTAATGGGAGGGACATCACACATTCAGTGGGATGATTATGGATATAAACTATTTGCAGTTGAAGAAAGCTTGTCAGAAAGGATTCTTGCATTCTCATTTGCCAAATGTTGCCTAAACAGAGGACTTTCAGGCACAACATATACTCGCCAGATTCTTTATGGTGAAGATCGAATCCTATTGGTGCAACCAGATGATACCGGCGAACTTAAAATGTTGCATCTTAATGTTCCAGTTAAGTCTTTAATTTCATCTACCTTATTTCCGAGGCAAAAATGCCTGAACACATCTCATTTGATGGCTTGTTATAATATATATATTTTTTGGAAGCAGGCATCCTATATTTCACAGAACTGGCCAGTTCTGCATGTTGTTGCAAGCAATGATGGTATGTATTTGGCAGTTGCAGGCTCTCATGGGCTAGTGCTGTATGATTTGCGCAATAAAAGGTGGCGTGTTTTTGGGGATGTTACTCAAGAGCAAAAGATTCAATGCAAAGGCTTGTTGTGGTTTGGCAAAATAGTTATTGTATGCAACTACATTGAATCATCAAACACGTTAGTCTCACTTTCTTACCTTCTTTGTTGCTATTTGTTTATTGACTTCAAGCTGAGATTTTCTTGTCAGACACACGACATTTCTTACTTATCATGCTTCATGTTTAAGCTTAGAATTCCATGTTTTGAACCTCATGGTGTTTGAACTCACGAATACTGACTGAAATGCATCATGTGCTAATACATTTTTTTTCTTATTTAAATACCATATGTAGACGTGAGTTGCTATTCATTTAGTTATATGACATGGCTTTTGCACTTGTCTTAGGTATGAGCTTCTCTTTTTCCCAAGATATCACCTTGATTATAGCTCATTACTTTACCGGAAACCACTTCTTGGTCGACCAATTGTCATGGATGTCTTCCAGGACTATATACTTGTTACCTACAGTCCATTTGATGTGCATATCTTCCATGTGACGATATCAGGAGAATTGTCACCTGCTAGTAGTCCAGTTTTACAGGTGAAGCAAGATACTTGCAGCCGCTGTGCAGAATGTGTCACACACTTTATTTGACTTATGGTTTTCTTTGAACCAGCAGCTTTCAACAGTCCGAGAACTTTCAATCATGAGTCCAAAGAGTCCGCCTGTTTCAATGCGCTTCATTCCCAGACCCACTGATGAAGGAAAGCCAAAACATGATGCTAATGGATCTTCTGACTTGTCCCAACAACCTTCAAGGTACTTTTATCAAATATTAATGAATTCTGCTCTCCTTATTACTTACTTGTTTCGCTATATATGTATCAGATGCCTAATCTTGCGGATGAATGGGGAACTGTCTGTGCTGGACATGGATGATGGACATGAACAAGCACTTACAAATTCAGTTGAACTATTTTGGGTCACTTGTTCCCAACATGAAGAGAAGGGCAATCTTATCAAAGAGGTTTCATGGCTTGACTATGGCGATAAGGGGATGCAGGTTAGTTTTATTGTTTTCTTCTTTGTTTATTTCAATGAATTATGTTTGTCGTTCAAGACATTAAACTTATTTCCAAATCTTGCAATCCTTTTACACAGACCTTGTTTGTTGCAGGTGTGGTACCCATCCCAAGGAGAAAATCCTTTTAAACAAGAAGACTTCTTGCAGGTACAGATTTTGTGTCTTGCGATAGTATTGATATCTTGAGTTTTGTGCCTATTCTTTGTAAATTATCTTTTGGGAAAAAACTTAATTGAAATCATGATAATTTCATATGCTGTTTTCTTTCTTGCATTGAACTCTTAATGACTGTGGTATTCTAGTTAATGGAAAACATGTCGTTTGATTCTGTAGCTGGACCCGGAGCTCGAATTTGACCGTGAGGTGTATCCTCTTGGTCTTCTACCAAATGTCGGTGTTGTTGTTGGTATTTCTCAGAGAATGTCCTTCTCGACTGCAGAGTTTCCATGCTTTGAACCTTCTCCTCAAGCCCAAACAATATTGCATTGTTTGCTGCGGCATCTCCTTCAGGTAAATCTAAACATATTTCTTTTTATATAAAAATACATTTAGGATCTATGACATTAATACAAGAAGAGTGGAAATACTGGGATCTTTATTTTAGTCAAGAAAAATTGGCTCCTAGTAATACACCTAAAACTAGTTCTCGCCTAAAGATAAACGATGGTACAAAACCAAGCGAAAAGTACTACTTATTTACATTCACGGTTAAAAAGAAAATGGCTTAATTTCTTTTCAAGAGTGGTGGCCGGGAGGATAGCTGGGTGGCGTCTGCTGCTAGGGAAGGGATGTAGACTTAGGTTGGGGAGAAAAACATCTAGAGAGAGGAGTAGACTAATTCTGATTATTCATTGCTTAACGATAATAGATGAACTCCCATCCTTATAGATGGAATAACTTGACCCCTAAGTAAGGCTCGATCTAATCTATCTCTAATGGGCTACTCATGGGCCTCGACCTCTTGGCCCACGCCCATGACAAGTGGTGTGAGCACTGAAGGTGGTCTGTCGCCATTTAGTATGGCCGCTGACTGAATGAACAGTTCACTTTGAGGTTATGCCCATCTATTCACCATTTTCCTTTGGTTCTTCCACCTTTTCTCTACTCTTTTTAATATTTCATAGAACTCATTGCTGAATCCAGAAGATTATAAGGTTTTTGCTTTATGGGTTGTTGGCTATACCTTTTCTTTTCTCTGGTTTAGTCCGTCTATATGAGATCCTTCAGTAAGATGTAACAAATTACAAACTACCGTGTTGTCATCTGGTACTTTTGGAGAAAGTTCAATACATCATGGGCCACATTTCTTTTATAATTGCTATACCATATATCCACCATTGCCGAGTTTTGCCGCAAGACCTTTAGTTTGTTGCGAATCTTGCATAGGTACCTAGCTCTGCTATCAATCACTTCCATCAAGGGATTGGAAGATTAAATCTCTATTGTAAGAAAGTTTTTCACATTGGGAAAAAAAACTATTTTTTTCACCTCGAATATCCCCTGTTTACAGGGATGCTTATATTTAGCTACTTGTATCAGTTTTTGTATTATGGACTATTTTCTAAATATATGTGGTTTATCACGTACATATGGCAACAATCATTTCCCTATGCATATCTCATTCTGTAAATATTTTTAAACCAGAGAGACAAACATGAAGAAGCTCTGCGTTTAGCAAACTTGTCTGCAGAGAAACCTCACTTCTCTCGCTGTTTAGAATGGCTCCTGTTTACGGTATTTGATGCAGAGATATCAAGGTATATTGGTTCTAACTTGGTAATGGTAGCATTATTGCATTATTTGTCTACCAAGTTGCTAGCTTCCATTCTGTTGTGTTGTTTGCCGAAACATTATTTTTTTTCTTTTTTTTTTCTGGTTGGCCTTTCTGCTAATTGCAGCCAAAGTGCTTTAAAAAACCAGCTTTCACAGAACATCAAACCTGTAAAGAAATCTCTTCTAGAGAAGACATGCGACCTACTTCGAAACTTTCCAGAGTACATGGATGTTGTAGTGAGTGTTGCAAGAAAAACTGATGGCCGGCACTGGGCAGATCTTTTCCATGCAGCTGGACGATCCACAGAGTAAGTTTCCTGCTATCTTATTTAATAGATCTATGCTCTCATAGTCTGTAGTATCCCTTGTACTGTTGTAGTTGTGTAACTCTTGTTCTTAGAAATTAAATCGGACTGTTTTGTAAGCAGATTATAACTATCTCAATGATTTAACTGATACTGTTAACTTTGGGCCATACAACTATCAAAGCTATTGTAGGCTACATTATTGGCAAAATGCACTTATATATGGCCCGCTGGTGACAAATTTATCACCTGATTAGTTTCTTATGTATGAGTGGAGAGGAGTGGTATTTGGTTCATTTTTTTAGTCATTTACTTTTTTTTAATATCTGATTCTTCATTGGTGGCTGTAAACATCTCTCGCATGTTCTTTATGTCATGGTGCAAACAGTGTTTGGTGTCATGCAAGTGATCATAATCAAAATGAAATATAATGACAATAAAATACTTATGCACCAGTGGTGTTTCAATTTGATCAAGATTTGGAATACAAAACAATTATTCTTTTAATAGAACTGATCTCATGCTAGGATGTTTGAGGAATGCTTCCAACGACGATGGTATAGGACTGCTGCTTGCTACATTCTGGTAACGTAAACCCTTCTAGCAAACATTAAATATGGCAAACTCAAGTATTTATTGCTTGAATCAGTGGATCTTTTCGTTAATTAATTTTTATAACTCTAGTTATGCACAACAAATGATAACCAGGATCATTAATGTCTGCAAGAATTATTACTGAAAATGCCTTGCGATCACAGGTCATTGCGAAGCTGGAAGGCCCTGCTGTCAGCCAGTACTGTGCACTCCGTTTGCTACAGGTAATTCTTTTACCTTCTTGCTGCCAGCTGGTTTTGATCTGTACGTTAGTTGTTTCACATATTCCAGCTCTAACTTTCGACTGTGTTACTTTCCAGGCTACACTCGATGAATCTCTCTACGAGCTCGCTGGGGAGCTGGTATGATATTCATTCTATATCCTTTTTGATTTTCTGTATTAGAACACCATCAATGAGTAAGGGATACCTTCATGTACCTAGGTTCGCTTCTTGCTAAGATCTGGTAGAGACTTTGAAAATGCCAATACAGACTATGAATCTCCAAGATTTCTGAGCTACTTTCTAATTCGTTCACCATTCAAACGACAATCTTCTGATTTGAAAAGGTACACTGTATAGCTAATTAAAATGGCTATAAAGTTGCTATTAGAAAATATGTTATCTGTTAACCTTTTTTTGTGCAGTAACTCAATGAAAGAGCTCAGCCCACACATTGCCTCTGTCATGAACATTCTAGAGCGCCATGCTAGTTATTTGATGTCTGGCAAGGAGCTTTCTAAGCTTGTTGCTTTTGTCAAAGGAACTCAGTTTGATCTTGTGGTAAGATTTCCACTGTTTATCATTGTTACCTGTCTTATTGATCCAAAACTCCATGTTATTAATATATTTGTTAATTTGTGCAGGAATATCTTCAACGAGAAAGGCTAGGGTCTGCTCGACTAGAGAATTTTGCATCTGCGCTCGAACTGATTGGACAAAAGGTTTCAGTTAACAAGCTATGAAGCATTGATATCCCAATAATTACTGTGTTCCATTTATTAGCAAATTATAAGTTTTGTTGTCTTGCTTATCACTATAGGCATCATGCCTAGCTTTTCAATATTTTATGCTTCATAGTAACTTTGGGGCATCCAATGAATATATTGCATTATATATTTAAAAATTTCAATACTTCGCAATTCTGAAAGATGAAATTCTCAATCTTAATTCAATCATAAGAGTTTGTTGCTTTCGATTATTTTCTCCAGTACTCTCCTGAAGTTCTTACTTTTACAAAGGATAGTGTATTGAATTAATTGTTCATAATATAAGGTTTTTGGTAATTATGAATGGTTTGTTAAATAGACATAAAGATGCTTACTTGAGTAAATACCTCAGTACTCTAGCAACCAATATACCAGAACAACCTCACTGAAATTATCATCTGCCTTGAATCTTTGTTCTCACTTATATATTGATATTTCTGATAACAGCTTCAGATGGACACTCTTCAAAGTCGGCTTGATGCTGAGTTCCTTCTTGCTCACATGTGTTCTGTCAAGTTTAAGGAATGGATCGTTGTGCTAGCAACTTTATTGAGACGTGCTGAGGTACTGCCTGACTTTCACATGTTTTACAATCACAAACAGATTTTTATACGTACTGTTCTTTGGTGAACTTATGGCAGCCTGGCAGTTTTTTGCATCTGGCGATGCAGTTTTTTTTTTTTTCTTTTTTGGTTTTACCATGGATTGAACATTGAATGTTTTATACTCATTCTTTCTGCACACATACTTTCTTGTTTCCTCAGGTTTTGGTGGATCTCTTTCGACATGATTTGCGACTGTGGAAAGCATATAGCATTACTTTACAGGTTATCGATCATAAAACATACTTGTTGTGTACGGTTTATTACCTTTCTTACTGTTTCTGACTTGCTTTCAAACAACTTGCAGTCGCATGATGTGTTCATAGAGTACCTTGATCTTCTTAATGCTTTGGAGGAGGAGCTTTCATCTGTTTCTGATCTTACAGTGTAAAATGGACCAGTGTCGTGAGTGCTGAAGGGCAGTAGGAAACCAATTCAATGGACTACAGTTTAACCTGTGTTAATTTAACAAATACAGTAGATGGAGAGAAGTGCAGGAATACAATGTAAATAGCATTATTTGGGGGATTTTTTCCATAGAGCAACATCTTGGAGGCTATGGCAGTTTTGTGTGCAGGGAATCAGCTACTTGCCATATTGTTGTATCATTAGTTAGTTGCAGCAGATTGGAGTGTGCATTCTTCCCCTTTCTGTAAGTATACCTTGATCCTAACATGTCAAATATGTATATGCAGCAACTCCCATTCCTTTGTACAATTGACATTGGGAAGCTCAGCCCTCTTGCCTGATACGCTTATGTACCTGGGACACTTCAATCTTTTTTAGCACTTGAATATACATCCCCTTATCTCACCACTGGATGCATTGTTGTTCCTCATAAACCATTCATGTTACCTTGCATTTCATGTTAATGGAACGCCTGAACCTGCAGGAGGAATTGTTTCTCTCGAGGAGGCTCTCTTTCCTCGCCCGTATTGACAGGTTAGTGATGCGTTCCCTGGAGAGGGATAGTTTTATCATACAAAATGTTACTACTATTATTCAGCAATATTAGGAAATGTAATTTTGTACAACAGTTACACCAGAGTCCAGAGGTTGACATATCTCATGTACATTTCTTTATTGACAGACCCTCGTACTGTTTTTGGTAAATTACAAGATGCACACAAGGGCATAAAAGATTCAAAATCACACCATGCTTGTTACAAAAGTATCACGTAGCTGTCTATCATGGCTAATCACTGTCATAGCAGCATATGGATAGGGGTGCACTGTTCACTGATGTGGCCTGGGCGCGTGGGCGTATAAGCAGCAGCCTCATGTCCCATGTTCAGGTTCAGGCAATTAGGCATGGTTTTTAATAGTCAGCAACATGGGTTGATGAGCATTGATGTTGGACGGCTAACGCCTGAAAGCGTGAGTTTGGAATGTGCTCGACGCCCCTTTAAAGTTGGACACGGCGGTTTTCTTCGTCACTATGGATATCCTCCATGTCAGAATGACAGTGTACTACTGCATGTACAACTTGTTTGCAAAACAAGATGGACCGTTGGTTGGTTACCACTTTCCTGTCAGCAGCTCATGATCCCGTGAAGTCCGGCCATGATATGATGACTGTTTGTTGTTTTTTTCCTGATAGTAATTATTGGCAATGTCCATGAGATCGCCAATTCGATTGTGAAAGCGAATGGCAGCTAGCGGTGAGGACTCAACAACGGCAGCTACCTTCGCCTTCACATTTAACATCAACTGGGAAGCGACAATCAGTAAAGCGGTGGTTGCTACTTGCTGCCAAGACGGAAGAACCAAACCACTCCTGCGCTAACGATGGCAACAACGAGCCCCATCCAGCCGTCGATCTGTGATCCGCTCTCCTCCGCCGTCCGATCCTGCCGCCTTCCGCCATTTCGCCGAGCCGTTACTGTCGTCGGCGTCGCCGTCCGGCGAGCTGGATGGGTTCGAGTGGCGAGCAACGAATGACCAAAACCTGAGGACCGGAAGCGAGCAAGCGACGCGACGGAACGGAGTTACGAGGGTGATGGCGACGCCAACGTAGGGGAGCACAGGGGCGGAGGAGGAGGAGGAGCGGAGGCCAGAGAAACCGATGAGAAACGCAAACATTCACACGGCAAAAAAGGGAGACCGAGAGAGCTAGCGCGGCTGCCTCAATCACGCGATCACGCGATGCGACCTGCCCATATTCGACAGCGAGGCAGGCAAACGAGGTGATGAGGTGACAGACGGGAAGGACGGAGATGGCTGGCTGGCTGGCCGGCGCCGATTGGTCTCGTGCCGGCGGCACATGCCTGGCCTCTCGCCCTGAGCAAGGTGATCCCCATTCCCCGGACACCTGGCTCGACAGGAAAAAAAAACGAGAATAAATACACAATGGGATCTTCGTCGGAAACAGGATAAATTGAAACCTAGGTTTCAGGCTTGAGCATATCCTGTTTTGACGGACGGGATTCTGTTTTGTAGCATTTTTTAAAAAGAGAAAAGATCAAAGAACTGTCCAACCAGCTTGCTTGATTTCATGGAATCATGGTAGCTGCTTCACGTATTGTTGGGGGAAATGGCCAAAAGTTTGCTGTCTTGGCCCTCCTGGGTTGCAGTTTGGCATGCCATCTGCTGCAGTATTAACAGGGGGATGTTGTGCGTGTCTAGCTAGCTGGCGGAAACGTGAAGGCACGAGCAATTGGTGGCTCGCAGGCCACTCGCGCACGCTGCCGTGGAAACGCAGAGCGGCACAGAGTGCAACGGCAACTGCAGCCACTGGTTGGTGCTCACTCACTTGGTTTTGCGCCCGAAAGAGGCAGCTGATAGCTCCGCTTCTGCCTCTGCCTGTACGTGCCAGCGAAACGGCCGATTTGTTGGGAAACGGCACTGCTTTTCTCGTTTTGTCGTGCCGTGCGAAGAGCCAAGACAACAAGAGGGAGAAAGTCTAGCGGCGAGGCGACGACGTTTCTCTGTGTACAGCATACTCCTATATGTGAACGATGATTTCGGCCTTGGCTATTAATATCGGCGCGTCCCTCGTGCAGCTAACCTTGTTCTACGTGCCAAAAAGTAACGTGCCGTACATAGCGAAACAACTCAAATGATTGGGAATACATTGTACTGTACTTGTGTACGAATGCATTTTTCTTTAGGGAAACCTCTAGGCAGATTTTGTAAGACCCTAGTATTTGATTTGAAGGGAAAAAAATATTAACATTGTATGTTACCAATTCTATGGGAAATTTTTCTAAATGAATCTTTGTTTCAAAGATCGGACCAAATTCCTATGAAATGGTTTATTCCTTGCAAGATTTGGAGGAATTTTAACATGAGCTCAAACCTAATTTCTTTTGAATCTCAAATTTCTGTGTTTTTCCTACGATCCAATTAAACTGACATTTCTTGCATTTTTCATGTGTTTTGTAAACCTCTATTTTACACTTATATTCTTATAATAATTATGTGTTTTTTATTCCTTCGTTTTCGTAATTCTACAATTCAAAGGGCATTCGATAAAAAAGAACGATTTAAAAGGGCCCTAAAAGTGGTTCGGTTCCCAACAAAATGACAGAATAATGTTCCTACCCAAAAATGATAATGCAAACACATTGAAAGTGCAGAAGGGGGGAATGCGTTAATTTTTAGTAAAGGGCTTGTCATTAAAAGAAATGTATAAACAGCAATTGTTCTCTCTATAGCATGTGGTTCGGTTAAAATATGCATTCCTTCTTCCGGCCAACGGGGACTGTATGAGCCTATTTGAAGAAACATGTTACTATGAACAGAAAAGGAATGTTTTATATGGTTATATCCTACCTAAAGGAAACAACTCACCCATGTATAAATGCAGGTATACATGCAACCTCCACTAAAACATGTTAATCTCATACTTGTCGTTTTCAATAGCAATGTTCTATAGAGATATATTTAGCTGACTGGCAGAACTGAATGACGGAATGTACGACAGAATGGCAAGAGCATAGAGGTTTGTTTTGAAGCAATAATTCCAGGGTATTTTCTGTAGTGGAAGCAACTCTTTTTAATACTCGAATAAAAAGAACTCCTTTTAACACTTTACCTGCTCCAGACAAACCTGAAGAACATATTCTCTGTGCCCATCTTTAAGTTCCATAACTCTTTATCACTCTTTGTGCGGAGAGACACACATGGGTTTGATTCTTCCTATATAGCATATTACCGATGATATTGGTAAGCTCACTCATTTGCATTATTGGGAAATCTTTTGTGTGTGATCTCACCAATTCTTTGCAAGGTATATGTCCAAGCATATGTATTTCTGAGTCATAGCCTGGTGCGATTTGTGGTTACTTTTTGGTGCTATGGGTTCCAGAGTTCTCTTTATGCGTTTACCAGATATGAATATTGAAAAAGGATATCCGGTCTTATTGCTACTCAGTTGTAACACAAGCTTGCGGCTTGCTTACAACTTGGTTGAGAGCATCACTGCTAGAGATAATTTATGTATTCTTTTTTTCATGAGATCGTCCTTTTGGAGAAAAAGTGATACTACAGAGAAGAAAACCGGTTTAGATTGCACATACATGACATGCAATGGATTGATCAAAGGACTAGAGTATCACACGGTTACCTAGACTCAGGGGCGGACCCAGGGGGGGTGGCGGGTGGGCACATGCATACCCAAAATTTTCAGAAAAAAACTATGATGTAGTATGTATTTTAATTCTTTAATCTATCTGCATATGTCTAGCAATAGCCAAAAAGAACACTGCCAATGGGTTTCGCATGGGACCAAGCAAGACTAATAACGTAAAGCAGCTTGCATATTCTATTTTCCCCCAGAATTTTATTGTTTTTTGCATGAATTATGGACCATGTTTTGGTCAAATTTTGATTATTTTGATCAAAAAATTTTCATTTTCTTTACAATGGAATTGGGTGCTTGTGATCTTGTTGGAGTAGGCACACCCAAAATAAATTTCCTGAGGCCGCCACTGCCTAGACTTGGTATGTGAGAAGAGACGCAGGGGCAGGGGCAGGGCAAATGCAGTTCATAGGTAGAAATGTGATTGTTGTGACTAAACTTTGAACAGACTTGGTATGTGAGATGACTGATAGGGCAAATGCCCTACCACAAAGGGGTTATGAAAATGACTAAACAAAAGTCGTACCGCATTTAAATATCACCTTCATGATAGCCGTTGAGAATCTAATAGTAATACCATAGTATACTGTGCAGAAAATAACCTCTTTCAATTATATATTGACATGAAACCGTCACATTTTAAATATTTAAAAATGCATACTTACTAGAAAACAAGGTCTAACATATCTTAAATCCAGATAAGTATTACTACATAAGTTACTGAGGCCCCCAAAAGGAATTTTGTAGATTTTTTGTAAAAAAATTTATAGAAATGAAACTAATTCCTGTGAAATAAGGGATCATCTACATTGATGGCTCCAAATAAAAAAAAAGGTCAGATTTTGTAATTTTGAAAATGTACATGCACTTACACTTACATTGTAATTACATAAGCATTCACTTCTATAAAGAGGTATGGTGTGCTTGTGTAAGTTTACTTAAGCTATATTTTTTTATATAATTTCTTTTGGTATGAAGTGGAGTATATATCAAAAATGACGACTAAAATCATGTAAAACAAATGGAACGCCATATTTTGAGCAAAACCAACGTTCCCAAATGAGTGTGAATTCAATCCAACACGCAACAAGACTTCCGATCCCTTGACAACTCGTTCCATTCGTGCACTACTACACTACCGGTCGCCCAGGTAACGAATGAACCTGTCAAAGGAAAAAAAAAAACTCGTAACGAACTCATTCACCCCGGACCAAGTCCACCAAGTCCCCTTTGTATTTAAAGAGCCCCCTTCTGTAACGAACAAAACCACCTTGAGATACCGCGATACACATCCGGAGCGACCGGCGCAGGGCGGATGCAGCGAACAGAGTCCGTCACAACTCACAACTCACAACTCACACAACAAACACAGCGTCACAACTCACAACAAACACACAGCACACGGGCACACGGCTCGCCCGCGCCGCCGCCGCGTGTACATCCACCGAACCGACCGATCCCAAACCCAAAGTAACCAAACTAAACGGGGCGCGGCCGTATCGTGATCGGATCGGCATCAGCGCCACCCGCGCCGCAGCCGCAGCCGCAGCCACACGCCGCCCGACCCCATCGACGCGACGCCGACGACGAGCCCACGCCCCGCCACCTGAGCACGGTTCGTTCCATCTCTCTCTGTGTCTCCACCGTCCCAATGGCGGCGGCGATGGCCCTCGCCTCGTCCCGCGACACATGACCCTTCCTTCCTCTGGGGAGAGAATATCCTCGCTCGAATCATCCCCAACACCCCACCTCCTTCTCCTCTCCTCCTCTTCCCCCACCGCAAATCCTCTCCTTTCTCTGTCTCCCTCCCTCTCTCCCTCCCACGCGAAGCCTAATTCAACCTCACGCCGTTTTCCCACCTCCGCCGCCGCGATTGGTTGCTCCCTCGCTCGCTCGCTTGGCTTGATTAGTCACTTCCGGATTGCCGGATAGGTACGAGCGAAACAGCAGCATCCTCCAACAGTCTCTTGATTTGGTTGCTGTGTGCTGATTTTGTTTTTTTGGGAATTTGTTGTTTTGTTCTTATCCTCCTTTGTTATCCTTCTATTTTCGCGGGGGGAGAAAAAGGGGGAGCCTTTTCTTTTCCGCGGGCTCTGAACGGCGCGAGAGATTCGTGGGGAGGAATCGGTTGTGATTTTTTTTTCTCTGCTCGAGGTGGGAGATTTCCCGGAGCTTGGCTTCCTTTCATTTGACATGGCGTTGCCCTCTTGAGTGTGGTTACATTCAGCTTGTCTCAAGTTTGTCTTTTGGGGGATTTATATTAGGAATTCGTAGGCAAGGTTTTCAGACTTTGCATTGTTCAGTGTTCATCTTTTGCGGATCGGAGTGCGATCTTTCACTCTGATCTGAGTTAACCACACAAAAAGTCACGATTTTGTTCGTTGTGTTGGAATTCGATGAGCTCTTGTTTATCCTTGTGATAAAAGATGGATTTTGGGGGGTTTTCTTTTCATTAATGCGTTCATAATCGTTCCTTGATTTTTGTTCTGTAGGAAGGGGCTAATCGACTCAAATAAAAGGTGGATTCCAACTGTTTGATTTGAATCGTGGGATGTACTTCACCCAAATCACCCCAACTTGGTAGCATTTTCCCGGTCTCCACACACATGGCGCCCGCTGCTGCTCCTGCCAGCGTCTCTGCAGGCAGCGCTGAGGCTGATGGAGCCCCTCGCATGGCCAAGTTCCTCTGCAGCTTTGGAGGTAGCATCCTGCCCCGCCCACTCGACGGCCGACTCCGATACGTCGGTGGTGAAACAAGGATTGTTATGCTGCCACATGATGTATCATATGCCGACCTAGCGGCGCGGATGCGGGAGCTCTATGAGGATGCTGATATTATCAAGTACCAGCAACCTGATGAGGATCTAGATGCTCTGGTTTCGGTTGTTAACGATGATGATGTCGTGAACATGATGGAGGAGTATGACAAGCTCATTGCTGCCGGAGAAGGGTTTACTCGGTTGAGGATTTTCTTGTTTTCACTGCACTTAGATGATGAGGCTGCCGCAGCAGCTGTGCATTACAATGGAGATGAGCGAGAGACAGAGAGGAGGTATGTTGATGCACTTAACAGCCTTGGCGATGTTAGAACACCTTCCTCTCCTGTATCCGTGGAGCAACTTTTTGGTATTGGAGGCAACGAGTCTGGAATTCCTGATATCGCTGGCCTGCGGCATTTGAATGTTCCTCGCCCTTCACATAGCCAAAGGTATGGGGACATGGATTCTCCCTGGAGCCCTGCATATATCTCTCCAGGGCAGTATGGAGTGCATGATCCTCGAGATTTTCCCATTTCACCAAGGTTTCAGGTTGGAGCGGAAGATTTTGATGAGAGGGTTCCTGATGACTTTGTGAGGCATTCACCAAAATATAGGCATTATGAGGTTCATTCACCACAGCATGTAGATAACTTGGTCTGGCTTCCTCCTGGTGCTGTAATTCAGCAAAACGCAGGCTTCCCAGGTAACTTGGGCCGCCCTGGCAATTTCTTGGATGGCAGCAGTATGTATGATCACTGCCGTTCACCATTTCATAAGGGTCAGGGTTCAGCATGTGATCCTCGATACGTGGATCCTCGCTGGAGGCCAATCCAACAACATTTTGACCAAGCGAGCATGGCAAATGAGTATTCTGGTCACCCTACTAATTCATGTCCAGATTGCAGCCGCCCTGCTGAGCGTTTTGTGTTGAACCAAGATGTTAGACTGGAAAATGGTGTTTATGTCAAAGAGCAGACTGGTGGTCACCCTCCCATGTTTTATAACGAATCCCATTCTCATGATAGAGCATGGCATGCACATGCGAACCAAAGTCATCAGCGATATGAGGATCCGAGGTCACATATGCCTGGTAGTGGTAGAGTGATGGAGCCATACATTGTTGACAACAATTCAGTTAATTCTGCCTTTGCACCAAACAAAACATATGAAATTCATTCAGCATCTCTCAGTCGATCTGACCATGAAAGTCCCCACCATTTTCATGGCAGCAGTGAGCATGCCAATGATACATATCATAGCCAACAAGTTGGAGTTGGCGGGCCATATGTACAAGCATCAGGATTTGAAGAATCTACAGGTCAGCATTATAGTCACTCGTCAACATACGGTGCAGACCCCTTTTACCAAATGCAGCAGAATTTGCCACCAATTCAATCTTTGAGGAGAAGAGCAAATAGTCCTGTCCATACAGGTTCACCATATGAATCACCACACCTGCCAATTCCAAATGGCAACTTTGTCAGAAATACAGGTGACGTTAGTCCACGGATTCCAGGTATACCTGCATATGATAGAATGCCAAACCCGTGGCCCTCACCCAATGGAAGCATACCATATCGAGTTGTTGGACATGATATCCCTGCTGTTCTAGAAAACCGGTCAAACCCAAATAGTGTTCAGTATGTTCAGCCTTTATTTGCCCCTGAATCAGTCCAAAATCAACCAGGAGCTCCACTGATAGAGATTCATCCTGAAAGAGGATGCGCTGGATCCGTGCTATCATCCCACGTTGATGGCAGAGTAGTTGCTTCTGCACTGCCCCTGTCTGATCAGTTGTCCAGGGTGGATATAAATCCAATGAAGAAACTTGAAGGTCCAGAGGATGAGAAGGTTACCAAAAATATGAATGAAACAAATTCTTTGCATGCTTTGAATGATCCAAGTGCCTTGTCCCACCATGTCGGAGTTGTACCTGAAGTTGACCCTAAACAGAGGAAGCCTATGGGACATGAAGCGGGCAC
Organism: Leersia perrieri; assembly: GCA_000325765.3. NCBI lineage: Eukaryota > Viridiplantae > Streptophyta > Magnoliopsida > Poales > Poaceae > Leersia > Leersia perrieri. Next base: position 24,357,732 of record CM002480.1, read on the forward strand.
AAGTAAAGTGCATGAAGGAGGGGCTACAGCACTGCAGGAATGCGGGGATATTTCAGAGGATAGATTGAATTTCCTTCCAGAGCTGGTCGCCTCTGTTAAGAAAGCTGCATTAGAAGATTCTGAAGAGAAAGAAAATGCTCATCAAGATGCTGGTCCTGCTCTTTCACCTGTTTGTGATGAGGAAGGCAATGGAAAAAAGTTGGATGAGGCACCTACTGCTGTAAGTAAAACTTTGACTTATGCACATTGGTAACTTAGCTACCTAATGTTCTTAACCAAAATCCTTTTTTGTGTGCAGAATACTGGTACAGATCACGATTCTGATGTGCATGGAAGTGGTGAGCAGCAGAAAAGTTCCAAGATTGAGGCTACAACTGCTGAAGCAGAAGCTTTATCTAAAGGACTACAGGTGTTTTTGCTGATCTCCTGATATGCAGTACTGTTCTTAATTTAAAATTGTATCCCACTTACACACATTGTTTGGACCATGCAGACTATAAATAATGATGACTTGGAGGAAATTAGGGAGCTAGGTTCAGGTACTTATGGTGCAGTTTATCATGGCAAATGGAGAGGATGTGATGTTGCCATTAAAAGAATAAAAGCTAGTTGCTTTGCTGGCAGACCATCTGAGAGAGAGCGTCTGGTATGCTTGATTAACTTGTTAACACCTTCACTTTTATGGTTGGTTTATAGTAATTAATTTATTGTTAGATTTCTGTCAAAACCTCTATTGGATAGTGGTTTTCTCACTTTCATGTATGTTACTCCCTTTGTCTCAAAATATAGATACCTAAAGGATTCAAATTTGTCTCAAAATATAACTGTTTCTACACCTACCTACCTCATCTCCACCAGTCACAACCATTCCCCACTTAATTTTTCCATATACCTTCCCCTCCAACCAATCATATCCCTTCCTCACCCTAACCTTAATCTACTGAAAAAATGGTATAAGTAGCTATGTTTTGTGACAGAGAGGGTGTTGAGGATTGAGAAGGTCTCTAATCCAATTATATATCTGGTTTTGCAGATTGCCGATTTCTGGAGAGAAGCTCTGATTCTAAGTTCACTTCATCATCCAAATGTGGTTTCATTTTATGGTGTAGTTCGTGATGGTCCTGATGGAAGCTTAGCAACTGTTACTGAGTTTATGATCAATGGATCTCTCAAACAGTTCTTGAGGAAAAAAGATAGGTATTACTTTGTTTGTAATCAAAGAACACTTTTTTTTCCTTCACTTCTTCAATATCCAAATTCTAAATTAAAGCAACTGCGCAGGACAATCGATCGCCGCAAAAGAGTTATATTAGCCATGGATGCTGCATTTGGCATGGAATATTTGCATGGGAAGAATATAGTCCATTTTGATTTAAAGTGTGAGAACCTACTGGTGAACATGAGGGATCCACAACGACCAATCTGCAAAGTTTGATCCCTGCCCTCATCCTTTTATTTTCCTCATCCCTTGCTTAAAATGGTTGTTACCTTCACCTGACTTTCATCCCAACCTCATTTTCTGATCAGATTGGTGATCTCGGACTATCAAAGGTGAAGCAACACACTTTGGTATCTGGCGGTGTTAGAGGAACCTTACCATGGATGGCACCAGAGCTTCTGAGTGGGAAAACCAATATGGTGTCAGAGAAGGTAAGAGTACTGGCTTTATAATCACCTTTATGGATCATAAGTTACTAAAACTAGAGTATTCTTGATTTTTTGCGTTCCAAATTGCCAGCTGAAACTGATATGTGCTGCACTTTGTAGATTGATGTCTACTCGTTTGGTATTGTGATGTGGGAGCTGCTTACTGGCGAAGAGCCATACTCTGATATGCGTGGTGCTGCTATTATTGGTAATGTTCAAAATTTCCAGTAGTAAGCTACATTCATTATCACAGTGATTGTTCCTGATTACATTCCACCATGTTCAGCCTTAGGCCCCCTTTGATTTGAAGGAAAAAAACATAGGAATTTTGTAGAGTTTCAGTCCTATAGGAATTCTTTTCCTAAAGAGTCCTTTTAAACAAAGGAATAGACAATATTAGTGTTTAGTGCATGCCGTTTCAGCAGAAGATCCATTTCCTTTAATAATTGCTCTATGCTTTTGGAAAAACAATTTTGAAAGGCTTGTGCAGGCTGAACTATGGGAAATGGTTTAGATTATGTCTTGAAGTTATGGGTGCATATACTAAATAAATACCAACATAAAGAAAAGTTGCTGTAGATAACTGGGTTAAATTTGCATACATTGTGGTGCTTAACTTGGATTGGGTAGCTGCAGTTATGTTACGTCCATATTCCTCTAGCTAATATAACCATCTAGGTGTAGGTGCAATTCATATTTCTTCCCTTCTGAGTTTTTGATAGGACTTGAATAGTGAAATTGAACAGGTCAAAGAAAGCAAATAAGTGCTGTGATATATTCTTATGTAGTCTCATTCTCAGTATAGATAATTGCAAAGAGGGTCTGCTTATAGGATATCTAGACTTTGGTCATGCAGATTGATCAACTATGATTGTTCTTAATATATGAAGTGGTCACTTAATCCAGGGGGCATCGTGAACAATTCCCTACGTCCTCAAATACCCTCATGGTGTGATCCTGAATGGAAATCATTGATGGAAAGCTGTTGGGCCACTGATCCAGCAGATAGGCCATCCTTCACAGAAATATCTCAAAGGTTGAGGAAGATGGCTGCAGCAATGAATGTCAAGTAAGGTTTACAAGCCATGCAAAGTTTCTTACGTCCAGTTCCCTTGATACAAGAGGAAGGCAAACTCAGAACAAGAGTATGGAGTAAATATGATGCCGATGTCTTCGCAGAAGTTCAGTTTTACCCTAGTTCAAATGTTAATTTAATGAAGCACTTCAACAGAGGATTTTTTTTTTCATCGCGGAAGTTCCAAAGCAAGTTTGATGTGAGTTGACGGTTTGTTTCATTGATCCCATTAATATCTGTAGATGATTTCAGTACTGAGGTTTCCATTTCTTGATGCAGGAATTTTTTTTATCTTGGAGTCATCAGCTGTAGTTTGCCTTCCTCGAGAAACAGCACGCTATATAGCTTATCCTCTGGACGGGAACTATAGAATTGTAATGTAAATAAATTTTGGTTTGCTTCTTCCAGCTGGCGCATGTTAGATGTGTACAGTTATAGACACTGTTCAAAGTTGGGCACAGTTTATCTTTTTGAACAAAATTGTGTCCTAAGGAAAGAGGGGACGAACTCGAGCAGAGATAATCCTTGTTCAGATTGTACATAGCTCAGGAATAAGAATAAGATTTCTGTCACTTGCAACATGGTTTTTCTGTATAGATCATCATTTCCACTATTCCTGGGTCCATAAAATTATTCTTCCGTGCCAATCAATCCGTGGATGTTTCTGAAGGATGTCAAATTGTGGTGGAGCACGTTTAAACTGACTCTTTTGACAGCATAATTTGTACGAAGTATCTTCCTAGTAGAATAATCCGTTCATATTGAGAGGAAAACTGAACTAGAACTAACCTTTGAGACTTTGATCTTTACCCCATTTTTTCATCATAAATCCGCGCTGTTCATCGTATAATACAGCACTAATGGAGGACGTTGTTTAGGTGGCTCTGCTCCATGAAGTTGTGGATTTGTATGCTTGCTGTCTCTTCAGAACGTCTGATATTCTCATTGCATGCATGCCTTTTTCTTTTTATGCTTTTCCTCCCTCTCTACTTGTGTAGCGCATTTCAAGCAAAATTTAACTCATGATTTCTGCAACTGCTACCACGCTAAGATTACTCATCTTGATTTATCTTGTTTTAAATCATGTACTCAACTAGTATATTTTGACCTTGCGCACACAGTGACACTAAATTATTGCAAGACATTCTGTTCTTTATCATCTTATCTCTTATGCATTGGCATGTGGGCTATTTTAGGGCAAGCATGGTTCGTAAGGAGCTTCTTTAGGGTAGGCTTGACATTCTTTTTCTCCTGTTAACTCATCACTGACTAGCCTAAGCCTACCCTTGAAGGATCTGTCTTAAGAATATAACCAGGCCAACTTGCTCACCAAACCACACAATTAGCCACCTTCTAGCATGCATTATCTTACCACCAAACTACACCCAAAGTCAAAGGCATAAACAATCAGAGACCGGCCGCTACTTGTCTCCGCTTTTCGCCATCTTCCTCATGTTGCGTAGCTATGCTGAATCTAATTGAAAATAATGAATTCTAGGAGGAAGACGAAGACGAAGAAGAAGAAGCGGATTGTTCTTGGGAGCTACATGAGATATATGAGAATATTTAGCGTGTTTGGCTTGGTTTGTGCGCGTAGGTGACAAGTCAAAAGCGCCCCTGGACAGAGAGGAGAATTGTGTAATTGTGTGTGCAATGTGTAGCGTATCATTGATGGATTTATGCATGAATAGTAGGTGTGTCACAGCTTGGCTTCTTCTCGTTCTTCTTCAGACACACCAGCTAGTTCTAATCTAGCAGCTAGGGTTCATGCTGGGTCACAATTAATTGACAATGCAGTTGATTGATTGCAATTTAATAGTGCTCAATTGTTTCCTTTTTGTGGTATTTATTGAGATTTTTGCGTGAGTTTGCCAGGTATAAAGGAAGTGAGATCATGGCTTAGATAAGTTATTAGCGTGTGGAGAATGAGGTGCCTTGTTATCCAGGGCAGTAGTTTTGTTCTGCAAATGTAGTATTAAACTGATAGAAATGACAGCTCCAAAGCAGACAAAGCTTGCTTACCTTCAGTACAGGACATCCCGATTTCATGACACATCATGAATCTAGGGGTTTTAAGATCTCACAAGTGGAATAACTCCAGGAGGTTAGAAAGTTCTTGTTCCTAGTGGCCAGTGGATGAACATTTGTTTATACTTGAAAATAAATTTTTCTATCAGCTCAGGATCTACTACCTGTTTGCAAAGAGTACAAATATACAGTACAAACTCTCGGGGCTCTAATCACCACCTGCTGGAACATTTAATTACAAAGGAAGAGGAGAATCTTCACAACCAAGAATTAGACAGAGTTTTGGCTTTCAAGCAACCCTAATTTGTAATCGGTCAATTCTTAGCTTCTGTCTCGTTGTTGTTTTTCTTCCCGCTCTAGAACTCGAGCCTTCTTGAGTCTAATTGTTTTTGTTTCCGTTTAATATATTCTGGCAGAACTTCTGCCGTCGTTAACCTAAAAAATTTATATACAGTACAAAATCTGAACTGAGTTGTATACCAGCTCCAAGGTTTCAGAGATTTCCTTTGCAAATGTCTTTAAAAAGTTTAAAATGTCAGAGGTGTTTTGTATACCAGCTCCAAGCTGTAGACTAGGATTTGAAATCCTGGTAGTGAGTTCCTGCATTCTGACTGCTTGCACCATCCTAATCCTCTGTGAAGTTCAGAAATCCTGGAATTGAGTATTGTGGCGTGTGTTGGCTCTGGCCGTTTGGTTGTATCTGAAAAGGCAGAATTTGACACGATGGCAAGCTAGAGCCCCAGCTTTTCTTCTCCCGTGCTGATCAATTTAATCAAAATCCCTGTCCTGGCAACGCAACGAGGGGAATCTCTCCAACTGAGATTTCTCCAGCATGGCTTCATCACTGACACATGCAACTGATTATCTTCTTTTTCTCTAGCTATAGCTAGGTTGTCATCCATGCATACATGCATCCAACAATTGCCACTAACAACTTGCCTGTCCATGAAAATTCAGTAGTAGAACGGATCAAGCCATGTCAAATGACAGTTACAAATCCAAACTGCAGTGCTGACATCAGGCAGCTTACAGCATGCTCAACAGGTGTGCAGGCTGACACAGTAAACCTGAAAACTAACTGAAAGGCTGAGAGGCAGGCACCCTGTTTTCAGTAATCAGTACAACTGATGGAGATTTCTGTAACTAACAAGTTGATAGGAAGAAACAGTGAATGATACTACTAGTCAAACAGATGTGTGCTTCAAGCTGAAGCAATGAATAAGATATCCATGAGACTATCACTAACTAACTCTCTTGTTTTTCTTGTGTTAACCAATATCTTTGCTGATGAACCTGGGTCACTGTGTGCAGAGTGCAGACAGTGAAATGGCAGGGAGCAGGGAAGCCTGCCATTGTGCCATCATTTGCCAATGATAAGAGGGTGAAATACTGACATTCAAGGGGAAATGAACCGGCCCTGACGACAGATTGGTGTCTGGTGTGATGTGCAGTCCAATCCCCTGTCATTTGATTTGTCGGGGAGAAAGGGTGTTTCTTTCTCCTAAGTGGCACATGCCCTTGATCGATCAACCAACGTGGAGACGGGGACATGTAGGCATGTACAGTACTCCCTCCATTTCGGATTATAAGACGTTTTGACTTTTTTCATATAATGTTTGACCATTCGTCTTATTTAAAAAATTATAAAAATATCATTTATTTTGTTTGTGATTTACTTTATTATCAAAAAAAAATACTTTAAACACAACTTATTACTTTTTATATTTGCAAATTTTTTTAAATAAGACAATTAGTCAAACATTAAAAGTAAAAAGCCAAAACGTCTTATATTATGAAACGGAGAGAGGCAGTAGCAACCAAAAAACATTCAGATCAGTTATGGACAATTGATTGATATGACATTGATGATAGTGCTGTGAGGTTTTGGTCCTAGATGGGGTTTTTTTACCGCCTACGTACCCGTCATGCTGCACAACCGACACAAGCCAAGGTTTCTTTGGAACTTCGGATTTTTTTGGTTAACTTGAAATATAATATTGTATAGTCGTCTTCTTATCGTGACCATTCAATTTACAGTTGCGTGGAGAAGCCATAATGCCTCTTTATGGCACAAAGTGTGTCATTTGTACAATCGCACCACTAGTTGATATAATATGGATTTGTCTTCGAATCTTGTATAATTCATGACTTGAATTGCGTCAGGTTTGAGTGATTGAGCTAGCCAGAAAATTCCCCTTGTGGCACAAATCAGACCATATCACCACTTTGATTACTACTTTACCGATTACCTTATTATATACATGCATAGAGCCTCTTGTACTTTGCTCAAGGGTACAGCCTCTTGGGTCAAGTACTATGCATGCGATCAAATGCTAAACTCCAATGAGACTCAGCAAAGATATCCAGTTATTCCCACTGCCTTCCTCTCCTTTTTCCCAACTTTTTCCCTTGTGCTCATCTCTTTTCCTTTTGCCAAGATTTAAGACTGTTCATGTTGCTGATGACAGACAAGGGCCATGGGAATATGACCTTGTAGGAAATGACAAGCAGGAAAATACCAAATGACTCTCTCCATCCCTTCTCCTTGCTAGCTTATGAAGGGCTGCATATTTTAAGCCATCTTGCTTTATGTTAATAAAGTCTATCCTGTGGACTTAATTGATCAGGATTAACTTGGATTGCCTTTTGAGAAAAAGATGGCGTGGATCAATTGCATCCATCTACTTTTACCGTCACCACCTTACGAGTCACTGAAAGTGGGCCAATGTGCTCCACTTTGGTGGCCTGACCCTACTGTCGGTGGCTTAACACTTCGTTAGGACCAATTAATATTTAATTTCTACGTATATGACCGGGCAAATCATCAAGGTCAATGTGTGAGGGTTCAATTTCGCGGCATTGTGATTAGTACTAGTTTAGAATTAGAATTATGCAATGTAAAGTGGTAACCTTTTGCCATTAATTCCCAACAGCTTCCTGTTTGGATCTTCTTCCATGGTGCATAAATTAGGAGGTGGACCTTTGTGACACTTGTCTAGACAGTAGTGAGTGAGCTAGCTAGTTCAAAGGCTGCAGCTCAATCAGCTAAACAGCTTAAAGTATTTTGCTACAGTAAATTAGTCTTCCTAAATTCCTTTCGCTTGGATGCTTAACTGGTTGTTGATTATTTTGGATCACTGTCCAATGATCATAGTTAGTTAGTGTCTTGGAGAGTTGTTGGGTATATATAACCACTGTAAACACTATTATTTACAGAATTACAGTGATAGTTACCTGCAGCTAACATAGTTACATTAGAATATACTACTGTTAATTTTTTTTCTCTTTTGAGTTTTCCATCTAGGGTAGAAGAGCAGACCTGCCTGTCTAGATAGCACAATCCAACATAGCTAGGCAAATATATGGCATTTAATAGCTGAACAGATTTTCCAAGTTAGTTTGGTGGCACAAGAAAACAAGAAGCATAGAGGATGGAGGACTGGGAAAAGATGGTCAAAACAAAGAATATGCATGAGCTAATTGATCTGTAGCTGGGAAACTATAGATGTTGGCAGTATGCATGCATGTAAAGTTATCCATGAATTTGATGATGGAAGGAAAGAAACCGTATGTGCAGTGCATCCACATATCTTGGTAGCTGCCTGCAGTAAATGACCGAGTCATGTACGTTTCTTTTTCCTTCAATACTTGTGTTTTTTTGCCTCTTTCAATCTGAAACCTCTCTCTTTCTTTTGAATCTGATCACTAGCTAGCGACCTTTTCTCTGGTTTTTTTGGTACATTCTCTGAACCTTAACTTCGAATCACCATGCCTGACGTACGGGCAGGCTGCCCTTTTTATTTCCTTTCAAAACAACGCGCACAGTGACGCGCGCGATTGATCGAGAAGATCATCTCTATGACCAGATCGACAAATAAACTTTTATTTTTTTAACAAATTAAATGTAGTCATATACTCATAAAGATGAATTTTGAATGCCTCATCTGTCTGCACTCTGCAGCTAGCAACACGTATACAGAAAACTCAAGTTCTGCATATATAATCACATCGATCGCATACAGTAAATACTCCAGATGATGATGATGATGATGATGATGAGGTCATGACGTGCATATCTAGTATACGTGTGTTTAACAGATAGGTTTACTGCAATTGAAAACACATCTACTAATAGTTCATTAGTTTGGCGCATCTGCTTGGACCATCCATTAATCTGCTTATGTTATAGTCAATGCGTAGTTTGAAACAGTAACTCCTGAGACAGCGGCATTTTCAAACATGGTGCCCTAAAAGTCGTGGCTTCATGAGCAGCCCTAGTGGCAGTCCAACCAACACGACATCTGTGCAATGCTTTAGCTGCATAACACTATAGCTTACTAGCTACTTAATTATAATAACAAAACAAGCAAGCTTTTCTATGCCAATTGCTGCAGGAGCATGAATGTTAGGTCTGAACTCCTGAAGGCTCATATGATCCCGGCTTAACACGGAGACTACTGATAAAAAGATAATAGAGGGCGGCTACACGCAGTGAAAAGGAGTGTGGTTTTGTGTGTGCAGGAAATTTGTCAATGGCGGATTAAGACCTCAACGAGATGGGCAGATATGGGGAAATTAAAGGTAGGCATGCAACAGGGGATTGGCATGCGTTTGAAGGGTTTTGTCACACGCCAAACATGCCTAGATGGGATCCATTACGCACAGGCACGCAGTAGATCAACATGTATGCACCCGTGTCCTGCGATGAGCCGGTGATCACTTTCTTTTGGTGTGCCAATGCCATCATGTTTACCACGGCTATCCTATGTGTTCTATCCGTTCTAAACTATAATCTTTTAGAAGTCTTAGCAAAGGTTAAAATGGAGTACTATAAGACTAGTAAGACTCTTTAAGTAAGAGATGGTTATGATATGGGTTAAGACTAAGGTAAAAAGAAAGTGAATAAGGGATATATCTCCTGTTCTATCAATATATATACGACTACTTTTAAAAAAGGGATATTTGATGGGATTGAGACCAGGAATATTCTAAATTAAAAGTGCTCATATTCTAATACGAGAGTTTTTACGGTCCTTCATATTGTACCTTGAGTTACCAGTACCGCGAGATACTAAACTAAATCCAACCGTTGATTCAACATGATACAGTCATATCCTTGTTCAATCAACGGCTGGGTTTTAGTTTAGTCTCTCGCGGTACTGGTACCTTGATGTACGATGTAAATGACGATAAAAAATCTCTTTTAATACAAATTTCAAATACTAGATCGATGTGTCTATATTTTGCAATGGATGTAGTATATATATAGCTTATTATCCCCACTAAATATAGTTATCTATTATTTTTAGTATATCGTTAGTAACCTATGGATAATTAATTTATAATATATGATCCAAAATGTCTTTTCGTTTTTCCTTTTCCTATGATGTCATATCACTTTGTTTTAGCTAGCGTTAAATTTGATATCCAGTTTATAGTTCAAATTATCTCCTTCTCTAATTATAAACCGCATCATCTCGATTAATTGTCCCTTTAGTCTTCTTTACGATTAATCAAAATGCATATTTACATCGTGCATATAAGTCACACATCATCTGGTAGCTACGAATTTCAGCGAATATATATTTGTTCTTGAGACCACCTATCTTAATTGTGGACTATCCATGTATACCTTCACTGTCGAGTGTAATCATCTCAGCGTAACAATCAAAGTAGGTTTGGCTGAGAAGATCTTGGCGAATGCATGAATATGTCGATCGACTTGACCAGTTGACTGCATGGTAGGGGCGGCCCGTTAATTAATCCCCAGAAACACACAATAATATGTTGGTGTGTCCCTGTAATGGAGCCAACCGTCACATCACAAGCTACACCCGTATTTTTCTCCCGGTGTCCGGCCCGGTGCTCCTCTTCTACTAGTACTAAACCTACTATAAAGCCAGGCGTTAGGCCGGTCTCATCCCAAGCCACAAGGCGCCCACTGCTGCCAAGCACGCCAGCAGCAGCAGTAGCAGCTAGCTAACATATCGATCCTCTCTTCCTCCTCTCGTCGTCGCTGTCGTGGTCGTTGTCGTCGCATCAGTACTTATTGATCAGTTCTAGAGATCCCTAGCTAGCTTCTCCTGAGATACACAAGAATCAAGCAAGAATTAGGAGAGGAGTTATTAGGTTGTGGATCGATCGATTGATCGGTGATCGATGGGGAGAGCGCCGTGCTGCGACAAGGCGAGCGTGAAGAAAGGGCCATGGTCGCCGGAGGAGGACGCCAAGCTGAAGGCCTACATCGAGGAGAACGGCACCGGCGGCAACTGGATCGCGCTGCCGCAGAAGATCGGTACGCACACGCATATCTACTCCCGCTACTAGCTCCTACGTTTTGGTGTTCTTTTGCCTAGGGGTTGATTAGCTTTCCTCTTCAATTCATTTCAGTTGCTGTTCCGGCTGATTTGATAGAGCTGTTTCTCTGATCTACCCCCTTCTATTTCCTGTTTATGATAGGTGGCTGATGGTGCAAATTAATCATCGATCTTTATCGATGTAGTTAGGTTTTGATTGGTAGAATGGTTTTTGTGTTGAGTCTAAATTGGGGAATTTAGCAAACATTTTTTAGGGATGTATACTGTGCTACTGCTACATATATATCTGCTGCCAAATTAACTGATTGATTTGAATATTTCTTGAACAAGATACATGCTGCTTTTAATTTTTTGGTATCATCTATATGTTGGATTGGCTGTTTTGCTAATACAAGGTAAAGTTTGGGTGAAATTTTGGTTTAAAGGGGCGAGCTAAGCTATAACATCATCATCCATTTGTAGATTGCCCTATTTGTTTGTCGTTGAGTGGGAGATCTAGATTAAGGGGATCAGCTTGATTTTACAAAGAGATAGATCAGCTTGGCAGAGAAGAAACCCCTTTTTAATCGAGTGAAGCACACATGATAATTACATGAACCTAAACTTAATAATGAGAAAGCTCTTAATGACTAGCACACCCGAAGATAAGCTAAGTTTGATCTCTCTTGCTAGTTTATATGCATGTGGTGCCTTCAGTAATTATACATTGCCTAACCTTTCTTATTATTTTCTCTGAGTAGTAGAGAGTGCAGTACTAGCTAGCTAATGCATGGTTGCCTATCATAGATCATTTCGATTTTTCTTTTTTTGAAAGGGGAGAAAATTCTTACTAATTTTTGTTAATTTCCTGAATCTGATACGATTGGGGCTGTATAATTCAACTGAATTTAAAGAATATGTACTGTGTCTGTGCATCTGACTATTGCAGGACTAAAGAGATGCGGTAAGAGTTGCAGGCTCAGATGGCTGAACTACCTGCGGCCAAACATTAAACATGGTGATTTTACAGAAGAAGAGGAGCACATCATTTGTAGCCTCTACATTAGCATTGGGAGCAGGTAATAATCACCATATTAGCAACGTGCCCTCTCATCGCATGTGCAAACATAACTGCTTGACACACCTCTGGATCTATCTACTTTTCTGAGTTCCCTCTTTCTTTTTCCTTCAACTGATCAGACTAACACATGCATCCCTATCTACTATATATCAACAACTTCTGCTAATTATCCCCCGCAAAAAAGACTTCTGCTAATTATCTTTTTTATCTAAAAAGAAAAAATATATCATCAAATGATTATATGATTCTTGACTCTTGAGTAGGGTGCTGAGAGAAACCTAGTGTAAAGTTTGTTACCTCTGATACTATGACGATTTGAGATATCAAACTTACACTAAAATTTTAGTCTCTCTAAACGATGATAAAATTTTTCTACTCTATCTAAAACCGCCTAAAAGTAATTAATCCCTAAAAAACTCTAGCTAATTAACCTCTGATACTAGCCAATTGCGTTTACAGATGGTCGATCATCGCGGCGCAGCTGCCGGGGAGAACGGACAACGACATCAAGAACTACTGGAACACCAAGCTCAAGAAGAAGCTCCTCGGCAAGCGCGCCCCGTCTCGCCGCGCCGCCGCCCGCGCCAACCAAGACCCCTCCGCCGCCGCCGCAATCTGCAACGGCGCCGGCGCCACCACCGCGGCGACGGCGGCGCATGCCCTAAGCTCGTCCGCCCTCGAGCGCATCCAGCTCCACATGCGCCTCCAAGGCCTCTACAACGCGTTCACCACCACCAACGCCGTCGCCGCCGCGCCGCCGCAGTGGCCCAAGCTCGAGACGCTGATTCCGACCCGACCTCTCCCGGCGGCGCCGGCGATTCAGCCGACGGACGCCGTCGTCGCCACCACCACCGTGCAGCCAAATCCCCATCATCTGATCGGCCAAACCCTCACCGCCGCCGCAGTCACCACCACATCGGAGGCGTTTCAATCCGATCACCAACTTGACCCAGCGGCGAACAACTACATTCCGGGATGCATCGATCAGAGGGCCAAACTAGGGTTTTGCCCTTCTTCCACCGGCGATGCAGCCGGTGTCGAGATGAATTCGTCTTCAATGGCCGGTGTGTTCGCCGGCTATGGTATTCACGATGAATTATATGACTTCCTCTACAAGTGCGAATCGGTGGGTGGGCTGCAAGACGGGATCATTCCTTCGTTGCCGGAGTTGCAGTGCCCGGACGGCGGCGCAATCGTCGGCGCCGACGAGAAATTCTCGACGTGGACGTCGGCGTCTTGTGACTATGGTGGTTCGGGCGGCGCCGGCGATTACGATTTAGGGTATGATCAATAATAGTTTTTTTTTGGTGTTTGTGTGTGTATGCTAGCTATACGTATATTACACATTCAGTGATCCAATTGATAGCTAGTTGGTACATGATATATATGCATGTAAGATGGGTTTCCATTGATCTTGAAGTTGCTGTTAATACATATATAAATGTATGTGAATTAAATTAAACTACTGGTTTAATTTCAATGTTTTTTTATGAGCATCAGTATCATATATACTTTTTTTAGAAGTATCATATATACTGATGTTATTAAGTTTTGCTGTTAACTCGATCTTATATTCTCCATGCCTGGATTGCATGCATGATACATGCATAAAGTACTTCGATAGTTGAATATGACATATATATGTTCTGGTTATCTGGGCCGTATCCAAATTGTTTAATTTCATAGAGAATATGAACAATGGTTCAGATGATGGGAAACATTTCTAAACACTTAAGGGATATCCTGTCGTTTAAATTTTTCTATCAAATTCAATATAAATATCTGTAATTTTTTTAAAAAAAATTAATATTGTAGAGTATAAATTCAAACTCAATCAAAGTATTAAACACACATTAAGAGCAAAAAAAAACACAAATTCAGGTATGAATAGTACTATATTGTTCATATTGAATTTGTCCTTTTTTTCATTATTCCTCGATGTATGAGTTAATTTTAGGTTTGTGATTTTGTTGAGTGGTATATATATGATGTATCAATTAATGTTGTCGAATTTTTAAATATTTTTTCATACTCTCTCCATTCTTAAATATAATGGATTAGAGATTGGGGTCTCGTGTCTATATAATTTTTCCATGTCATATATATCCAGACGGCAGTTTATATAACTGGCGAAGTTATCTATTAAACCATCTGGTAATCAACAGCTAAGCGGACATCATCATTCCCTCTTCTCTCTTTTACCTCCACATATCACAAAATTCTTATGTGGCATTCTTTTTCAGACTCCCATATCACATCATTGTGAACATGCCTTAGGAGTTACACAGTAGAAGCTAGATTATCCATTTGATGCTACATTGTACTGCCTGTCTTTACATTATATTTTGATTTTTATTTTAAAAAGTAATTTTTGTTTGAGTTTAATTAAGTTTATGAAAATAATGTAGCAATATTTGTATAGCACAAATTTAGTTTCATTAAATTTAACATTGAATATTTTTGCACTGTATTTGCTTTGTGCTTAAAATATCGCTATATTTTCTCTACTGTGAAATGGAGGGAGCATGCTTAGCTTATAGAGATGCTTATATTGATATCTACTGATGGCACAGGGAGCATGCTAGCTTTGCCGTGTGTTAAATTCCACACGTAGACATGTAGTCAGCGAAACAACAATTTTTGGTGGCGTCAATGGCGAACTCGCGGCGCGCTTACCGGAATTCGACTGAAGACGATGGAACTGTTAGGCATCTCTAATTGGGACTTAGAATCCGCCGGTCCATGCGAGTTGCGAGACGAGACGACCGATGAATTTGCACTCGTACTTGCAAGCGTAACCGCGGAATCCGTCGCAAGTGTACCAACTGCAAAACCTCGCATCCTTGTAACCAAATCTCTACCTTCCCTTGAATTTCAATGGACGTATACATATTCGGTGGCGGAGCCAGTGGCGCTGTTCAGCCCGAGAGACTAATATTATTTACCGATGATCCATCTATTTTATTTTACATCGACACTATTTTATAGTAAAAACATCAGCCATGGGCTAGCACGGTCGCTCGACCTGTTCGGGAGCTGGGTTTTTTTTTTAGGGATGTTCGGAAGCTGGTTGAGGGATGAAAAAGGACGGTCGAAACCGGTCAAAAACAGTATCATATTTTAATAATATTTTTGGAAATGATATCGGTATGATCATGAAATTTCTATATTTACAAAAATTTATGAATTGCACTGTTTAGTTAGTGGTGACTTCAATACGATTCAGACAGAAATTAAAAATATCGTCTATAAAATATTATTTTATTATTATTATCGAAAACGATATCGATACAATCGATAAATTTCCATGCCATTTTTATCCCCTCCATCGCTGTATGTGTTCATGTTTAGGGTGTTGGGGACTTGGGTGGCCCATCTTGACCACTGGATGGGCCTTCAGACTACGTCCCAAAAAGTCTTGCTCTGGTCCGGAACAGGATTGTAACATGAGTGCATTCCATGACTAAGGGTGTGTTTGGTATCCCGCATGCAGACTCAACCAGGCTCAGTTCATACAGGCTAGTGGTGTTTGGTTTGCTGGTTAGCTTTTGGATCCTGTCTCGGTTGGTGCAAAAATGGCAAGCGAGCCTGGCTGCGGAGAAACGCAATCCATCTTCGTTTCTCACGGGCCTGGCTGAGGCGGGTGAAAGAACATGCCACGTCATGCGTTGCGTGAGTGTCGGAGGCTGACTTTTGCTCTCACGGTACGAGAAGTACGCAAACCAAATAACTGCTTGAACCGGCCTGTATCATAAATATCTGATACCAAACAACCATCATATGCATTTGCGATGCAGGAGCAGTTGGGCCTGGCCTGTATATACGAGCCATGATAGAGACAACCAGAAAAACAAACACAACCTAATAGAACCTTCATTACATTCGTCCTCAAATGCTTATATTTGTAGCATTAAGTGTAGTATATGATATGGGGTGGAATGATATATTACGAAGAACCTGTGGGCTACTATGAGAGCGAGGTATATGCGGCCTGTAATGAATGGGCCGGATCGGGATTGGACGAACGCGCGGCCCTTAATATATGGCCCAGAACGTGCTGCATCTCTCATGGGCTCCTGTGTTTCGTGGCTGCAAATCTGCAATACGAAATTGTGCGCCGATTCGGAAAGATGCTTTGGTTCGATCGATCAAGCTCTCGACGTGCGAGAATTTTGTGCCCCAAATGTCGCAATCCATCCTGCAACACAATCTAAGCTGGCTTGATACGCCCGGTTCATCGCAAGTTCGCAACATATTCTAGCTGGGCTTGATACGCCGGTGCAGCGGAATACTAGACATCGACACGAATAAAGTATGGATACGCATAGCTAGCGTGGACTCTATCCTGCTTAGTTATATGCATGCCAACCATTATCGAACATGAACGCCACTCATTCCGCTCACAAGTTAGAACCCACCTGCCCAACCAAAAACTCTCGTACCCCATCCCCAGGCTCGTATAAATACCACACGCAACACAACATCACAACAAAAAGTGCGCAGGTCAACTCCACCTGATCGATCAACCAAAAAAATTCGTACCAATGGCGCCTTCTCGCCGCCGCCTCCTCCCGTTCGCGGCGCCCGTGCTCCTCCTCCTCGTCGCCGTCGCCGCCGACGCCAAGCCATCCGGCAAGAGCCGCCTCGCGTCGGGATTCCTCGACGCGCACAACGCGGCGCGGCGAGCGGTGGGGGTGGCGGCGCTGAGGTGGGACGACCGGCTGGCGTCGTACGCGGCGAGGTACGCGGCGGAGAGGGGGCGGAGCGACTGCGCGCTGGCGCACTCGCGGGGCCCGTACGGGGAGAACCTGTTCCGCGGCAGCGGCGGGGTTGGGGGGTGGAGCCCCGCGGACGTGGTGGCCGCGTGGGTCTCGCGCGAGCGCGCGCTCTACGACCCGGCGTCCAACACCTGCCGCGGCGGCGCGGGCGCCGGCGCCGGTGGGCACGACGCGTGCGGGCACTACACGCAGGTTGTGTGGCGCCGAACCACGGCTGTCGGGTGCGCGATCGCGCCGTGCTCCGGTGGGCGCGGCACGTATGCGGTGTGTAGCTATAACCCGCCCGGTAACTACGTCGGCATGAGGCCCTACTAGCTGAGACGTGACGATCGATCGAGCCCGTGAACACACGCACGCACGTAAAGGGAGACGTGACAATGCGTACAAGCGTACGTACAAGTTGAGGGCGGGTGCGTGCGTGCATGTTTCGGTGTGATCGCGGGCCGGATCGATGCTGGCGGGCTAATTTGTGTTTGCGTGTGTTTGGCAGGGCTGTGTTCATTTTCTTTTATTTATTTATGGGGATCTTGTTCGTTTTTTATCGGTCATTCATTTTTTATCGGTGAAAATGACAGAAATGAGAAAATAATAATGAGTAAATTTGATGGTATAACAATTTTCGTTGTATGAACTCGTTAGGCGATCTAATTAGTGCATGTACGAGCAAAGTACGAATCGATCGACCCAATGACGAATGACGACGCACCCACCGATCGTTCGTTCCACTCTGCACTGCTGTTCGAACGTATCCGACAGGTTCGCATCTTTGTGTTTAAGGAGATCACGCAATTGATCCTCGCCCTTTGATTATTCTGAACATATTTATTTCTTGATCATCTCTTGCCAGGTGCAATCAGACCTCCGTCTGCTCTTACTTTTTGTTTCCTCTTCGTTCAATCCGCTTGGCAGATTTTAAAATTTACTCTACTACTTTAGGAGGAGTACAAGTCCTAAATCAAATTAAACGGACAAACTAATTTGATTACCATGGGAATTCCCAATGGCAGCCTGAAGGGTTTTGGCCTTGGGTTTTTCTTCTGGACAGCTAATTACATACTCCTGTATATTGTTTTGAATATGGTATGACCATTGTTTGTCGGTATCAGCTCCGATTTCGCCCCTAGTTTTGGCCTTGGCCTTTTCTTCTGCTGGACTGCTACATTCAGGAACTGAAAATTTCAGCCTCACAATTGCAGCAGTTGTCAACACATCCAGCTTACGCTGAATCAGATCATCGGACAAGACAACAATGCGATAGTCTGTACAGTAAGCAACTTCTTAGTACAGAACTGCACACTTCAAATTCTGAACACCCGATACTGAGCTGTCTTCTCCTAACTCTGCAATTATTTTCCATCTTTCTTTATGCTATCCCAAAGCAATAAGCACTCATACCCAAATATAATGCAAATACAGAACAATGTCAATTTTGTCATGCTCTTGTAGTCCTGTACTGTGCAGTTAGGGCAGAGGACGCCAAAAGTCTTCCATCGGCTCCATTTGTTTCGCCGCATATTGGGCAGAGTTCTTGACAGACAGTGATTGGCACGTTCATCAGTAGGTACATACCAGCAGAAACCTTCCGATATATACGTTCTTCGTATTTCCCGCTATTCGGTAGGTCAGGTCTGAATGATAATAGCATCTGTTTGCCCATAAAAATACAATAAACGAAAGTTTCGACGCAAATGCAACGTTTTGATCACATAAACTAATATACTACTCGGATGCACATGGTGTTTTACCACGACTGACCTCTGGGATTTAGATTCTAACATAATCATAGTTAACTGCAAAAGGCTGCACGTACTTGACACTGTTCCTTTGTTGATTTCAGAGTCCATAGCGTAGTTCAGAAAAGAAGTACAAGTTCGGCTAGAGCGAAGCAATATGTTAATTAAGAAGTACTACTATACACTCACTATTAACAATGAATTTGTCAGCTGAACGTACTAGGAGTAATTCTTTTGGAGCAATGAAAACTGTCTGATGGACGCTGGCAATCACTGTGTTGGCATTTGGCAGCAAATCTGAGTTGTAAAGGGTAGTAGTAGCGTCTTTTGGAGAGCAAAACGCCGTGGCACGATCAGTGCCACAGGTATTGATCCGCTAAGTCCGAAAATCCTCTGTTCTTCCATACAAGAGCTACACGTTCCTGAACAAATGACATCGATTTACGAACGGTAACTGCGTGTTTCACTTAATCAGTACTAGAGCCTAAAGTATAGTCACTCTTTTCTTCTGAAAGGAGAAAGCATACTCACTCTGGCCTGCCCAGAACTAACTACTAAATCGGCGGAAGATTCAATACTACTAGAAATCAAACAAACTAGTATAATCAGTTCCCTTCTCGGCGCAGCCGAATCATATAATTGAAGCATATTCAATTCCTAATTTTGTTCCAGTAGGAGGCAAATTTAGGTAGTAGACGACCTGCCTTCCAGACTCTTGTGTTGGCGCAATCATTATGTAACATGGCTCATGTCCCCCCAACATCATCATCATCCTCTAAACAAAACCCTTCTCCAATTTTCTCACATCCCCCATTCCCTTCTCCATATATACACGGCCGCAAGCTTACCCCATCAGCAGCACTAGTGCATTGCATTGCGTTCCCAAATCCCAATCCTCCCATGGCATCCTCCACTGCTTTCGCCATTGCTCTCCTCGGCATTGTGCTTCTCTTCACCGCCAATGCCGTCGTCGTGCACGCCTACCCACGCGGCGGCGGCGGCGGCGACTACAGGAACCAGTTTTTGGGGCAGCAGAACGCGGCGAGGATGGCGATGGGATTGCCGCCGCTGGTGTGGGACGATCGGGTGGCCGGGTACGCGAGGTGGTACGCGGAGTCGAGGCGAGGCGACTGCGCGCTGGTGCACTCGTCGGGTCCCTACGGCGAGAACCTCTTCTGGGGGAGCGGGACGGGGTGGTCGCCAGCGCAGGCCGTCGGCGCGTGGCTCGCCGAGCAGCCGCGCTACAACTACTGGAGCAACAGCTGCTACGGTGGCATGTGTGGGCACTACACGCAGATCATGTGGCGCGCCACGCGCCGTGTTGGGTGCGCCATGGTCACATGTTACAATGGCCGGGGAACCTTCATCACCTGCAACTATGATCCGCCCGGCAACTACGTCGGCGTGCGCCCCTATTGAGTGACAAATCGCCGGTGAATTGGTTTCCTCCATTGCCGGCGGCGGCGGAGTAACACTAATACGGCTGCTGTCTGGCTGTCTGGCTGGCACATTCATTGCCAAATGATGGTGTGGTTATTACAGAGAGGAGTACTGTTACTATAACTGTACAAAATAATTCTTGCTGCTCCTGCATGTGGCTATATTTGTTTCTGCATTTTTTTGTTGTCCTGCCAAAAATATGTATTATGATGTTATTGGTAGGATGGGGAAACTATTTACAATGAAATATGATCATCAGCTAATTGGTTGGCCTGTTACTCTGTTGTGTCCAACAAAATGAGACTTTTTTTTCCCTGTCACTTTCTGGCTTCCTTGGACATATTTCAGTTGTACTTTCGATCGAATACATTGCTGTTTGCAAGAATGAAACAATTGAAAAGGATTGAAGGAAGAACGAATGACAAGGTGATGAATGATATCATCTTTTTTTTTCTCTCTTCTTTGAGGCTTTTAGGTGAAGAGATTGGTCGCCTCTGATTGGTGGTTGGTCGGTTGGGCAGAGTATTGCAAAGCTGTTAAATAAGGAAACGACCAATGGATGAGTTGTTAAATGAGTGCTACTGTATGTAAGGCTCATGCATGTGCCTGTACCGGGAAGACGCTCAGAGCCTGGGCCTCCTCCATCTGAAAACTCTCTCTCTCTTTCTGAAGTCTGAAAATCTCTGAGTGTGTGCATCATGGTCAGTTGGAATCCAATGCAATGGTGACCCAACTGTTTTTAATCTCATCCTCTAACTCTGCGGCGACAGCGGCGTCGTCGAGTTGCAAACACCGGGATTGATCGCCAATGTGAGAGTGAACATGTTGAATGCGTATACCTGAAATACTAGCAGTATAGTAGAGTACGAGTAGTATAGTATCAGTGGCAGCGGATGAGTTAAATACGCGACAACTGCAGGCCAGCTCCGACTGCAAGAAGAGTACAATTATACTGTGGGAATCTAGCGGATGCAGCAGAAAAATGCCGCATCACGGCGTCACGAGCATACGCATATGCAGATGTGATTCGGGTCGCTGCAAACCTCACATGCTAGCTAGCTTTGGTCGAAACAATTTACTCCTATTTCTTCTGGAGAGTTGTGGTCTTGCAGGCTATACAACGTATACGGGTCAAAGCGGAAGGAATCCTATACCGGTCAATTGGTGATCGATCTGGTTTTATTTTGCAGTCGCAGGCCTGCCTTTACCTCTGCACGATATATACATTGTCATGTGGCAAATGTCAACAAGACAGCGGCGCTAGTTAAAGCCCTGCCGATTTGACAATAGGAAAAGGAACACCAGAACATGCATGTGTTCTTGCAAATTGCAGGGTCACTCATCGTTATTCATCTCGTTCGTCCCCATGCAGCCACTGTTGGAGCATGTGCCATTGAATGAATCATGTATCGGTAGCAATCCCTTGGATCGAAGTTGGGCGAAGTTTCCTTTCAGAAGAAAGAAGTTGGGCGAGCTGCCCTGTTTTTGAGTTGATTTCAGCTGGCGTTACTTGTAGCATTACTTGCCAGTTGCGCCTGTCATTTTGGTGCGGCAAGTAGTAGTATGATTCTTCCTGTGTTGATGTGTTCTACCATTCTGCATTATTCTGCCAATAAATAAGCAGCATCATGATCACACTGAAGATGTCCCTGGCTAACCCATATACTGGTGCTGAATTTCCTTGGCTGTTTGTCAATGCTCCATATAAAACTGATCCTTAACTAAGGCATAACATGACAGTTATCATCCTCTCCTCTCCGCTGCCGCTGGTGAGTGGTGATCGTCGGGTTTCCGGGCAGCGCTAGGCAACATTGACGGATGCGGCTCACGAGACAAAGCCCAAAGGAGAAGCTTGGGCGTGGCGGCCCAAACTTACCGAATTCTTGATAACAGGCCGCACAAGCGTCCACCTCGGTCACGGCCCAACCTCACCGCACGTACATCACGATCTTGTACCGGCCCATATATCATGGCGCTACGGGCTACCCGTTACGCCGTTATACACGTAATCTAGGCAAATACACCTAGTCCGCTATGCTAGTTTTCGGTCTTTGTTCGTACTTAACGACGAACCATATTAATGTTGGGGGAATGGTTTGACGGCCAAACATGATAATGGTTGTTACTCTCAAGAATTCGTAAAACATTGTCTTCATACTCTTTTTATAGGTCTAATTATCACCGGTCTCATGGTATTACGAATTCCTCACTTAGATATCACTCAGTGACACCAGTTTTGGTTATTTAGATAAGAAACTTTACTCGGATATTTAAAAATTATGTATTAGCCATATAAATGAAACCATATACTGTAACTATCTGATACTGAGGTAATATGTGTATTAGCGCGAAAACGTCGCACCGGTCTCATGGTATAACTGATGCATTCCCATGCGGGTGCAATGTAGAGTGTGTTTGATGCTTTGACAGAACGAGTGTAACATCAATGGAGTACTTTGCACAGGTTGACATGTATCGTGTTTTAATTTATATGACATAACCTCGTACAATTTGAAAAAACATTTATGCATCTCAGTGCAAGGTAAAATAAAATATTTTTTATGCAAAGTGCAATTTACTCCAGGCAATGCCGATACGGGATGTGATTTGAGAAAGAAATGCCCAGAGCGATCGGATTCTATCGCGGCATCGCGCGTGTATAGACATCAACGTCTGAACGAACTACATATGTACAAACCGACGAGGCAGCCGTTGCACGCGTCGATCATAGTTTGACAGGAAGACGAAATGTCTGGGGACACGTACGCACGCACGACAAGCCGGCCGCGCCTCTTCGGACAACGGTTTCTGCATTGCGGGCACCACCCCACATGCATACGCGCGCAAGCAGAAGCACCACCACCATCCACTATGATCTGTGGGAAATCGGCCGGATCCTTTGATGTTAGCTCGTGACTACCACGGAAGCATCTAGAAACCGGCATCCATGGTCACGGGCGAGCTCACAGGTAAAACACCAGTTTAAACGACATGGCATGACTAATGCATCAGTCACAGTTTATTCCCTGAAGATATTGTGCAACTATGGTCTATACTAAATACTGAAACCTATCCGTCGTCTACCAACCTGAACACAAGGTTACTGTACGAGCTTATTTCAGCTACATGCTTTTGATGGTGTATGCAAAATCTATGCAGCAATCAATCATGGAACGTTTGTTCCTTCACGGTCGTCGCATAATGAAATCCATGAAGTATGTGGCTTTCGTGATAAGTGATAATCAAAACAAACGATGTCTCGATGTGTCAAAAATACGGACAAAAATACCACCAAACTAGCCAATACGGTTACTCCCACTCACGTTCACGGGTGCCAAAGACAAAAAAAACTCCTTGCATATGTCCGCATATAAACAACATCCTCCAATCCCAACTCCCAATTTCGCTGCAAGCCTGCAACACAGCGAACAACCAATAACACAAAGCCATGACGTCGACGAACCTACTCGTGGCTCTCCTCGCCTCCACCCTTCTCGCCCACACGGTGCTTGCCGCCGCCGGCCGCGAGCGAGCACCGTTCGCGCACGACAACGCGACGGTGTACGAGATATCGGTGTCCAAGTGCGCCGGGTGCGGCGCGGTGGGCGCGTGGGCGGAGTCGGTCGAGTTCCTCTACTACCACAACCTGGTGCGGCTGGCGCGGTGGGAGCTCCCGCTTGCGTGGTCGCCGCGTCTGGCGCAGTACGCGCGGTGGTGGGCGTCGCAGCGCAGCGCCGACTGCGCGCTCCGCCACTCGTTCCCGGACGGCCAGTTCGCGCTCGGCGAGAACATCTTCTGGGGCGGCGCAGGCAACGGCGGCTCGGCGGCGTGGCGGCCGGGAGACGCGGTGAAGGAGTGGGCGGCGGAGGGGGTGGACTACTCGTACGCGGCGAACGCGTGCGCGCCGGGGAGGGAGTGCGGGCACTACACGCAGATCGTGTGGCGCGGCACGACGTCGGTGGGGTGCGCCCGCGTCGTGTGCGACGACGGCGGCGTGTTCATGACCTGCAACTACTACCCGCCCGGCAACGTCGTCGGCGAGAGGCCATACTGAATTTACTGTTACCGATCGATCAATCACGTTGTACGAGTAGAAACACTACAGTGTTTTGTCCTGAAAAGTGTATGTACAGAGTTAGATGTGCAATAAAAAGTTTCAGGAATCTGGTGTGTAAGTGTAACCTGCATTTTTGAGTTACCGTGATTGTAAATAAACCCTCTAAAAGTTTCTAGTATTAAGAACTTCTTTATGCATCTTATTTCAATTGGCATCTCAAAGACTCAACTGAGTTTCCAGTGTCACCAGATGGAAGGTGAAAAACGGTGGAAGGTTAATGATATGGGCCATGTCGTGCGCTGAAGGCCCAATAAAAGGAATATCCGGCCTCTCAGCCCATTTTGAGCCTCCGTCTTCTCCGCGTGTTTAAATAGCAAAATGAATCCACTTTGAACACTGAAGTACTGTAGTATAATTTTTCTTTTTGCCCAATATAAGAACTTTTACAGCGTCTTGAAGGATGAAAAAGTCAAACAAAACTTGCTAAGGACCTGATGATGACTTCGATGGGTGATGATATTTGAGAGACAGATTTTATCCTTTTGGTACGAGCAAAAATCGCAGCACCGTCGATCATGAGTCGATCTAATTCAACCCCAACTAATAATCATAGAAAGAACACGGATCAACAACGTAAAAGCACATTAGCACAATCATATAGGTAAATTAATCAGAAGGGCTTCTGCCCCATGATGTTGCCCTGCGGCTCATAGTGGCACGCCATGAGCGTCTCGCCGGATGCGCACGTCACGCTGGCGCACCCAACCTGCTGGCTGTCGCGCCACATCATCTGCTTGTAGTGGCCACACTCCTTGCCCGACGCGCACGCGTTGGACCCGTAGTCGTAGTGCTGCGCCTCCTCCGCCCACGCCGCCACCGCGTCGCTCGGCTGCCACGCCTCGCCGCCGTACCCGCGGAACACGTTCACTCCCCCGCCGCCGTTCGCCGCCGTCGCCGACGCGCAGTTCCCCCTGTACTGCTCCGCCCACCGCGTCGCCTGCTGCGCCAGGTCGCTGCTCCACGTGAGCGGGTGCAGGCCTTGGATCGCGCGCAGGTGCGTCTGCGGCACGACGAACTGCTGCGCCTCGCTGATCTGCAGCAGCCGCCGTGGCGCCGACGCTGACGCCGACGAAATCGCCGTGCCGAGGAGCAGCACGGTGGCTAGCGCGAGCCTCCTTGAGGTGTACTCCATGGTTGGTCGAACACTAGCTCAAGACCAGTGTCTCGTTGCTAGATAGACCCTAGCTAGTTAAGATACTGGTTAATTGGAGGCTTCAAAGGATAGCTTAACATTGGTGGTTGTTATATAGTGTACGTGAGCAGAAGATGATTAGAGAATGGAGTTGACAATTAAGGTTTAATTTGCAGTTACCAATTGCAGTAGAGTAGATCTACTACTGATTAATGCAGTGAGCATTCATCAGAAATTCAGAATCAATGCATGTGATCGGGCACGTACATTGAGGGGCGTCATGCAGGGCGCGCGTGAGGCAGGGCGTCCCCGTTCTTGTTTGACTTGCAGTTTCAGTACGAGTTCAGCAGTTTATATATTACTCAGCCTTTTGCATTGGTCGGCTTGACATCTTTGGGAAATTAACCGATGGATTGGTGAGATGCTGAGATCAGTCAAAGGATGCCTGCCTAGGAATCTAGGATGGAGGCATGGAGCTAATTTCAGTTTGTACCGTGAAGTAAACGCTCTTGGAGCTGAGAAGGGTAGTTTTCTGGGTGCAACTGTTCAAGTTGTTGGCTTCTGGCTTCAGTACTGTGTCAGTGTCGTTTACAAAATGCATTTTTGGAGGTTTTTGTGTAATAGAACGAGAGGCACTGTGAAGAGCCAGCCACACATGCTTTCATGTGAGCGTGCATCTGAGATCGAGAGATCAGTCGGCGAATACGTCGAAGCTTCGCTTTCTGCGCGAGATCAGTCGGCTGCATGCTGATCGATGAACAAAATTTGGGCTTCATTGATGTTATATTCGATTACAAGACTCCGAGAGAAAAAAAAAATGTACAAAACTCTGCAAAAGAGTACTTGCATTCTGTAATTCCTTTCCATGTCATACAAAGTAACTTATAGCTAGTATATACAATAAGAGACTATAATACCTCATCTTCATCTTATTTTTTCATAACAATAATATTATATTCTTCATGATCCTATTATATATCTTTCTTTATCTTGTAAATGGTTTCTTTTCTTGGATTGTGTGTGCAGCCTAACTCTAAATTAAGCATCTATCTATCTCATCTCACTTACTTTCTCTATGCCAACTCAGCAAAAAAGTTTTTGGAGCTGACTTAGCACTTCTATTATACTTGCTCTTAGGGATTCCATAGTGTGAGAATTGATGATTGTAACTTTTTAGATTATCAATTTAATGATTTGTCATCCTCACCGATGCGTCATTGACTAATGGTCCCACATGGCAAGGTAAAGAGCAAACCATCAAATTTTGCCTCCTGGCCCATTACCACCAAACCGAAGTCTCTGGAGTACATTTCAAGCCCAACCTAACGGCCCACTCATTAATTCAATGACCGCGAAAGCCGACCACCAACGCCCCCCCACCCCCCCGCGGTGCATCCCAGCCGCTCGAAGCGAATCCAGTCAATCCACCATCAAATCCTCACCGTCCATCTCACCAAAAAAGAAGCATCTGGCATTTTCTCCGCGACTCGGAAACCGTCGACGCGGGCCCACACAGGCCCCGCAGCCAAACCGCAGCGAATGCCCGCCTCTTCCAGTCTCCACCCTTCCGCCACGTGCTCCCTCTCCGCCGCCGCCTCCTCCCCTCTTCGCCGCGGCGGCGGCCGGCGGCGAGTCTCCGCGGCGATGGGCCAGTCCCAGAGCGCACCGACGCCGTCGGGCCGCGGCCGCAACAGCGGCGTCTCGAGGTCGCCGTCGCTGGGGCTCCGCCTCGACCTAGGGTTGCTGCTTGGCGGCCGCAATCGCAAGGGGAGGTCGTCGTCGTCTGGGGGCGAGAGGCTGGACCTCGCGGAGTGGGTGAGGTGCTTCGTGGCGCCTCGGCTGACGCAGCCGACGGCGGAGGCGGAGGCGGAGGCCGAGGGGAGGGACGCGGGGAACCGGGAGGAGGAGGAGGCCGGGAGCGAGGAGGCTGATCACCTCGTGGTTATGGTCAACGGGCTGTACGGGAGGTGTGTGCGATGGCATCGTGTATTTTACATACTGCTGTGTTGTTTTTGTGCCTTTTTTTGAGCAATTCGGTGCTTTTGGCAGTTCGGCGGATTGGAAATTTGCGGCCGAACAGTTCGTGAAAAGGCTGCCTGGGAAAGTCTTCGTGCATCGTGAGTTTATACTTTATTTCCAGAGGAGTTACTGGCTTACTGCTATTCAATTTTGTTTTTAATTTAGGGGGCTTGACAGAATTGGTTTTGCGTGCTCATTACAAAACGGCTGCAATGTGAAAGTGCAAATGCAGCGAATGCATTTTCACATATGGGGATGTCATAGCTCTGAGGCCAAGGCATCGAGTTGTATAGAAAATAATAATAAAAAACTGATGATTTTGGTTGTACACTGAACACTGAAGTTGTGGACTCTGTACAATTTAGATACCAGAAAGGTTATGTTTGACCAGGATGTAGCTAGATTTCTGTGAACCAGGGTGTAGCTAGCTCCAAATATCCCATAAGAATAACTGCTTCAGTCACAGCCTGAAATTAGCACAACAAGTGCTATACTAGCATAATAATGTAGCCAAAAGTCACTTGAGCTCCAGTTTTAGTTGCTGTTCTCCCATGCCCATATACGCCTCATACTGCCCAGTAGTTTGCCATGTCAGCAGTAACAATCGATCTTCCTGCTTAAATATACATATGTCGTGTCTAACTAAATTTCTCGAAACAGGCAGCCAGTGCAACCATTCAAAATTAACATATGATGGAGTTGACTTGATGGGAGAAAGGTTAGCTGAAGAGGTACATACTGATTGTTTCTACATCCACTAGTTCATTTCAAATTACAGAGTAATACGAAGGGTACATGATGGCACTGATATTTGACACACAGGTTCGACAAGTTGTTCAGAGGAGAAGGAACCTGCGGAAGATCTCTTTTGTTGCCCATTCACTTGGTGGTTTAGTTACCAGATATGCAATTGGAAAACTTTATGATCCATCGATAAATGATGAGACTTCTCTTGATTCTGAGAGGTTCTCAAATGAAGAGAGACCAGCTGATGGTGGTAAAATAGCTGGTTTAGAGCCTGTAAATTTAATTGCAGTTGCTACACCACACTTGGGATCAAGGTGGAATAAACAAGTAAGTTATTCAGGTTATTTACTTTTATTGTCTGTTTGATGTGTTCATCTTTGATCTCATTGCTAGCCTATGTATGCTCAATGTAAGTCCTTGAACCTCGTAACTTCTAAGCTTAGTTATATCATGTAGCATATTGAATTAGGATCACATCCCATAAACCATACACCGTGTTGAGTTTTATTCATCTCTAGTCTCTGAAGTACTTTGTTGCGCCTTCTATGATTAACTTTTCCCTTTTATATGTGAATTCAATAAGAAAATAATATTAATAATAGATGATACCTGATCCTCCTCTTGCATCTGCGCTCTTTACAGCTTCCCTTCCTTTTCGGTGTTCCACTTTTTGAGCGAACTGCTGCCGGAACTGCACATTTTATAGTTGGGAGAACTGGGAAACATTTATTCCTTACTGATGTAGATGACGGGAAACCTCCACTTCTTCTACGAATGGTTGAAGACTGTGACGATGGAAAATTTATGTACATATACTGCAATTGCACCAATATATATTTTTATGTATAACTTATCTATTTCCATGTACCATGCTTAACACATTGTTGCCTTGTGCAGATCTGCATTGCACTCTTTTAAGCGCCGTGTTGCCTATGCGAATGTAACATATGATCGTATCCTGCTGATGTCATAGTTTGTATTCCTTTTTTTTTTTGCGGTATCGTGTGGAACTATGAATTGCTTTCCAAAGCGTCAGCTTTGGTTGCTTGTGCCCTTAACTGGGTAAAGATATAGTTGGCTGGAGAACATCATCAATTCGACGTCAGCATGAGTTACCTAAGGTAAATTAGGATTGACCTTTATCAGTTTGTTAAGAGGCAGCAAAATCTTGCTGTGCTTTGATGATCACTACATTAATCATCTGTCCTGTTTATGCATCTCAGCTTCGATTATCACCAACTGATGAAAAGTATCCACATGTTATACATGTTGACAAAGGAAATTCAGAGCACCAGCAGCAAGAGGAATCTGTAGAAGCTTCACTTAAAGATAGCTTGGAAGGTAACAATTAATATGACATACATGTCAACAAGAATTAACATTGCAAAGTTGCCCTGTAAGTTGCATGTGAGTGAAGAATCCAATTAAAACGTGCTTAGTCGGTTTACTGCTAACTATGTAATGAGACTTTCTGCTACTATTTCAGAGATGATGATCCGTGGCCTTGCACAAGTGAACTGGGAACGTGTGGATGTGTGCTTTCATAAGAGCTGGCTAAGATACAATGCCCACCACAATATCCAGGTATCTTCTACTTATCCATACTTCTGTTGTAGTTCTTTGAAAGGATACTTCTGTTGTAGTTGATTCTACTCTAGTATAATGGGCACTCCCACATTGCTTTTAATGTGCCATGAGTCTATAAGACTGACAAAATGACCAGTAATTGGGACATTAACTATTAGTGGCAAGTCATTGTGGCTGCTGGGAATCTCTGTAAAAACCTTGCATGTTATTCTTGTTATCTTTAATTGGTACATGTGAACCTCTGTCCTTGTGGTGCATTCAGTAGTTATGTACAAAATACTGTTCTTATGCGATGAGAGGATTTTTCTTCATGATATATCTGTAAGATATATTAATATGTAACTATGTAGGATTAAAGACATAGAATTTTAAGCATTTGATTGTGGGCTGATGCTTGGTGCAGGTTAGAACTCATCCTGTTAATTCAGACGGCGAAGATGTTATTTACCATATGATAGACAATTTTCTAGCCTAGCTAAATTGCGATAAATTCTTGAGAAGTACATCCTTTTATACGGTGGGTTAACACTATAGTTAGGTGATGACTCCTGTGGAGATTCATTAAATCACTTGATGTAAGGATATCAACCTATTAGAGCAAGGAGCCTCTGATTAATTGTTTTATAGTGTTAGGTTATCAGTAGTGTAAAACTTGTACATATGAATGTTGTAAACTTGACCGCCTCTGGTTGTATTTGTTACATTCTGAGGTTGAAACAATGTAAAAGTAATCATTTGCTCTGAATAAGACAACTTCGATGCAATACACCTTTTGGTTCTTCGTCAATTTGGTACAAAGCAGGAGAGACCCCTGTCAATGATTTGAGACCCACAATGATCTTATCTGTTACCATCAGTAGTATACCATCGGCATCTGTTTTGTTGGCCAAAAAAGGAGAGAGGGAGCACTGGTGGTCATCCGTTAACCCAGACAAAAGAAGACAGCGAACAAGACAAGCATTTTAAACCCGTTCTAAGTAGGACGTGTCTATTAATAGTCAATACAGGTCAGAGAACATGGACGAGTCTAAAAGAGATCGCTATACTCTCATGAACAACGGCCTCCCAATTCAATCTTTCAGAGGATTGACGTAGGCAACAGAGTTTTCCGGAGGACATTGGTTTCAGAGTTGTAGGCAGGCAGGAAAATGGCATGGAACTAACACAAGATACCACCAAGTTTGATCCAGTAATCCCATCGCTAGAACAAACAAGGAAGAGAAAGGTAGATTTGCAAACCGGTTAGCCCTGGCAATGGGAAAGTACAGCGACGGGAGGGACGAGTCCGGCGGCGGCGGCTACCCGCTTGTGGCGGTGTGCATCGACAAGGACAAGAACAGCCAGAACGCGCTCAAGTATGCGACGGAGACGCTCGTCCACAAGGGCCACACCATCGTTCTCGTCCACGTCCACACCAAGGGCTCCTCAGGCAAGCAATGCAAATTCCACAATGGCTAATGGGTGCTCGTGCACGGCTTCTATTGGTTTTTATTCTTCATTTTGCAAGTTTCGCACGTTTTGATTTCTTTACATTTACAATTTTGACCTATTTTCTATTTAAAAGTTTGGTTTCTATTTTAATTTTAATTACCTTTTTATTTGAAAGTTCCTGGTCATTTCATCTTGAAAGTTTTGATTATCTTTACGTGAAACTTTTAAAAAGAAAAAAACCGATTGTTGTCAACAATAAATTGACAACTGGCCAGGCCGATGTGAATTCGGCTATATGAGCTGAACTGTCTTGTCACCTTTGTGGTTTTTTCTTTTTCTATGTGCGCTCGCGCTGATGCGTGCGGTGTGCAGGAGGGGTGGAGGATGCGGCCGGGTACAAGCAGCCGTCGGACCCGCAGATGAAGGACCTGTTCCTCCCGTTCCGCTGCTTCTGCACGCGCAAAGACGTAACGCCTCCATCCATCCTCAGCTAACGTTCTCTCGTGTGCAGCATTGTGTAGTTCGTGTGTGATGCGATGCAACAATCAATGGTGGTTTTGGTTTCTCGTGTTCCGCAGATCCACTGCAAGGACGTGGTGCTGGACGACCACGACGTGTCCAAGGCGATCGTCGAGTTCGCCGCGCACGCCGCCATCGAGAAGCTCGTCGTCGGCGCCACCGCCCGTGGCGGCTTCGTCAGGTAATCAAAAGAAGCAACCTCCATTCCGATGGCCTTTCCGTAAGCTTTCAAGGAAGTAAATCGTTTCGTTTTCTCTAATAAGCGATAGCCACGTAAACGAATCAATTACAACTAATTCAATGCAAAAGGCTGAAAAAATCTGATAAAAAACCCAAAATTAATTTTTAATTTTTAAGTTTTGGCTTTACGCTGACAAGAATAAACTATGAGAGCCTAAATCTGGTCGTGGCATGATGTGAAGATTCAAGGCGGACATCCCCAGTAGCATCTCGAAGACAGCGCCGGACTTCAGCACGGTATACGTAGTATCAAAAGGCGGCAAGGTGACGTCGATGCGGCAGGCCGTCCGCCAAGCGCCGGCGGTATCCCCACTCCGTACAATGATCCAGGGCCCCAAGCCCGACCACGCTCCCACCCAGAAATGGACTCCGCCTCCCCCACCTCAATCCCAATCCACCACCACTCCCGCCGCCGCCGCCGGGATGACGACGCCATCGGACAACAACTTCATCATGTCGCCGTTCGCGAGGGGGATGAACACGTCGGCGAGGAAGGCGTTCCCGGACTACTCGCTGCCGGAGTCGTCTGACATCTCCTTCATCGGCGCCGCCCCTCGCCGCAGCGTCGAGAGGTTCCCGCCGCGGCTTTCCACCGGATCGGACGGGCATGGCAGCGGCGGCGGACATGATCGGAGTAGCTTTGAGACGGCGCGGACTCCGAACAAATGGGGGGATTCGTTCGGCAACGACAGCGCCGCGTCGAACTCGCAGTCCAGCAACGCGTCATGGTCGTCCCCTCCCATGGTAGGCGGAACAGATCGTGAGGAGATTGAGCCCTAATTTGAAGGTCACGTGATGAGATTTTGCAATGATGGGGCGTTGATTGATTGATTGCAGGAGGACATGGAGGCGGAGATGAAGCGGCTGCGGCTGGAGCTGAAGCAGACCATGGACATGTACAGCACTGCGTGCAAAGAGGCACTTACCGCGAAACAAAAGGTAACTGATTTGATTTGTTCGACGGATCAAACCAAAAAGATCCCGCAATGTCAAACAAATTTGATGAAAAAATTGAAATTGTGTTGATGCATGTGTGTACGTAGGCGATGGAGCTGCAGCGATGGAAGATGGAGGAGGAGCAACGAACACAAGAAACACGACTAACAGAAGAATCAGCAATGGCAATGATCGAGCAAGAGAAAGCCAAAGCAAGAGCAGCAATCGAAGCAGCAGAAGCCTCACAACGACTCGCAGAGCTCGAAGCACAAAAACGCATCAGCGCGGAGATGAAAGCGCTCAAAGAAACCGAAGAGCGCCTCAAATCCATGGCCACCGCCAACCGCTCCGGCACCGGCGGCGGCGGAGTCCGCTACCGAAAATACACAATCGAAGAAATCGAGCTCGCCACCGACCACTTCTCCGACGCCCGCAAGATCGGCGAAGGCGGGTACGGCCCAGTCTACAAAGGCCACCTCGATCACACCCCCGTCGCCATCAAAGTCCTCCGCCCCGACGCCGCGCAGGGGAGATCACAATTCCAGCAAGAAGTCGAGGTTCTCAGCTGCATCCGCCACCCAAACATGGTGCTCCTCCTCGGCGCCTGCCCCGAATACGGCTGCCTCGTCTACGAATACATGGCCAACGGCAGCCTCGACGACTGCCTCTTCCACCGCAATGGCCCCGTGATCCCATGGCAGCATCGGTTTCGCATCGCGGCGGAAATCGCCACGGGTTTGCTCTTCCTCCACCAAACCAAACCTGAACCCCTCGTCCACCGCGATCTCAAGCCGGGAAACATACTGCTCGATCGGAATTACGTGAGTAAAATTAGTGACGTTGGGTTGGCCCGGCTCGTGCCGCCGTCCGTTGCCGACACGGTGACGCAGTGCCACATGACGTCAGCGGCGGGGACGTTCTGCTACATCGACCCGGAGTACCAGCAGACGGGGATGCTCGGCGTCAAGTCTGACGTGTACTCGCTCGGGGTGATGCTGCTGCAGATCGTGACGGCGCGGCCGCCGATGGGGCTGACTCACCATGTCGCGAGGGCGCTGGAGCACGGCGCGATCGCTGATATGCTTGATCCGGCGGTGCACGATTGGCCCGTGGAGGAGGCGAGGTGCCTCGCGGAGGTGTCTATACGGTGCTGTGAGCTACGGCGTAAGGATCGGCCTGATCTTGCTACTGTTGTGCTACCCGAGCTCAACCGTCTTCGTGCGCTTGGTGAGGATAATATGCAGTTCTGCAATAATGCCTTGAGCGCCATGGGTGGTGGTGGGGGACGGAGCGGCTTGCATAGCTCGCCGTTTCATAGCAATTCGTCCATGCATCATCAACCTCGTCAACAAACCGTAAGGGCTCTCGGAATTTCGCTGTTACTTATCTTTTGCAGCAAAAATTTGAATTTTCGATGGGCTTTCGTAATTCCGCTGTTACTTATCTTTCACGGCCAAATTTTGAATTTTCAATCTTAATTTTTAAAGTTATTTTGAGGTTTTTTTCATCTTAATATTTTCTAGTCCTTAGATTTCAAAGCGTCACTAATATACATGTAAAAGTTTTATCCATAATTATTTTTTACTCCTTCGGTTATGTGTCGGTCGTTTATTAGAAAAAACAAAATGGCCAAGATCAATTCAAATTCAATTCATTGCAGGAACAACATTGCTTAAATCTTTAATTTATCTGAATGATTACCAGGATATGGTGGGTGATCGACACAGTGTGGGTGAACGGCACAGCATAGACAGGTCGCCGTACAATGCCATGCCGGCAAGAAGATCCAACTACAACTGATTAAGCCCACCTGACCTGAGCTTAGGGGTTTGTTACTGCAAAGATCAATGGAAACAAACACGGTTCGCTAAGCAAGAGTTAATCCGATGCTTCTCGTGATTAATTTGAGTTAGGAAGCTACTGTTGTTAATGCAGAGCCACTGAGCCATGCCATGCCTGCATGTGCTAGTGAATGTATACTCCTAGTTGACCTTTGTTGATCCTCCTGTGTTGTAAACGAACCTGACATTTTTTAAGTAATGAAATGCCGACGGTTTCTTCCAGAAGTTTGAAAATGGGTAACCAAGATCTGGTATCTGACAATCCTATTACTAGAAATCAATAGGTAGCCAGAGTTACTTCGTCATCTTTAGGACCCTAATGTATTGCGTTCATACTCCGTATTGTGCCAATCTCGTTTCTTCCTTGTCATCATGTGCCCCATGCTGCATATTCCTCAACGGAATGACGTTCAGGGGGTAATTAACTAATTAAGAAAGGATATGACGATCATTGCGAACCGTACACACTGTATTTCCTACTCCATAAAAAACGAAAACTTGCAAGCTTCTCAAACTAAATGATGAGCATCTTCTAAAACTAATCGCCACTGAAGTTTGAACATAAGTGAACAGAGAGAACAGGGCGGCTCATGCGCATGGGGAGAATTTCACAGAAGTGAAGTGCATGTGGAATTCTACTCCCTCCGTCCCCATTCCCCAATTTTCTTGCTCCATACTGAAATACAGTCAATGTTTTGTTTCCTAAGACCTTGTTCAATTAATCCTTCCTCCAAGAGAATTAAGGGGATTTAGGAAAAAATTATTCCAATCCTATTGAATTGTGGAATTATTTCCATTCAATTTCTCTCTTTTAGAGATAAACCGAACAAAACATCTTCCAAACCCCTATATCAATGTGGATCGTGGACACTACTCTATCAGAATTCACGAATTCACAATTCACAACTGCTAGTATCAGAATTCACGAATCACAAGTGACACTGGAAAAATCGCATGGCCATAGTATTATTCCTGACACACGCAGGGGCCCAGCATCGCGACGTCACAAGCGAATCGTTCGAATCGAATCGAACCCTCGCAATTCCCATGATGAACACTGCTGTCAGAGCAGAGCAGAGAAGGCGGCAGGCGCATCCATCATATGATCCGTCGTCCGTCGCCGAGACGAAACTTCCAAACAGTGGCAGGCGTGCCCCGTGCCGTACGCGTTGGATGCTAGTGCTACTGCTACTGCTAGTATCACTGCTTTCACTCCGGTAGCAGTAGGGGCGCTGTTTGCCATGACATGTTTGTGTGTGTGTGTGTGTGTGTGTGTCAGGCACCTCTCATTTCAGTTTCAGAAGAATCTGTCCTTCCTTCCTGGCTTCCTCCGTCTGTTCCAATCAGCGGCCGTCGAGGATCTCGTGTGCTCTGCCTCTGCTACGCCTGTTTCACCGTCCTGTGATCCTGTCCTTGTGTGTTTCATGCTTTAGCAGTTGCAGCAGACCCGCTGCGACCGCCTACCAGTACTGGAGTGAGTAGTAAAATTCATTTCGTTCTGTTGATTATGATGCGTGAATGCGTGATAACCATAACAAACCATGTCAAGGGCTGCTGTGATTGCAACACCCGAAAATCTTGTGATTCCGACCTGTATGTTGAGTTGTTTTGTTTTGAAACTCCTGTTTTTTTTTGGTACAGTTGTAGTGAGAAATCGGGTGTCCAAGAAGTGAGAAGTGATTGGCGTGTATAGGCAACCTTTCACCTTCCTATCGTTAGCTTATTTTCTAGATTCTGTGATTACGCATTCTTAAAGTTTTAAGTGAGAATTTGGATTGGTTTGATAGCTGAACATTTTAGCACAAACTGCCGCTGCCATAAACCCTCTCTAAACATGGGCCTATGCATGCATACTTGTGATTAAGGTTTCAACCATTTCTATCGTTAATAAATCAACATCCCCCTCTAAGTGTTGTCTGTCCTGACGTGATGTGATTATCGCCTGGCGTTTGTATAGTTTACGAGCAGGGCTGCTACAAAGCGAATAAAAATGAATGAGTGCTCTGGATGTAACAACTCGTGGGTAAC
Organism: Leersia perrieri; assembly: GCA_000325765.3. NCBI lineage: Eukaryota > Viridiplantae > Streptophyta > Magnoliopsida > Poales > Poaceae > Leersia > Leersia perrieri. Next base: position 24,394,407 of record CM002480.1, read on the forward strand.
TTGTGGACAAAACATTGACTTCTCGTGCCAGATTATAACTATACCAATAATGCATCACGCAAGACATACGGTACCCATTAATCAGTACTGCGATGAAACCATGCGTGGTACGACGATGTGCTCCTCATCAATCATCATGGATTCATGGACATCAAGATGACTGAATTAAGCAGACCTTTTTAACCTATCAAGATAAGTACATCATGAATTAGGCGTATTTGTCCTATCAAGATATATATAGTACATATGGTTCATAAAGTTGTGGATAAAATCTTGTACCATAAGAAATTTTCACGGCTGAGTCCTTCCTTTCACTCATTGCTGCAAGTGCACTGCATCATAACCAAGTCAGCTCATACACACATGAGAAGGGCGTGTCCATTTATTGTAGGATCACACTGTTCATACCTTAAATTCATAGGAGTAATTCATATTCCCCTCCACAAGCAAGAAGCCCATCCGGGCCCACTTGCCAGCCAGCATAGGACGGCCCCGTTTGTACAGCACAATCCTTCCATTGCCACCACATTAATGGAGGAGGAAACACTCTTTGGCTTGGTTGGCTGTATTGTTGCTTTCATCACCATTGCCTCTTTTTTTTTCTATGTACCACCCCTTTCGCCGACCTACAAATCTATCCATTTCGAAGCAATTGTCACTCTCCTAACAGGAACAGAGGGGCCCTGTTCTGCTTCCCTTTTTACTACGCGAAAATTAAGGATAATACGCTAATCACATCCTCTCCGAAATAACCAAAATCTATGAGTAGTGTCCCCTCATAGATATGCAGGGTCCCAAAAATAATGAACTGAGAAAAAGGAAAAGGAGAAGAGAAGAAAAGCACAGGTTCAGAAGCAAAGATACTAGTGGTAGTGTAGTATTGGTAGCCCAGTGAGAGAAGAAGAATAAAGAGAACAATTCTCCCAAAACCACCAGAGAAAAGGATGAGATGGAGGAGGAAAAAATAAAGTTGATTTGGTTCCCATTTCAAGATTTGATCCAACCATCCATATGATCCAATCCAATCCACCCCCCACAATTGCAGAATCCAAGAAGCCAGCACAATGTTGTTTTGTCATCATCTTCTTCCTCTTCTGCAACTGGAGCAGATGGATGGACACCACCACCACCACCTACTACTACTTGTACTACTCCAATGATGATTTTACAAATTGATTAACAAGAAATTGCTTTCTTAACAACCCATATTATATGATGATCATTTGGAAGAACATGAACTTAATTGAAAGAAGAAGAAAAAAAAAAGTTCTGGGAGACTGATGAGGAGATGAGCTTAATTGCAGGAGCAACATCAACAAGAGGGGTGAGGTAATTTGCGGCGGTGGCTTGAATACCCAAAATGGCTAGGAAGAGCACTCCTAGATCCCACGTCTCAATGCCAACCATCGATCCATCCATGCGGCGAGCCGGATCAACGCCGGAATCCCATCGGAATCACGGCGAATTCATCAATCATCATGACGGAGGAGGCGCGAGGGGCTGTGGCTGCTGCGGCTGTGGCCCGGCGACGAAACGATGTTGCAGGAGCTGCGCCGCCGATGGCCGCTTCGCCGGATTCTTCTGGAGGCAGCAGCTGATGAAGCTCTTGAACTCGGGCGAGGCGTTGGGCGGCGGAGCGGGCGAGTCGGAGTAGCAAATCGCGCACATGAGGGCGGCCCAGTCTCCCTGCTTGCCGAGATTCTCGCCGAGGGGGAACCTGCCCATGTAGAACTCGAGAATGCTGAGGCCGAAGCTCCAGATGTCGCCGGCGTAGCCGTCGTAGGCGCCGTCGTTGAGGTCGGTGTTGATGCGCTCAGGGCTCATGTAGGCGATTGTCCCAACCGAGGAGTTGCAGGGATCCATGGTCTGGTTGAGGATTCTCCCAACCCCGAAGTCGGCGATCTTCACGCGGCGGCCGGAGTCGATGAGGAGGTTGGACGGCTTGATGTCGCGGTGGACGATGTGGCGGCGGTGGAGGTAGGCGATCCCGGAGAGGACCTGACGCGCGACGTCGGCGAGGAACGCCTCGGACGCGATGCGGTGGCCCTCGAGGGAACCCCCGTCCATGTACTCGAGAAGGATCTGGAGCTCGCCGGCCTGCTCGTACATGCCGTGGCAACGGACCACGGCAGGGTGCTCGGCGGTGCGGAGGATGGCGATCTCGCGCGTGATCTGCCTCCGCACGGCGTCGTCGTGGTTCCCGTACAGCACCTTGAGCGCGTACGCCCTCCCCGTCGGCCGGTGCCGCACCATCCACACCGTCCCGCCTGCTCCGCTCCCGATGCGGCGGACGCGCTCCAGCTCCGACAGCGGCGGCGGCGCCGGCGGCGCGGAACCCACCGAGTTCGGCGGCGTGGGGACGCCCACGCCGACGCCGAGAGACAAGGAGCCCGACCCCGACGAGGACGCCGACGAGGGCGCCGAGGACGGGGGGAGAGGGAGCGGGAGAGGCACGGCGAGCGACGTCAGATCACGCTGCGGGAGCGGCAGGGTGAGATCCGGCCGCCGGCGCGACCTCCCCGGCGTGCCGGGCTGCTGCTGCTGCAGCCCCGCCCGCATGCTCGGCGGCCCACCCGGTCGCATCGCCGACGGCGGCGGCGGATTGATTGGTTGGCGTCGGTGATTGTGGAGAGGAGGATTGGGGAAGGGAAGAGGGCGATCGATCGGGGGAAGAGAAGACGGGTTCGAGACAGAGGAGTGTTTTTTTTATAGACGGAGGCCGAGAGAAAGGGGACGCAGAGGGGTAGGGTAGGGGCCAAAGTGAAGGTGAAAGCCGTGATGGGGTTGTGGAAACATGTGTGTGATCTTATCAATTCGTTTTTTTGTTTCGCTAGTTTAACAAATTGTTGTGTTTCATGTGCCGTGTTACAAATGAATGTTCAACCATTTTGGAACTCAGCTCAGTAAATTTTCATTTTAGTGGAAACAAGTCTTCGATGGGACTCAGCTCAGTAAATTTTCTTTTTAGTGAAAAAAAATCCTCGACGAGCTCACTTCTAGACGATATTGGCGCGGTTTTTCAAATATAGCGTCACGACAAAAGGTAAGCCGTTACTAATATAATATCATGTAAAAAAATATTAAAAACATGCTTATAAGTGATTATCAACCGTTTTGGACCTCAGCTCAATAAATTTCCTTTTTGGTAGGAAAAGAAATATTTAATGAGGTTATTTCTTGTTGAGATTGGCGCCATATTTCAAATATAGCTTCACGACAAAGTGTAAACCGTTACTACTACACTATCATATAAAAACCACTAAAAACACGCTTACGAATAATTAGGTCGGATTTCTTTTGATGTGTCAGCAAGTGACGTTAAATATTTTAAAGCTTAGTCGGGATTGACAATACTTTTTAAATATAGCGCCATGACAACGTAAAGTGTTACTACTATGCTAACATATATAAATACATTAAAGGCTGTTATGGTTGTTATTAATGACATCGTTATTTGTGAAAACTAGTAATAAGTATGGTTGTGGCACCTATATTCTTGTTTTTTTTCCTTCTGATATAAAAATCGTGACTAAAATTGTTAGTCACCAATTGAAAGGACATATAACATAACATGCGTGGTGCTGGATTAAATTGAACGAATAACCATCTTTTTATATACATTGATGTAAGGCGTTCTTCATGTCATATATATGTCAGCCCTATTGAAAACACAACAAATTTTGAATTGGACCATAAGCATCCTAGTAAAATTCCATCATAACTAGGTTTGATAACTCTAGTTCGCTGCATTCCAAGTTGTGTACCTCAACTTTTTATTTGTTGATATGATTATCGTTTAATCCATTTTTTGGAGTTTATATACTAGGGTCCTGACTAACTTCCAGATAAACAGGTGGTATCCATTCATTGTATAGCTGATTTCTTGAAAAGAAAACACACATACAAAAATAAATGTGTGTAACCACCTATGTCCTCTCGTTCACATGCCATGCATATTAGGTGGGTATTAGATTACAGAACTGGAAGACACAACATTTGATTTGAGAAGCCACCGGAACTCTTCCAGAGTTTTTATATAGCCATGGTTGGTAGGCTTAACGGTTTCTACTCCCTACGTTCAATTGGTCAAATCCATTTCTTATGTCTTCATATTTACAACATTAGAAGGAACCAGTCCAGATAAGAGTACTATGCAGAGAAATTAATTAGAAAAGCTGGGGTGTAAACAGAATCCACCAAGAAGATTTTAGTGTATATAAATCTCTACAAATAATTAAGCGTACAGTAGTTAGCTACTAAACCCACTATCATGACAACTTTTTGGTCGTTGATCACCAGAAGGAAAATAATTTGCAGTATCGCACTAGACACTAGTGCATCAAGTTGCTGGAGCATATATAATTTGAATCTTTAAATTCCTATGGACTTGTACAGTTTCAACATTCTCGTACGGAGTACACACTTTCAGCATTTTTCGATTATATGGAAATGCACATATACATACAAATGCATACGTTGGTCATGATCTAACTAAAATCCTTAAAAATGATTAGTTATAAATTATCGTGCTATTTTCTTATAGTTTCGTAGTATTAGTTTGGTAAGATACCTTTCTTACAGTATTTATAGCTTATTTAGCTACACAAATTATGCAAAGCATCTTAAATAAGCACTCCTACCGTCCTAGTAACACCGTAAGCTACTAAAGTAGTACATTGATCGTGATGGTAACACCGGTAATTAACAAATCTAGCAGGAGAACTTGTTGGTTAAGCTACTGGCGTGCCGCAGGAGGAAAGCAACAACACTTGGCCGATGCCATTTTCTCCCCGGCGAACACAGGTCACTGACAGCCGCAGTCGCCTGATCCTCGGGCCCACATTTCAGTGTCAGCAAGGTGGGGCCAGTAATTTTTTGCGTGCGTGGAAGCGAATGTACGGAATGGAGGTTAGTTTTACGTTAACCGAGGTGGAAGGGCCACATGGGTTTTTTCTGATGGTTTGCTTCAGCGCGAGCGATGGGATGTGAGCCGTGAGCGCAGTAAAAAAAAACAAAAATTACGCTCGCTCACCAACGCCCTCTTCCCCTGCCAATATTGCATCGAGATTCACAGGGCAATAAATATCGTCTCATGTGGCACGTGGATTTCGGCTTCTGTAGCCAGCCTCGGGATTCACATCCATCGGTTTGATTACTGGGTTCGGGAATTATACCGCCGTCGCCGCACCGTATACAAACAATTAATCACACTCGAGAACTATACTTGGTAGTAGTATATACCATCTCCCAAGTCATTAAGGTTTAAGCATTGGCAAAAGAGAGAATGAAACAATTTGGAAACGAAAGAAATGATGTGAACTGGATGGCAAGTGGAGTAAAATCCAGATGAAACAAGGAAAGCAAAAGACAAAATAAGGTTGTGGTGCAGTGCACTAGTGCAGCAGATGGGAGTGACGCGTGGGGGGCAAAGTGGAGGAGGGTACAGTACAACCAACGTGAGCAGTGTGCCGCTGCCCAACGTTTTCGTACACTCGGATTCTCTTCCGGGGGCCGGAAAAAGAGGCAGCGAGGGAGCGTGATGGGACGTCGCGAACCACGCGGCTCCACAACCAGACAAACGTTGATGAACCAGCCGCGTCCGCGAATTCGCCCGTTTTCCTTTCCTTTTCTCCATTTTGTTGTTGCGTTCCGTATTCCCCGTCTCATGCTCACAAACTCCCAGCGATCGATCACACATGACATGTGTGCGCACGGCTCGAGCAAAGTTAATATCTGCGTGTTACAAATGTTGATGTTTGTGTATTGCAAATGTTTTGGGGTGACCGATCGAGCGATGCATGAGTGACTTGATCAACATGTTGACCCCTCCATGACTTGATCAGGTCAGGATATTCGAAGCAACCTTTACTTCACTCCGTCTAATCTAATGGCATGTAACGAGTACGTCCTGATTCCCCGCACTATACGAGTCCGATCCTGGTGGAGATTGAGATTGAGATTGGGGTTCTTCGTCGGTTGATTTGACACGTACAAAACAATGACATCTCCTAGAAAGTAATCCTACTCCTACTTCATCTAAAAGTCCAATTAACCCGTTTCCCGGAAGTTCGCCGGCAATAACATCACGGCAATCGATCGACTCCATGTCAACGCCAACGTGTCGCCGTGACCTGCCACGTCGCTGCGTACGTGGAGTCAATGGTGGCTTGCTAATTTTGCTGGAGACGTGGCAACAGAGGCGTCGTCCCGGATGGACCCGACCGGGTCGGTCAGGTTGGTCCGGTCGCTTCGGCGAGAATGCGCGGCTGCTTCGGCGAAACGTTGGATCGATCGGGGTGGTTGGGTTGTGTTGGCCGGGCGGAAGCCGGCAGGAAGCAGCGGCGACCGGGTCGGTCTCGATCGGGTGCGGGCGCCTTAACTCGGCTTGCGTGGCACGCCCACGCACTTTGGCTGCTCTGCATGCGCGCGCGCGTGACGAATGTTTCAAAGCTGACGAGGTCGCGTCACCAGTCACCTTGCCAGCCTAATTCCAGTACTGTGTTATGGTGTGTTTGATTTGAAATGTGTAATTGATAAGATCTTTTTTAAGGGGGCAATATATACTGATAGAGAAGTAGCGATGCAGTAATTTGATAAGATAGATTGGTTTATCAATACACGTTTGGTTTTTTATGTAATTATAGGGATAGGGTGTGCGTATTCATAGAGACGAGCATGCGCACGTTTATAGGGTGCTGGTATACTTTGTTTAAAATACAATTTACTAATAGGTGAGGGAAGGGATGCTGATGGACTAACCATTATATTAAACCAAACAGGATATTAACAATATCTTTAGTTCAGATGAGATGGTCTATTCACCATCTCCTTCCACAAAATATGACATCTTATGGTGAATACTTCATTGGCTAAATTAATGACTAGTTGTACAATGAAATGCAAAAATCACAATTCTCGGCGAATTTCGTTTTTTAATTTTGTTGGTGGGGGAATGAGAGGAGATGTGGACAGAATGGACAGGAGCTTATCGCCAGCTCCATGATCACAGCCGAAAGAGAACTCGAGACCACGATTGATTGGGATTCCCAAGTATATATGTGGGCTCCAAACGACGCGGAGATGGATCGTGACTTACTACTGGAGTCATCAACAATGGCGCCGGTCTGTCCCACTAGATATGTTTTGCATTTCTTCTCTTATAATTATCTGTGTGTTTTCTTTTTTTAAGCCAGGGGCAGTGCTGATGCTTATGTAGATCGTTTGCATATATGCTGCAAAGTCCATTATCAAAACAGAGCCTGCGACTCCCGTGCCTTTCTCTAATTAATGCCTTCAACTTGTACTACGAATTTTCAAGGTAATTGTCAAGCACTACTCAAGGCTCAAGTGGCTGTGGGATGTAATCTGGCCGTACCATCACAACTTGGTTTGATGTTAGCAAAGCGTACGTATCAATCCGTGCCTAGCTACTTAGCTAATATTCCTACGAGCTTGCGATCATTTCATCAACTTCAACTCATAAAACAACCAATCCGTGCCAGGCAAACATGCATAGTAGATCAGAACTAGTAACTGGGTCCCTGAAAACAAATGCACTGATAGAATTACTTAATCAACTTCTATATATCTCCTCTAATTTATTGTCCTATACATGTTCTATGTATGTACCATAGGGAAAAGATAAGGAAATACTGTAGATGTCTAAAGAAAGCGACATACTGCTCCGTCCAAAGAAACTATATTTGGGTTATTAGTTTAGACAGTTCAATTCGTTAAGCTTCCTTATGTAAGAAATGCAGTGGGAAAATCTCACATGGAAGTCAGTCAATAACATGCAGGCCGGCTTCCCAGCAAAACCAACGGCAGCTAATCCATATTCCAAACCAGTGACCTGTGGACCATATATGATCGTCTTTTCACATGAAGCCTACACCACAGAGCAGCCAAAATTACGATTTGAATTTCCAGCGGTAGTTTGTGCTAGTGGCATTTCATCAGGCATATGTACTTACTTTAAGCATGTTAGCTCATGGTGCTACTCGAGCTAATGGATAAAACGGAGTATATATAAAGATCTGGTACTTGCTTTTGGAGCTGATAAGATCTTTCAATTCTTTGATTCTATTGGATAGTGGCAGGGCAATGGATCGCTTTCGGCATATGTAAATTATTCTCTCTTTCGATGTCAATGAACTCCCTCCCTGATTCATCATTTGTTTTTGGGAGATTAGATTCACATTTTTAAAAGGACCCACCATGGTTGAAAAATCGCAAAAACACCAGCTAAAATCTCCAGACTAAAGAGCTCGCTTTCCATGCTGCCCTGAAAGAAAAAGGGAATATTGCTCTTTTCTATTCCATCTCCTTCCCTCCGCCTTTTTCTTTGCAGCTTCACATTTGACATTGGGGAAGAAAACAACAAGAAAGCAACGTAGATGTAACTGTCATGATCATAATTCCAATGGGATCGAAAAAGGTTTCGTGCCGACGTGGATGAGTGATGAAGGCCTCGAGGCTGTCATCACCCATTCGTCATCTATACTACACCACACATACATTACCAGCAGTAACAATCTCGATCATCTCGACGTACAGGAGCAGTTATAGATTTTGTGAGTCAGCACGGCACCCTCCAAGAAAGTCGGACGAAGGACAGCAGAAATAGAGTGTCCAGATTTAGAATAGTACCTGGCACTCACTCATCAACTAGCAGTACTATTCGGTGAAGATAAAGATTCTCGAAGCAACATTTAGGCCCGTTCTAAACTGATGTTGAAGAGGGATTATAATTTATAAGCCGCATGCAAAACGAGACAGGTAGTTAGAGCATAATTGATTGAACTTTAACTATTACAAATTTAGAAAGAGAATATAACTGATTTTTATCAATGAAACTTTCATAGATAACGTTATTGCAAAATATGTATCGTTCAACGGTTTGAAAATTATGCTAACAAAATCGAGAAATAATCCAATATCTTATACTCCCCTTCCTTAAATATTTGATGCCGTTGACTTTTTTATACATGTTTGACCACTCGTCTTATTCAAAAAATTTACGTAATTATTAATTCTTTTTATATCATTTGATTCATCATTAAATATACTTTTAAGCACATTTATAACTTTACATATTAAAAAAATTTAAATAAGACGAGTGGTCAAACTTATAACTTGTGTTAAAAAGTCAACGGTGTTAAATATTTAGAGAAGAAGAGAGTATCTGCTAGCCGAAAAGAAAGTGGCCTTAACGCTAGGCACCATATTCACGGTCTCCATTGCCGCTCGACCAATATGGAATCGCAGGACGTACCCCATGGCTCCATGTCACCGTGCCGATGCAGCAGAGTTTCGCTCGCAGACGCGCGCGGCCACCTCGCCGAAACACAAACAGAGGAGAAAACTCGCGTCCGGGTCGCGCGCGCGCGTGACAACACCGGCGCGCGTGGCAGGCGAGACTCGAGCGAGCAATCGAGCGCTGCGCCGCCTGCGGCATCCGTACGCGCGGTGTCGATCGGCCCGGCAAATATTTTTCCGGGCTCACGGCAAAACACGGCCACACGGGCGACGACGACACCGCACGGGCGCGCGACAGCGAATCGCCGACGCCGACGCGAGTGCGTGCGGTGCGGACGAGTCGGTCAAGAGGCCAACACCTTTGCGGATTCAATGCTGGTAATAGACACCGGTGGCGTACTGGCGTCAAGCTTCTTTTTCTTGCCTGCGATCCACGGCTGCTTCAGCTGTCACGGCGAAACCGATCGACGGAAAGCTACGCATCCTTTGGCGCCATGTCCGGGGGGGATCATCGACGTGCCGTGAACCTGGCCGAACGTACACCTTCTCGACTGTGCGTGCATCCAATTCAGGTATGGAAAAATGGCAGCTCGTTTTAATTTGTCACACACTTGCGGCCGGACAGGTACAGGATTGATGGGGTGACAGACACCGTGACAGACAGAGAGTCGTCGTCGGCAAGGTTCAGTGAATGGAAATGCATGACGATACTTAGCAAAAGGAATCAGAGCTGCACTAATGGACTGTACTACAACTTGCCGCTAGAAGAAACAGCATCACGTGGGAATAATCGTTATGGAAACAGCACAAATGTCTGATGGATGCACTAAATTCCAGACGCGAGGAAAGTTAGCATCAGGGGAGGGGAGGAGTTCAGTGAACTCTTCTGAAAAGAAGAAGGGGGTGAGTTCAGTGAACACTCGCTGTCTGTAATCACGAGCGGAACTCAGGTTTTCCATGTATATCAGGTAGGAATTCGCAATGAACACGAGCGGAATCCCAAGTTCTCTACGGATCAGGTAGAGTTTTGACACCTTGGCCCTGGATGATAAGGGACATGATCTACGTGCCGGTGTGGCACCACTGTTTGTCCCTGAATTGTGCCTATATTACGAATCCTATACGCGCGGGGGCCAGGTTGTGTTACATCATCGTCCTTGTGTTTGCATAATAAGTGGAGTGGAGTATATTGTCCTAGTGTCGCAACATGAGAGAACAAATCCAGCCGGACTGCGCCTCCGATGCAGCATCTGCCCCAAACATGTCACCTGCATCTAATCTGTTGGTGTCCTGCCTTTTAGGCACAAGCTGTTGGCGAAAACAGCAAATGAATGGACAACGCCAAGGTGTGTGTGCATTGTGCAATTAACCGAGACAGTCAGACACCAAGTAACGGGAAGTTTGGTAAACAGCTTTTAACCGTGAAACCGCAGAAAGTTGGTGGTTTAGCATGCGGTGGTTTATCATCCGATAGATCTCTTCTGCTGCTGCTACTACTGCAAGGCCAAACTAGCTGACAAGAGTTCCAGCAATCCTGCAGATGCGTAAATTGAATTTTACAGTACTCCACTTGTTACCAGGGGCGGATCCACACCATGGGGGCGGAGGGGGCTAGACCCCCCACTACCCCCATGGATTTTATGGAGCCCCACAAAGCCCCCCTACAAATTTCAGCCATAGATGAAGAAAATAAGAAGAAAGAAGAAGAAAAAGTGAGGAGAAAGGAAGAAGAAGGGTAGATGAGCCCCCACTATCTTGCAACTCTAGATCCGCCACTGCTTGTTACTGCTGACTGCTGTCAGTGCAGGACGTGCCAGCCAGCCCGAAAGGGTATGCTGACTGCTGTCAGTGCAGGACGTGCCAGCCAGCCCGAAAGGGTATCTTGTACTGTACATGTGGATAGTGTGACCAAACTGCGTGAAATCGAATGGGGGTAATAGCATTCGGGTGTGATCCCCTGAAAGAGTGCCAAAGGGGAACGAGTTCGGCTGCTTTCGTTTCTGATAGGACGGTGTTTGCATGTGAAACGAGAAACGTTATGTGTATAATTAATTAAGTATTAGCTATTTTAAACTTTAAAAATAGATTAATTTAATTTTTTAAAATAACTTTTATATAATTTTTTTTCAAAAAAAATCGTTTAGCAGTTCGTAAAACGTGTCGCGGAAAAAAAATGTGGGCAGTTGCCGTTTCCGCCGAAACGAACGCAGCCCGTGTAAGATGGGCCGTGAAATTAATTGGGCCGAGGAGAAATACGGCCTGCGGAGAGGCAGCGGGCCATGCGGTCGTTGGTGTGTACACCTCGCGGGGTGGTGGTGGTTCGGGGGCTCGTTTTCAGTCGCAATCTCGCTCGGCCCATCCGGCCCATATCCTCTCTCTCTCTGACACACACACCCCCATCTGCCTTGCGGTAGGACGAAGCGATCCCCAATCGCCCAATCGCGAGAGGGTGAAGACCAGACCCCTTCGCTGCTCGGCTCACCTCGTCACCAACTCCACACCCTCTCTCTCTGGGCTTCTCCCCCACCGCACCTCGCCGCCGCCGTCGTCGCCGTCGCCGCCGTCGCCGACGCGGCGAAGGTAGGGGGAGCTCGAGCGCGCGCGCCGTCGTCGCCGAACCGCCTCGTGGCGGTGCCGCGCCGTGCGGGAGCTACCTCTCGCTGCGCATCTGGCGACGACTCGGTAGGCTAGGGTTTGTGCGCGCTCGCTCGCCCATGCGCGCAGCTGCCTCGTCTCCGTCGTCGTCAGCGTCTCTCTCTGGATCCCCGTGTCCTCTCGCGGGCGTAATCGGGGTCCTCTCCTCTCCTCCTGCCACGGGCGCGCCGGTAACGTGCCGTCCGGTGGAGTCGTGTCTGGGGGGAATCTCAGGTGCTGGGGCTTCGATCTGCCTTATTCGGTGCTTCTCTGAGGCCGTGGTAAGCATCTCGGCCTTAAATCCTCTTCTCTGTGGTATTTGCTTACGCGGATCGGATGATTCGTGTACCAAATCAGGGCTGTTTTGTGTTTACATATGGTTCCGACTGGCCGGATCCGCGATTGTTCGTATTTTTACCTTAATGTAGTTCTAGTTATGTTTACTGTAATTTCAACTTTTGTGTTTCTGCGTAATGCCGCTGCATCATGTGAAACTGGGCCTAGGTAGCAAGTGAAACGGTTTTTGTGTCTGTACTTGTTAGGAGATCGATTTGTGGTTACTTCATGGCTAGGGGGCTTCATCCGGTCATTGGTTTTATCCAAACCATCATGTATCATTTTTCAGGGTTTTAAGTGTTAACGGCAAAGTTTAGTGATTCTGTGAACTCTATATATATTTTGTATGCATTGATGAATTAGATGCTGTCTGGTTAGATTACTGTCGGCCTTTATCGCAAACCAAATGATTTGGAAGTAAGGCTTGTTCTTTCGACTGTGGATTGCTGGTAATTCGTTTGGAAAAGAATGAACATATGTATGTATAGATTGCCGAAACTTGGTGTCAAATTTTGCTGGGTAGTGGTATTTTGTGATGGAACCCCAATTTAGTTGTTTCAGCACTGGCAAATCAGATCAGGACTTGGATTTTGGTCTTTCAGGAATCGGATACAAGCCTGGAGTCTGTTATTGAAATTTGTTAGGTCAGGTTATAGCATAGTGCAATGTGTTTCCAACAGGGTGGACTATTTTACTCTCACCGGCACACAATGTTAGAATACTTTTACAGCATTTGGTGCTTCTTCTCCCTTCACTGCTGTATCTTCATTACCCTTCATTCCATCATGTTTTCGGTGCACATCCTGTTCTTTCCCTGTTGAATCTCTTTGATATTAATTTAAGGCACGTTTTTCTAAAACTTTTACTATTAACTTGGTCATTATGGATCATTGGATTCCATGCCAGGTGGATGGTATTGTTTGTATATGATGTATCATGCAATCATTATTTTAGTGTTGATTTTGACATCAGGCCTTGAGATCTGTTGACTACTCCACCTATTGCATCTCTAGACTTGTATAGATTCTTACATTTCTATGATAAGATACATGTAACACATGCATTGTATTGAGCCTTGCATACAGATTTCATGCCCTATGTTCTGGTTTTTAGTTCAGCCTGTTTCGTACTTCAGTATAACTTTAAACTGGCAAAGTTGTGTGTCAGCTGTGACTTGCTATTAATCAAGCATATAGCCTAGACAGTGGAAACGTGATAAGCTGTGATTTGCTGTTAATCAAGTATATAACCCAGACAGTGGAAACATGAATACATGATATGAATAGACAGCTGCTTGCTTTGCCTTCCTGGCAGTCTGTACATGTACTTTTAAATCATTTAGACATTTAGTGCCTTATATAGGGTTTATTTATGGAAACCTGCATTCTAACAATACTAGTTCTCTCAAATTTTATAATGTTTCATCTGTGTACCATGACCTGTGAGAAAAGGTATGTATGCTTTAATATCCATTATCGTTTCTTTAATCTGTGTTAGTAATCTAAAAAGGCAAAAACAATGTCCAGAGCCCAATGTTTACATAAACGGGACATGCTTGTGATGTTGGACTCCTTTAACATGCGTCATAGTTTCAACTTGTTAAACATATACAATACCTGCTTTCTTTATTTTTATATTCTGCATTGCTGTAATAATTTCTATGTTTTACATTTCCAGTGGTGCTAATGTGTATTTGAACCTACTGTCTGCAAAAACAGTATGTTGATGTTTTTTTTTTCTGCCGTCTCTTGCAGAACAGCACCACTGTTTGTGATCTGAATCTAAGGGGTCACTTGATGCTGGGAAGTCTATGCTGAAGCTTAGTGAATTTTTGCACTAAAATAGAACACTCAGTTTTGAGAAGACTGCAGGTCTCAGAAGTTTGGCAGCTTTGCTTCTTTTCTTTGTTGCATCTGAGAATTGATGACCTCGGCCTTTCACATACCTGAAACTCAAGGGCATACTGATATGCATGCTTCGAGGATGGAACAGACTACAGGCGTTGGTGGCCATGAACACATAATTGATATTCCAAGGGACAGTGGTCCATCTGCTTCGACATCTCATAGTGTTGCTAGAGAAAACCATGGAGAATCAAATCCTGTTGATAGACCTGCAACCAGAGCGCTAGTACCTGCTTTGCAGGCACCACCAGCAGTTGCTGCTGTACCTAATGCAGGACATACTTCAGGTGCTAGAAGAAGTGATAGCTATGTTCGCCGGCACAGAAGCCCTTTGAATTCTGGACTCTGGATTTCTATTGAAGTTCTTGTGAATGTGAGCCAAATTGTTGCTGCTATTGTTGTGCTTTCTCTTTCAAGAAAGGAGCATCCACAAGCTCCATTGTTTGAGTGGGTCATAGGTTATACAGTTGGTTGTTTTGCCACACTACCCCATCTTTATTGGCGCTATATACACCGCAATATTGTCAATGGTGAGACTGAGCCTGCACATACGCTTCAAGGCTCCTCTCAGAACAATTCAACTGAGCCTTCTGCAAGTGCATCGGAGCGTCGAAGAAATGCTGCACGAAATGCAGTGCTCGCTAATCCAAGGTACTTTGTTGTGCACCTTTTAAATTAAATTTTCTATTATGGGATCCCAGCTGGGTATAAAATGGTTTCAACTTCCTACCTGCTAGTATTCTTGTTTAGTATTATGGCTAAACTTGCCTGATTGCATCGCCTTGTGTTATTAGACATTTATACTTGTAAAATTGTAGAAGATATTACTAGGTTGGGGTACGTTTGATTGATATGTCTGAAGCATCTGTATGATCATTGCAACAAACAACATTATTTAGATGTTGATTTACACATGTTCACAATGTTGCTATTATTAAAGATGGATACCTTTGCAGGATTAATGCACTTTTTGACCACTTCAAGATGGCCTTGGATTGTTTCTTTGCTGTGTGGTTCGTCGTAGGAAACGTGTGGATATTTGGCGGGCGTTCTTCTGCTGCCGATGCTCCAAACTTGTACAGGTAAATACAAATATTGTGCATATAGATGAGATGTCGTCTTGGTTTTTTTGCTGACTTTTTCCCTTGCCAGGTTATGTATTGTGTTCCTCACCTTTAGTTGTATTGGGTATGCTATGCCTTTCATCCTCTGTGCAATGATATGCTGCTGCCTACCCTGCATCATATCTGTTATGGGATTTAGAGAAGATACAAACAATACAAGAGGGGCTACCTCAGAATCCATCAATTCTCTTCCAACATACAAATTCAAAACCAAGAAACGCCGCCATGGTTCAGGAAATGAAGCTGAAGGCCAAGATGGTGGGATAGTGGCTGCAGGGACTGACAAGGAGCGGTCACTATCTGCTGAAGATGCTGTATGTTTTCATAGAATTTCTTTTAATTTCGTCCATCATATTTGCAAACCAAATGTTTCATACCATATTATTTATTGTGCCTCTTACCTTTTGATTTTGTAGGTTTGCTGCATCTGCCTTGCAAAGTATGCACACAATGATGAGCTTCGTGAACTTCCATGCACACATTGTTTCCACAAGGAATGCGTTGATAAATGGCTGAAGATTAATGCACTTTGTCCATTGTGCAAATCTGAGATAGCGAGCTCATCTGGAACATCTGATAATCGTCGCTCTGACCAGACAGATATTCCCGTGCAGGAAATTGAAATGCATTAGGGTGATCTGCTTTCTGAGGTGATACGTTAGAACATAGTTGCTTGCTTGTGGTGACTGTGCTTGTATAGAGTTCAAGCTTATGATATATGGGTTGTAACGAAGCACGGGTTCTTTTTGTGGCTGTTATTTTGGAGACGACAGTTCTTCTCGCTGTCAACACACGATGCAATACAGTATCTACGTTCTATCCTTCAGAGCAATACTTGTGTTCTGCGGGGCTGCACCTCTACTTTCTAATGAAAAAGAAGTTGGTCTCGAAGATATCCGTGCATTATATGATTTCAGCAATCTTTGGTATGGTTTTACGCATGAAGAAAGGACAATGACTGGAATTAGAGGTGGATAGTGCTATCAAAAGTGGTACGCACCCTTAATAACTTCGCATATATTCTGCATTAGATAAGTTGAGAACCTGAAGTGTATCGAATTTATTAACTGTACGGAGCACCTTTCAATATGTGGGTTCTATTTTGGCAATTACGTCAAATTGCGAGAAGGTAAAGTTATGCACCCTATCATAATGCGGTTCAATTCTGAAACTTTTCTTTGTATTACTTCCATATAGTTGCCCATCTTGCGCACATGTTTTCTGAAACATTAACTATTTCGCCCCGCAATCCCTAGTAGAAATTGTCAGCGATAGGTTTCCTATCTACTTACGGATCTACGAAGTTCCTTGTGTTTTCGTGTTGCCTTTACTCCTTTTCCTCTGCTGGAAGGCGTCCATGTCCGAATCCCTGGAGCCACCCATTGGACTCTTCTTGTCACAATGCATCTTCGAAGCATGAAGCTACTAATCTATTTCAATAATCGATGAATAAACTAAAATGAACACGAAGTGGGAAGACAAAAAACAAAATCCATCTCAATAATCCAACTTGCAGGATTTTCTATATTCGGTTTTGTTAGGAAAGTCGAGACACAACGGAGATAGAGATTTAACGTGGAAAACCCTTACAGGAAAAAACCACGGGCGGAAAAAACCACGGGCAACTCAGTATCGAGGAGTTGATGCAAACGTAGGGAATAGGAAGGGCTGTTGCATCTTTCCCGAACGGCATACAAGAGATATATAAAGAGGAAATAGAGGAGTCCTAATAGAAAAAGACTAAAAATCCTGATAAATAAATAATCTTGCAGTGCCGATAACATCCACCGCATCAACGTCAGCTTATTATAATTGCTCTTAACTTTGACTTGCCACAAACGGGAAACTCGTAACCAGTCGACGAGTTAAAACCATGCTCCAAAATCGCCAATGAGAATAATCCTGAAATCCGCTGAAAGCAGAATAGCGAATACACCTCAGGTGCACAAGCAATGATCATATAAACTCGTAGAAGGCCGTATAAACATAGCAAAATCAAAATTTGTCACATCTTGACTGCCAATGAGAAACTTGTTCTCAATCCAAAAGCATAGAAACGGTAGATCAAACTTCAACTTTGCAACTGCTGTTATGATTGGTGGAACCTAGCGAAAACACGATACAAACCAGGTATGTGGATCTTCCAAATAAATCTTCTGTTAAACATGGCATATAGATGCAGCAAATTGAACGTAAATTGAAAGTCACATGAAACGAGCAGATAACTGACCGGACGTAGTTTGACTTGTACCGATAGAAATAGCAATTTTGCTGAAAATTAATGCTCTCGAAGAAAGCATAGAAACTGGCAACTTCACTTTTTTTAGGTAGAAATTCCGTGTGCCCAAAGCAAAATTCCTCAAGAAAAGATCCAACCGTACAAACTGCACCGTAGGGATGAGAAAGAGATCTTGTAGTTTCGATTTCTTCTCATCCTCGATCTGCGTGTCTGCAGATGGCAACAAACAGCAGACGAGCAGATTGGATCGGCAGGACGAACTCGGCAGCGGCGGACGGCGGAAGAGCGACAGGCTCTCATACCACATTTTAGAAAAATAAAGACAATGAAAACGAAGATTTAATGTAGAAAACCCTTATAGAAAAAAGCACGGATATTTCCTATTTCGATTCTAAGTCTTTTTTACTAGGACTCTTCTATTTTTTCCTTTATATATCTCTTGTATGCCGTACGAAAAAGGTGCAATAGTCATTTCTATTCCCTGCGTTTGTATCAACTCCTTAATACTGATTGTTGCTCGTAGTTTTTTTCCGTAAGGGTTTTTCACGTTAAATCTCTGTCTCCGCTGTGATTTGATTTTCCTAACAGGTTTGTTTGTCGTAGGGATCGAGGGATTTAACATTGTTCTTATGTATGCTCCCTTTGTCCAAGGCTACAATAGCCACTGGGTGGCAGCTTCATCGCTCACCGTTCACAAACCCGTCCACAACAAGGCGAGGCGGAGTGATGGATTCGTGGCCCGTGGACTAGTGAGTAACTGAGTACTACTAGGACCTTAGAAGGACGGCTTACTAGGACCTTAGAAGGTTGCTTGACCTTACAAGGCCGAAAAGCCGCTTCGTGAAGGGCACCCGCTGATTCTTCTACTTGGGCCGCATGTTTTACTCCAAATGTAGAAACTACATACAAATAGGCCTAAACTGATCTTAGGCTTCCCAATTGCACATTGCAACTTTCGCCCGATAATGAATCGTTTGCAAGTTTTAGTCTTGTTGTTTGACTCTTTTTAGGGGAAGGGGTTGGGGGGTTGATCCAGCTCCAGTGAATACAAGTGGCGAATTTTACATGAAATTTGTCCAGGGTGTCCCATCTGCAGTCATACGTGTACCTTGAATTGTTCGTTTATGCTCCTTGCAAATTGCAATAACAGCCAACCTGGTCTTGTCTTTCAACTCTGCTCTGCGGGTTGCTTGACCTAGTTTCTCTGTCCAGCAAAAGAAAAAAAGCAAAAGTCTGCTCTGTTAATGTAATTTAGGACACCAGTGGGATCCATTCATATACACCCTTCTTATACGGCGTGGAATGCTCATATTCAAGAGGAATGCAAAGACTCGCGTGCTGACGACGCATCAACTGCAATTCTGCAAATCTGCAATAAATAAGGTGTTCGCTGACAATGACTGCTCTGAGCTGGTCGTCTCAATGCTCATTATCAGTTTTGTGCCCTCCCAGAGTTGGTTTCGGCATTACAAGAGACTTCAGAGATCAACTAAATTGCGTGGTAGACTTGTAGTAGTAGCACAAAGAGCTAAGAGTCCCTTGTTGCCACAAAAAATAATTATGACTCGAGTTTCGTCTACGTAGGATGGATGGATTCGTCTCAGGTAGAAAATTTACCTTCACGGAAATTTCTACGCAAGCTCAGTAGTCAGTACTCTTGGTTGATCCTGAGGCCTTACTCAGATCGTTTCATCACATCAAATCCTCAATGACCAAATACTCTGATCAGGAGAATGAAGAAGGGAAATAGGCTAAACAGTGGAGAGTACTAGGTTCAGACTTTGGTGTTAGGGCAGCTTTCAGGTAGCTCATCGCAGAAT
Source organism: Leersia perrieri (assembly GCA_000325765.3). Lineage (NCBI taxonomy): Eukaryota > Viridiplantae > Streptophyta > Magnoliopsida > Poales > Poaceae > Leersia > Leersia perrieri. The sequence goes on from CM002480.1 coordinate 24,413,722, forward strand.
GACGGTGTCATAGAAACGGAATACGTTGGAAACTACTGCATGCACAACAACTACTACAAGTAATTATATAAAAAAAACAACAACTACAACAAGTAGACAGTTCATTCACCTGTCTTACTTGTAGACTGAATGGGACTGACCACGTGGAATGTACTAAATCAAACTACAGTAGTACAACGACAGATATGTTCCTGCCAGATAAATTCAAGATCTTGGGTCTATCTTCTCAGAAGGAAATGGTAAGGAAATTTCACCCTGCAAACTGAAGCACACATCAACTTTGTCTCTTTTTTTTTTTCCCTTAACACACTGCAGAAAATTCTTGCAATATTCACGGCATTCCATTGCGTACACACAAGTGATGACCGACCAACTTTGGTTGAGCATTTCTTAAAAGGAAAAATCTTTAGTTGAGCATTCACCTCTAGGTTTTATAAGACTATACTATGGTCAAATTGATGAAGATTGCTTTCAATATGATTCAGAAGGTCAAGAAGATCTAACATGAGTGGGCTACTAACAACCGTGAAAATATATTATCCTACTGGAGCTGACTTTGCACATACAAGCTTGTTTCTTTTTTACAGATAAATCTATGAATATATTTCCCAAGTATACGTGGCAACAGCTTTGACATTGCAACTCTACAATATATTTCCCCAGTAGCTTTAACGTCTACTGACGTAGAGCTTACAATTGTATTATGTGAGTGGTCAGCATCCCTAATAGGCAAACTAAGTACTTTCTGGACAAGCGAGGGAACTAGATTGTCTGGGAAATCACATTGGAACAAAGTTTGACATTTTTGACAACTGAAGGAAATATTAGCTGTTCCTTCCACGGTTCCACCTTCTATTTAGGTATACCAAGTTGCTTGGTGTTCTTTCATTTGTGATCACTGTTGCACTTTCAAAAATATTGTCCGCTGCCCCGGTGTATGATACTCTTTACCTAAAATTTAAGCAAAAGGAGATTAAATTGCCACATTAGCAAATCTGTCTGGCAGTGTGCATATGATGATACAGAGGCCAGATATTGAATTGCAATCTTTTTTTAGGAAATGGCCTTTGACCTTGTAATATTAGCCTTGATATGGAAGAGGAAATTTACAAATCTAATGCTCTATTATTATGTCCTAGATTTCCAAGCGACTGGGTAGGTATACCTCACATTTAAAAAATGTTCAGTTAGATCGAAATCTCAGACACTCCAACTACCATAGAAGAGTTTTCTGCTCAGCAGACAATGTAGAAGTAGAACGAACTCACATAGAACTCACTCCAACTACCATAGAAAAGTTTTCTGCTCAGCAGACAATGTAGAACTCACATGCCCGTACCATTTTGGAAGGGAATATTTCTCTCTGCTAATCTTGACTTTATGCAAGAAGACATACTCTTCACAGTTCAGAGCAAGCGCATCCATTCCAAGTCTTTTGTACTCCGGACATGCATCAATCCTTTCGTCAAGAGAAACTGGGAACTCTGGTCAGTTCAGAGCTTAACATCGTTGCACAGATTGTCAAACAACAACTGTTTTAAAACGCGTACGCAGCGATGGTTAGCCATTAACTAAATCCAATTGTTTTGTACTCCGTCAGTTAGTTTGTCATTGTAAAATCGCAGCATATTACTTTACAATTTACAATACGCATCATCTATCTAGCGTAGGCACTAACTCGAGTCATTTTCTTTCGCCATTAGAGTCAACTAACCATCACATAAACCTAGACCAAGAAGGATTAAAAATCAGACGAACAGATTACTAGTTTAAAACAAAAACCCATCACCATTAGAGGTTGTTTGGATCAGGGACTTTTTTTTTAAGTTCGTGTCCCATCGAATGTTTGCACGTCAATTAGAAGTATTAAATATAGACTGATAATAAAACTAATTGCATAAATAAAGGCTAATTTGCGAGACAATTTTTTTAAACCTCATTAATCCATGATTAGCAAATGTTTACTGTAGCATCACATTCACTAATTATGGACTAATTAGGCTCAGTAGATTTGTCTCGTGAAATAGTTCAAAGTATAGAGTGATTTTTATTAATAGTCTATATTTAATACTTCTAATTAATATCAAGCATCCAATATAATAGGAACTTAAAAAAAATACATATATCCAAACAGGTCCTAGTCAATCCATGGCTTCGGTAATCGTTAGTTCGGTCTCTCAGTTTTCCCTGTACATACTTGTCCCACGACCCTTGCACCGACCCATCGGAGACCCCACACCTGCAGAAAGGTCAAGTCAATATCGCAAAACCACACAAAAAATACCGCAATATGCAAAAAAAAAAAAACCGATTTCACCACACCATACGCGACGCTCAGAAAGTCCCCAAAAACTCATATAAAGAGCGTTGGATTGCGGCGGCGGCGGCAGCCGGCAGAGCAGCACGAAAATAGGCAAAGTGAAATTCGAAAAAAAAAATCTGCAAGTGAGATTGTGATGCGGGTGTAGATGGCGGCGGGGCAGCGCTCGGCTTCTTCGTGCTCCTCTTTCCTCTTGCCGTTGCTGGTGGCGGCGGCGGCGGGCGTGGTGGCGGCGGCGCAGGCGCAGCAGAATGCGGCGGCGGCGGCGAGCGTCCGCGTCGGGGTGATCCTGAACTTGGGGTCGCCGGTTGGGGTGAGGCGGCGGCTCGGCATCCAGATGGCGGTGGAGGATTACTACGCGGCGAACCCCGGATCGGCGACGAGGGTGGAGCTCCATTTTAGGGATTCCGCCGGCGACGTCCTCGCCGCCGCCTCTGCCGGTAAGCTCTTCGATCTGATCCGCTGCACGCAATCTCTCCCATTCCGTGGCCGGTCGAATTAGTGGTGATTCGTTCGCGGTGATTTGCTAGAATCAATTGCTGATGGTCTGATTGTGCTCGAATTTGAACACGGGTAAATCTGCATAGCACGTATAACGAAATATCTGCAAATTTAAGTAGGAGTAGTTTTGTTCGTTTGTTTCTTAGCGTGTGGTTTTGGCTGTTTTGAGTGTTCAGCGTGATACGAACCACTGGATGTTATATGGCGAACGAACGATGGGTCATATCTCTGTTTATTCAATTGCTTCATATTTTTTTTAGATAATGGAGAATCCAGCTTTTACTAAGACTGAAGCTATAACATGTTTTTTTAGGAAAGCTATAACCAGTTATTACTTGCATAATAATAGTTCCGTAGCTGCATACCCTTCCCTCAAGCTGTATTGTCAACTGTGGTTGTGAACTTCGGTAGTCTGTAGACATCACATGCATGTCCTTAGTACAAGTTTCTCATGAAAAAGTTGGATTATTTCCAATTTCCTGGCGCTTAAAAATCAAACCACCATGTCTGTGCTCGCATGCATGCAAATACTCTTTGGCTACATTTTCACTGATGCTGACCCGACTCCCGAGTGATGTTGCCGTCTTGTCTTCATTCAAGGACAGGGAACAGGAGGACAGATTAGACTGTTAATCCGATTTTTGTATTAGGATCTCAACTAATCTGTCCTATAAAATTTCTATCCTTGACTCTACTAAGTCATAGATCCCCAACTCTCACGTATAATAGTACTATATACTATCAGTCCTGTGAGAGTAGATACGTGTCTATGAGATATGCTTATTTAGAGACCCATATGTACAGCTCCATGCATGTCGCCTTCTTATTTGTTTAACAGCCTCGAGTTGGACTAGTAGTCATCTTTAGCCACGAAAATCAAGATGGCATGTACCAACGATTTGGTTCAGCTCATGGTGTTCAGAGTTCAAACCGGACTTGAGTTGATTTGCGTCAGGTGTCAAGTACTAAATCTTGATTCTTGAATAGATTAATTAGTTGGTCAGAGATTAGTGCTGGAAAAATTTGATCCAGTCTTCCTCGAAATAAATTGCTTCGTACAAAAATTGTTATGGTGTCGTCGTCTCTCATTCTCTCCTAGACAAAAACTTTTGGTACTAAGGACATGACGATTATCTTAGGAAAAAAAAAGTGATAGGACGTATGTTTAGATCTGAATTAATACATTCCTATCCTTTTCATTAGTACTAGTAAGCAGATATTTCCAATCCAAGTTTCGATCAGCGGACAACGAAATCTGGAAACAGTACTGCATTGTGCTTAAGATGTAGACGTCTGTGTAAGAAAACTGGTGCTGTTTGCGCGTTTTAGGCGATCGGATTTGGACGTGATGTTCTGAATTTTCCAAAGCGTGTGGGGTGAGGCCATTGGCTATAGCATACATGCATAGACTTACTGTAGAAGTCAGGTGCAGTTTTTTTAATGGCTGAAAAAATGTCATCACTTGGATAGATGCCAAAGGTTCCTTTCCGTTTGTCACAAAGTCGTTATTTGTCTATTGTTATCACCTGGGTCAGCTGTAGCAGTCATGAAGACTGTGTAGTGCACACTGTACCAAGCTTCTAACTGAAGTAGACTTGTATGGCAGTAGAGTATTATTAGGAAGACATAAAGGAACAAAATGGAGTTTTCAGGGTCCAGTCAAGTAGTCAACCCAGACTCCACTTTGCATCTAAGCCATACGTTCTTTGCCTTCTCTTGTCAATGGCCTGGTCAAGGGACACCTCACCGAAAGGAGAACCTGATGTTTTCAGGTTTTGATGCCCAATATCTGTTCAAACATCAAACCCCACTGAACAGTTACTTTTATTTTGTTCTGCACAAGACTTTATTCGTATTTTAACCTTCTACAAAAGACAGATCAACGAAAAGATATAATCGTAATTGATATGCATAAATAATCATGGTGATGTGGTGATGAATTCCACGTGAATCCTCTTTCAATAGAATTTTTAGTGAGACTACGATACTCACTGTCTGTACCGTGTATCAGTGGCCGCATTTGCAGTTCCTCGAGTGTAAGGTGTAATATGTCTTTCGAATAATCGAAAAAACTTGACATGCATGAAGTTCATTATGGTCTATCCATGACTGACATTCTCAAGAACCGTCAATCAGTAGCTGAAATTCTGCTTCAATTTTCTGATCGATCTGCTGTTTGCTGTTGCTGTTTTTGCAGCGGTGGACCTGATCAAGAACGTGCAGGTTGCGGCCATGATCGGCCCCCCGAGCTCTCAAGAGACCGAGTTCGTCGCCCACAGCGGCAACCACTCCCACATCCCGGTGGTCTCCTTCTCCGCCACCTCACCATCTCTCTCGCCGGCACAAACTCCCTTCTTCGTGCGCGCCGCCGCCAACGACTCACTCCAGACGGCTCCCCTCGCCGCCGTCCTCGACGCGTTCCGGTGGCGCGCCGCCGCCGTCATCTACGAGGATTCCCCCTACGGCGGCGGCATCCTCCCGTCCCTCGCCGACGCGCTTCAGTCGATCGCCGGCGCCAAGGTGATGGACCGAACGGCGGTCGCGACCGACGCCTCCGACGACCGCATCGACGCCGTGCTTTTCCGGCTCATGGCGTCGCCGACGCGCGTGTTCGTCGTCCACATGCTGTATCCCCTCGCCGGGAGATTCTTCCGCCGTGCCAAGGCGATCGGCATGATGTCGGAGGGTTTTGTGTGGGTGGCGACCGACGGCGTCGGCACTTTCATGGAGAGATTTTCCTCCGACGAGGTGGAGGCGATGCAGGGCATGGTTAGTCTCCGTCCGTACGTGGCGGAGACCGACGCCGTGAGGAATTTCTCGGTGAGGTTTAAGGAGAGGCTTCGGAGGGATAGCCCTGGCGTCGACGATGTCCGTGAGCCGACGGTGTTCAGGTTCTTGGCGTACGACGCGGCGTGGGCGATCGCGTCGGCGACGGCGAATGGTGTCGCCGGCGCTGCGTTCCCGACGGCGAGGAGCAGAACGCCGATTCTGACCGATCTTGACCGGCTCGGCGTGTCGTTGACCGGCACGGCATTGCTCGACGCCGTACTGAACACGACGTTCGACGGGCTCGCCGGCAAGTTCAGCCTGTTCGAAGGGCAGCTCCGGCCGCCGGCATATGAAGTTATCAACATCATCGGTAAAGGCGCCAGGACTGTGGGTTTCTGGTCGCCGGAGTCCGGCATCAGGCAAGACATCAACGCCGCCGTCGCCGTCGCCTCCGGCGATAAGACGTTGAAGCAGATCATCTTTCCCGGCGAGCCGAGGGAGACGCCGAAAGGATGGACCGTGTCGCCGAGCGGGAAGCCGCTACGTGTCGCCGTGCCGACGAAGCGAGGATTCACGCAGTTCGTCGATGTCGGGAACGCGTCGGCGACGACGTGGACGCGGCGGAACATTTCCGGCTACTGCATCGATGTGTTCAACGAGGTGATGAAGATTCTCCCCTATCCGGTCAGCTACGATTATATTCCTTACCCCGAAAGCCCCGAATCCTATGAGAAGCTCGTCAATCAGGTGCCCTTAAAGGTCAGTACACACAACAAATTTTCAGACTTTTTCAGACACAATCTGATAACTTCTTGGTCTGAATTCTGATCGATCACATTAATTATTGGTTGAATTGCAGGCGGCGGATGTGGCGGTGGGGGATGTGACGATAACGGCGAAAAGGATGGAGGAGGTGGATTTCACGATGCCGTTCACGGAGTCGGGGTGGTCGATGGTGGTGGCGGTGCAGAGGGAGACGAGCACGAGCATGTGGATATTCCTGCAGCCGCTCACCACCAGCCTCTGGCTCGCCAGTCTCGCCTTCTTCTGCTTCACCGGCTTCGTCGTCTGGCTCATCGAGCACCGCATCAACGACGAGTTTCGTGGCACGCCTTCCCAGCAGTTCGGCCTCATCTTCTACTTCGCCTTCTCCACCCTTGTCTTCTCCCACAGTACGTCCTACACCTTCTTCACTTCTTTATCTGGTTTGTGGAGAGCATAAATGGTATTTAGCGAACGTTCGCTGCTTCTAAATTAGAAAGACTTTCTATTGAGATTTTTTTTATTTTTAACTCAAATTGAAAACTTTCAATAAAATTTAAAACTTTTGACTGTAAGTTTTGAGTTCAAAGCTTCGAAAATTGAATGGAATGTTTTGAAGTTTGAGTTGAAAGTTACAAAATCTAAATTGAAAGTTACTGACCAAACTGGCAACTTAATTTTCAACGACATTAATCTTTGTTTGCGATTTGGAATTTAGAGGAGAAGCTGGAGAGCAACCTGTCGAGGTTCGTGGTGATAATATGGGTGTTCGTCGTCCTAATCCTGACGTCGAGCTACACGGCGAGCCTGACGTCGATGCTGACGGTGCAGAAGCTGCAGCCGACGGTAACTGACGTCAGGGAGCTCCTGAGGAGAGGAGACTACATCGGCTTCCAGGAGGGGACATTCATCGTGCCGCTGCTGGAGAAGATGGGTTTCGAGGGCAGGATGAGGCCCTACAGCACGGTGGACCAGTACGCCGACGCGCTGTCCAAAGGCTCGGCCAACGGTGGCGTCGCAGCCATCTTCGACGAGATCCCTTATCTCAAGCTCTTCTTGTCTCATTACTGCGATGGATTCACCATGGTCGGGCCAATCTACAAGACCGACGGCTTCGGATTCGTAAGTAGTATTTCTTCCTCAATAAATATTTGACACCACTGACCATTTTGACAACGTTCAACTGTTCATCTTATTTAAAAACTTTTGTAAAATATGTGAAGTTATATATAGACATAAAAATGTATTTAACAATTAATTAAATGATAGAAAAAGTATTAATAATTATGTAAATTTTTGAATAAGATAAATAGTAAAACTTATATAAAAAAATTAACGAAGTTAAATATTTAAGAACAGAGAGTAACAACAGATTGTGAATTTTCGAATTTTGAGATGAATTGTTCTTGATTTGATTTGGTGATGTTTAGGTGTTTCCGAGGGGGTCGCCGATGGTGGCGGATGTGTCGCGGGCGATACTGACGCTGGCGGAGAGTGAGAAGATGGCGCAGATAGAGAAGAAGTGGTTCGGCGAGCCGGGATCATGCCAGAGCGGCGCCGCCGCCGCCGTCGGCTCGTCGAACCTCAGCTTCAAAAGCTTCGGTGGCCTGTTCCTCATCACCGGCGTGGCCACCACCGCCATGCTGCTCTTCTACCTCGCCACATTCTTCTACCGCGAGCGCGACGAGCTTCGCGCCGCGGAGGCCGCCGCCGCCGGCTCCGGCTCCGGGAGCCGGTCGCTGCGGCGGCTGCGGGTTTGGATGCGGCACTACGATCAGAAGGATCTCAAGTCGCCGACTTTTAAAAGGTGGAGTGATAAGTCGATGAGGAATGGAAGCGAGTACGCGAGCCGGACGCCGAGGTGGGGCGACGAGAGCCCGTGCAATGGCGGCGGCGGTGGACGGATTGCGGAGGAGGCCGGCGGCGGGATGAGCCCGTTCAGCGTCTCTGCCAGCTCGGAGATGAACAACGCTGTTTCTCCGGCGATGGGGGATACGCCGGCGTCGGAGTTTGATGGCTCGTTTGATCGGGCGGCGGAGATGGCGGGAACATCTCAGCCGCGGTAGATTTGAATGGGCAAAGTTGTCCCATTCGAGGTGGCCAGTAGAATATTCAGCATTGACAGGTCAAAACTCAAAAAGTAACAAGTAGTGTGTGTGCTGCCAACGGCCCTTTGCCTGTAGATAGATTGGTACCACTAGAAGTAGAGCAATTCAGCAACTCGACCGATGAAGCATTGGCCGTGCTTTGTAAAGTGTAATCTGGCAACAATAATCTGTGATCAAATGTAGATGTTTTCTGGGGTCAAGTGCAAGCTGAAAAAAACAGGTCAAATTGGCCTGCTATGCAATGCGTTAGATAATCGATTCGGTAAAAGTGTTATGTTCACAATTCTAGTTCTAGCCAGAAAGTATATACAACTCGATCATTTTAACTTCATTTAGGGCTACTTTGGAACCCAGTAAATATAAAACACATAAACAGAAAAAAACACATGATTCGAGTGTCATGCTATCTGATTTCAGATAGGAATTGAATATGCATGGATTTGTTAAATTGATAGTTTCGATACTTCAGATAAAACTCACAGGAATTTTAAAGGAGAAATATCATTAGAGTAGAATCAAGATGAGAGAGATAGACATGCGGATTTGGACTTCTTAAAGGAATTCATTCCATAAAGTTTGAGCTTTTATTCAAATTTAGAATTGGACAGTAGAAAAGTGTTCAATTCTTTGAATACAAATAATCCTCAAACACATATGAAGCTTTTATTCAACTGTTTAACAAAATTAAATAGCAACTGGTATAATATTGTTTTATATGGAAAATTAATTATAAAAAAGAAATAACAATAACAACAAAAATAGCTCAAGTGCAAAAATAGGATTGAACTGTAAAAGACTATATCCAAAACTTTGTGCATTTATTATAAAACATAGATTTTTTTTAAAAAAATCTATGCTGATTAATTACAACGTGTTAAAAATTCAATATAGACAATGGTTATTGTCGAGCAAATGTCATGTATCTCAAAATATCCAAATAAGATGTTATGATATTACAGATAAAAATATAGGTCATAGTTGCGCGAGTGCGTGATTTGATATGCTACTATATATAATAAAATGTTTTTAAAAATCTGTACAATTGATTCACTTTCTATGAGAAATTGTTCAATTGCATAATATCATTAATAGTTTTTTGTTACACAACATTCATAACAGAATAGTTATAGTTGCGGAAATATGCGACTTTGTACGCTAGTTAGCGTGAAAACCGGGAAAATCTAAACATTTTACAGTACATAGTTTTTTTTTCTCCGCTGTATCTTTTTTGTTTGCCTTGATAAGAAAAATTACATTACAGATCAAGTTAAATATGTTTTCCATCGAAATAACCTAGGGTACAACATATAATTTATATGATACAACAGTACATTTTGCCCCATTTTGCTCCGACCATAGCTAATCCCTGCAGCTGCTCCCGAACTATACATAATCTAACGATCTAGAATATAACCTGGTACGAAATCCAAAACTGACGACTGGTGAGAAGTGAGTTATCAGAAAACGTAATGCTGCACATAACAGAAAAATAAATACCAAGCGATAGTATTTCAGGAATGTTACCTGATTGAAACCGGGGAAGATCTCATTGCTCCCCATTTATCATTAGAGAAGGGTAAGGAACTTTGTTTATCTCGATAATGGTTGACTGTTCTTGCAGGAGTGGTTGTTTCCAAGGCTCCCCATCCATTTGAACATACGCACGGTTCCATTGGCCACCTCTCATTTCAAACTTGATAGCTGCAGCCTGATAGATCGCAGTGGTTTCGTCAAGGACTCAAGGTCCATTCATGTAGAGAAAACAGAACATTCAAGAACTTCTACCAGTCTGCCCGCTATTAAGAACATTTTCCTTTAACTGAACAAGCTTCAAGCTATTAAAATACCGGCTTTTATCTTTTAACCTGTGCAGCCTTCTAAAATGTGCACGATTGTGACACTACATATATATAACTTATGGTGTTTCAGCTTATTATAGACAACGTAGATTGCATGAAATACTTGAGGGTTTATAGTTTTCTTGTCAACAGAACACTGGATCTCATATAGACATTCCAATAGGCAATTAAAAAATGTGTAGCAAGCTAATGTAAGTACCTGAGCAATGTGTTTTGCTTTAATAAGCTCAGCCATAACAAATGAAGCATGCCAACCTTCCTTCAGACCGAATATTTCAAGTAAGCCGTCATCTGAATGAGCTTCGACAAAACCTCTCTGGGATTTGGAATAGAATAATACATCATTTGCATAGAAGTAGAAAGAGCCCATGTGCATTCCCACCAAATGCAGCTGATTCTAGATACCGCAGGTTCTAAACTGACAGAACGAACTATTCGATAAATGCATATTTCATATTTTCATAAAAGTATACTGTTTAGTTGCAAAGGTGGATATAAAATCCTTGCAGATAGAAAACTCTAAATAAACAATTTAAAATGGAGAGAGCATATGCAATGAACATGATAATAAAAATGTACTAACCTTTTCAAGGTAATCAGGTTTAAGATCACCCCACGGATGCCTTCCACTGCCGTAATTGTATAAATTTAAGACCACCAGGGATCTCACGCTGCAGTTGGGGAAAGAATGCAAGTTGTGAAATACAACACCAGATTCATACAAGTTATTTTTTTAAAAAAAGGACAACAACACTAACTACTTAAGTTCCAAGCTTCTCTCAAATGAGAAGATAATCAATTCATCATTCATGTCCAGAATCTATTATATGCTGATATGCTTCCCAGCTTGAATGAGCTAGCTGTGGCTTTTTTGGCAGCAGAGTTTCAGCACTGGCTGTGGGCTGCAGCTATGTAAAGGATCTCATGCACTACTTTACAATACACATTAGAAATTGAATACCTGAGACACCAGGTCACCGGCCAGTATGTAAAGGATCACATACTTCTGATTTTTTTCAGAGGTACTTTTTTCGTTACTCACATGTTTAGGCCCGAAGGATTTAGGGTGACTAAAACATTCATAAATGTGAATCTAGTAGTAGCTTTCAAGTTTTGTTATCACATAGGAGTAATTCAGGAAAACTCCGTAAATGCTACAATCATAATTGAACATATTTTTCATTTAGAGCTGAAAATTTGTGAACATAGGTCATCAGGTCGTGTGTATGCATAAGTTGTTTGTTATCAAGTCTCATCCACTATCCATAGATTATTACTTACAGTTACCCAGTGTCAGCATCTCACAGAACAGAAACTTATAACTTGCCTTGAAGGCATTGGAATTTGTTCCCACTCAGAACAATTGACCTTTTTAATGTAAAGTCGCAAAATGTTCTTAAGCCCCCTGCATCAACAAACCATTCTATTAGCCGTGAATAAACATTAAGAATTGTGCAAACAAATGAATAATATCAAAGCATAGTTGTAATATCATTAAACCATTAAAATATGGAGCTAAAATCTAAAAATATGGTTCATTGCTATTGCATCATGATTAGCGCCATGTACACATGAAACTGGAATTCATCCCTAGGTTTTAACTAGGACTCTGGAGTGGATAAAAAATAAAAGAACTGCCTGATACTATAAAGATTTAAACTTTGGGGCCATTTTAAAATCCATCTTAAGGCAGGCTATCATTATATACCTTAGCTGAGGGCTTGCTGTACAAGGTGTGCAGAACCACCCCTGCGTGCAGCTATATCCAGCATAAATCAACTGCATAAGAACAAAACAAATATCATTACAAGAAATACTTATAATATATAACATGACTGTGCTACCAAATAAATATGATACAGAAACTGAAAAGTACAATTTTGCAAATGCAAAAAAAAAAAGAAAAAAAAAAGAAGATATGGAAGCTGGTTAATTTCTTTCCCATGTCAAATCTGCTATAGAAGCGGTACCTCATCTAGCTCATATAAAGTGTACAGTAGGTTCCACAAAATACTAGCACATCCAGAACCTATTGTAACTCATCATACATGACGACTTATCTGTTAATTATATACTCCCTCCGTATTTTAATATATGACGTTTTTAACACTAATTTTAGTGTTAAAAACGTCATATATTAATGACCGGAGGGAGTAATATGCAAGTGGTAGTGCCATTTGCTAACTCTCTGAATGCAAGGACATACCCTATACCAGAGAACTTTAAGCTAATTAACATTAAGAAATAAAAGAAAATCTGTCAGCACCTTATTTGCAACTGGCCCTTGAGCAAGATATGGCTTTTCATCACGAAGATGGTGGAAGCCATATGCAACTTGGGCATCCATACCTGTTCAGTATAAAATAATCAGAGCACTTAACAATGATTCAAGATTCCAAAGATTTGCAAGAAGCCATTATATTCACAAGAAAAACAATCAGTAATCAAATTATTATTTCTTCATGAAACTTAAACAAAAATTATATCTATACGATAGTCCTATAACTTTATATCATTACAGCAATTAGGAACTCCAGGCTACCACCTTCAGCAGAAATAATAATTTCTCTCGTTGTACTGGAAGTCTGGATCGTGCATGGGAACTAAAGAAAAACTATAATCTAGTAACCTACCTTCCAATTTACTAACCATATGGTCTGAATATCAAAGATCTCACATGGGCAGGATAGTACATAGGAGTTATTTCATGATATGCCTCGAATAAAACATAATCATCATGTAAAGTTCACAGGAAAAGATGGAAGTAACAAAGAAATAAATTTATTGAAGAAATACCAATGCTAAGGTAGTTGTAGAACACTCCTTTATAGCAAGAAGCCTTTTCAGGTAACTCAGTGCCATTCTCCTGCACAATATTAGATTTAGTCCTTTCACAAAGCCATAAAGCTATTGCTTGCATGTTCATCTAAGAAAATCCAAAACAAAGGAGGCAGTAGTCTTTTTTAAGCATTTGTTGGTAACTGACACAAGAAAACAAAACGCCACAACAATCTACCAAAAATCAAAGGGATAGAGAATTAGAATTATTGGTGAATGTCTCGTTTTTCACACCAAGTTATCATGAAGTCCATGCAGCAGCAACAGTAGGATTAGGATTACAACACTGAGCACAGCATACAAAAACTATTGCACAACCTTTAGTAAGCAGAGAAATGATACCAAAGTAACTCTAATTGTTTTTCTAGAGAAGTGAAGTATGGGCGATTTGAATTATTTCCGACATAGAGAGCATACGGTGTCATGTATAACTTGTCTTACAAATAACATCCTTCAAAATTAGTCTCCACTATCTTTTTGAATAAGTTAATTAACTAAAGTATGGAGTAAACAACAAAAAATAAATAGTGTATTACTAGTAAGAAGTAACTACTGCACTCATTTTAACAAAATTTTAAAAGTATGTTTTCTATTTATTTCAGAGCAATAGAGGTGAATTCATTGTCAAACCTGGCAAAGCTCCAAGCAATCTGCAGGTTCCACTTTCTTAAGTGCATATGGCAACTCTTTTATGTCTCCATCAGGCATCATAACTACAGTTTGCCAACTGCATGAACATTAGTGTTTCTCAGTACAGAAGCCAATGAAGCACCTACAGACAGTTCCTATAACCTTGGTACTAAAATTTTAGTACAAAACTGATAATTAATATATCAACACCTTATTCCGCCTATTTACTCTGAATTGTTGCCTTGTGTGTTGAAACACTCAAGTTAATGATCACTGATCTCGGTCTCACCTGTCAAGACGGCAGGTAGGAGCAGTAGCTGCCTTGCTAAGATAACGTTTTACAGCTGAACGCCAACCAAAGGGAAAAGAGCCACCCTGTGCATGCACTAATTAGTTGCGGTATAAGTGAATTGCCTACCTTCCTTTAAACTCTAAAGATTAATTGCCACTACGAATAAGAAAGAGAGAATATACATAGAACAATGTCATCGTATATAGAATCTTACCCATCCAAATGATCTGGCAAGATCATTTCCTGTACCAAGTGGGATGATACCTGTGGGGGGAACTGGTTCCCTTTTCAACCTATAAAGATCTGTGAGACATCCCAGTACCCAACCAACTGTGCCATCACCCCCAGCCACCTGCCAGAAAGAACTAGTACAAGGATGTTATGCAAAGTAGTTGGAAGAAATGAGTAGCCGACACAGTGAAATGTAGTAAATAAGGACAAAAAAAATCAAGGACACCCTGTCATAAGTTATCACATAAGTATAAAAATAGTAGATAAAGCAGAGACCTTTCATCTAATGATTGATTACTTAAAAGCTTTTTCAGTGTACTGATCAAACGTGTGGAGAACTCTAAACTCGTAATAATTGCAATGCCCTAACTAAGGTCCATTAGTCACGTACCACGATCCTCAGCTTTTTACGAATGTTCTTCGCACAATCATCACCTTGTTCAGCCAACCTCTCCAAACAACCCAACCCATAGTTAATAAAATCCGAAGGCTTGACAACAGAGAGATCAAAGACCTGAAAATATATTCATCAGTATACTAAATAGTGTGTTTCAGAACATACAAAAGGATAAGAAAAAAATTCTGAAAACATGGTTGAGTGCATAATATGATCACATTAACAATAGTTATCAATAATATTCAAAATGTAAGTGTGAAATGCATAACATAGGCCATCCTCAGATTTCAAACATTGATGCATTATGAACTTAGATAAAAATACAGTAATTCCATGATGAGCAAAAGTCACAAAAGCTAAAAGAGAAGAGTGCAGCAATCAAATGACTTTGTTCTACTTCCACTTCAGAATGAAGCATGGAGTTAAAATTAGAGTCAGACGGACTAGTCCCACACTACTTCCACCTCAGAAGCATGGAGATAAAATTCTCTGTTTAAACTTTTGATCATCCCTCGCTCCCAACCTAATGCTTACATCTTCAATATTCTTCTTCATCCTTCCTCACATTTCCTCTAGTTCCAAGGTCATGTGAGAAAATGAGGCAGATGCACAATCTGCTGGGGGCTGGAGCTTTCACACCGACCTATCATGAGCATTTATTATGCACCATCCAACCGTAACGTTAGGTATCTCCATCTCCAAAGCCTACACAACCATTTTAGTTGGGACGTCCAAACTCCATTAACCAACATAATGTTCATCGTACCAGTTGCACGATGAACTTCATGATTCCACCTACGCGATAACAACAGGAAATCTAAAATTTCTATTTCTCGAGAGGAGAAAATCTAGACTAAGTACAATGACAACGATCCATTTCTAGAAAGCAATAATCGAGTTGATCCTATCTGGCATTGGTCAAGCCAGAATATCTTCATCAGATCACAGCACGCAAAGCTCTTCCCCCTCTTTCCGGCAATACCACTGTACAAAGGAAAGTTCACCGACAGTGCGAGTCCCACATAAACAGGCCCAAATCGGTGAGAAATTTCAGCCGAATCTCAAAATCAATCACTCTCAAATCGCGTAATCGTATCAGAGCAATCGGAAAGCCGTATCACGGAGCAAGCAAAAAATTCAACACGAGACAAACGAGGGGGAAATCACGAAATTCAAAAGCAAGCAGAGTTGCACAAGTGGAATCGCGATGTCATCACCTGCTCCTCGCTGATGAGCTCGTGGAGCCGAACCTTGAGCTCGGGCCCGTGCCTCCCGCCGCTCCGCGAGTTCACGAACACCACCACCGGCGTCACGGCCTCCGCCTCCTCCTCAACCTCGCCGCCCCTCTCCGCGGCCGCCGCCACGCCGGCCGCCTCGTCCTTGGCCTTGACGGCGGCGACGACGGCGCGGCGCGCGTAGAGCGGCATGACGACCTGCCTCCGCAGGTCGGCCTTGTCCACCTCCTTCCCCCAAACCCCGCACGCCCGCACCGACTCCCAGATCGACACCCTCGCCGACGCCGCCGTCGTCGGCGCCCTCCGCGCCTCCTCCGCTCGCTCCGTCGCCATAGCTAGAGCAGCAAAAGCAGCTTCAAAATCCCTCTCCTCCTCCTATGGCGAGCTTCGAAATCGTCTCCTATGGCGAAGCTAGGAGTAGAGTTTGATGGTGGATGGAAAAATTGGGGGAAAAGCGGCGGAGTTTTTATTTTATTTTATTTTTCAGTGGGTTTATATACGCCACTTGGGTTGGGTGTGGGGTTGGAGTTTTGACTGTCATCAATTCGATTTGCGCGTTGGTGAGTCGTCCTCTGTCCTGTGTGGCTCATTTGCATCTTCTTTGGGGGTACACCTAGCTATAAATCGTGACCGTTACGTGTTGCCGGGGATGGAATTTTCTTTGCTCAGGATGGTGAAAAAGGAAAGAAGGACACGAATGATGTAGGGATGATGGTGGTTTATGCTGTCACAGCTCATATTCAGCTTTCCTGGTTTTACATAAAGAGACGCTGTCTCACCAGTTTTAAATAGCGCGGAAGTTAAAAAATATACGCAGAAGAAATATACTCTCTCTGTGGCAAAAAAAATATATATATAGTCCATTCGTCTTAAATTATAGGGTAAAATTTGAATAAGAGTTTTAAATTATTTCTCTACTAAAAAATTATTTTTATGATATAAAGATGATGTTGTTAGATTTATAATGAAAAATGTTTTCTTACGATTACTATATTTTTCATCACAATAATAATATCTTAATAGAGAAATTATATGTCAAATCATTTTCCTAACAAAACGAAATAGGACCGAAGGAATATATAATATCTTTTTATATTTCTTCAAATAGATTAATTGTATTTGAGAGAAGATATGAAAGAGCGTCTTCAAAGTACTGTTACCTGCTCGCAGTGCTTTTTCCAGGTAGGCAAGCAAGCCAGTTAATTATACTATAGTTTTCTATTGATTTCATAAAGTCGATAACTTCTCGAAGAGTTGAACCTTTACCGTCACCGTCTCTGTCTCTGGTATGGAAGTTAAAAGAACAAAATATGTGGAAGGTATGATGTCGCGTTAGCATTATATTTTATTCTTTTGCGCCCAAAGATTAGCATCACAATTTATTCCTTATCCTTATCGACCAACAACTATATGATAAATGGCTAATTAATTAGTAGGTCATTGGTTAGGAAATGTTTTTGCCAAACCAAGTCTATCTTGGAAGTTAACAATCACGATCACGTGAGTTCTTAAGAAAACATCTCATGTTCGAGCTTGATAGCAATGTCAGATTGTATTGGCCTACTTTGTCTCCTGCTCTATGACTATCATTACCTACAGCGAGTGACACATGTGTAGGGCCAATCCATTGGGCGCCCCCATTTGTGACAACTTAAGCCGTTTTATGCTTGTTAAACTTGTGTTAAAAAACGGATAAAAGAGTTTATGAAGTATTTATGGCTAAATAATAATAAAAATAGATAAACATATGAAATGAATACATCACAGTCGGCCGTTAAAAGTAAAAGTGCATGCTAAATCAAGCGTCTGCATGCCTTTTGTTGATTATGTTTGAAATCCTACTGTTTTTGTTCCAAAGAAAAAGTTATAGTGAGAATTCAATATCGTGAGAAACCAACAACCATGATATCTATTTCTTCTTCTCTCTTTTTTTCTCAATAAATGATATTTAAAATGCAATATATAAGTGACGACTGTTTTACTTGACTTTCTCTTTGCAAACTCTATTAAATCACTGCTACATGTACTAATCCTAAACAGCAATGTCTGCGTGGAGCATTGGGGATGAGTAATTTATAAAGCTCTCTTTTTATTTGCAAAAAAAAAAAGAGCACGGGGCCATGACGGGTCTGTTTGTTTTAAGCCGATTGTTTATCTAGCCAAAAGGGCACCTAACGACGATTCCTTCCCGTTCTCTAGCAAAATTGGCCCAGCCGGCAGCTTGTCATGTGGAAAGGGTGGGGAATGTGTGTAGTGGGGCACCCTGCCTTTATTCCAGTGTCTCCCTCCCAGTCCCTGCCCAGTGGCGTCAAGCGCACGGTTGGTAGCAGCCGCGCACTGTTATGACGCATCTACCAGCTAACCACCTCCGTTAATTGCCATGTGAGTCCATGGCGGCCCACCTGCCATGACACAGCGGGTGCGCGCCGCCATGTCGGTTAGACCTGGGGCCAATGTTTAAGAAAACTCATTCAGTCCGGCCAGTCTATGTATAAAAAAATCATTCAGCCCAGCCAATTTCAGCTAGCAAGTACGGTACAGCGTGCGGGCAGACGACGACAACGGTGGCTTGGCGTGGCGTGCCGTTGCCAGGCTGACACACAGCGCGGCCGGCTGGCGACATCATTGGTCTCAAGTTTCGAATTGATGACGGGGATGGGTGTCCCTGGACCGTGGGACCGGACGTAGGAATCGGAGCGTGTGGGACCCGACGCTGCTGTCACTGATCGAAGCCAGTCTCTCCGTCGTCTCCTTCTGGATCTGGAGGGTAGAAAACAAAGGGAAAACTGACTTCCAGATCAAGAGAAAAACCGGATAGAGACAAAATGTACGTAAAACTTGTCTTACGTATACCTCAAATGTTCTGCAATTCAAATGTTCTGGAATAGTACGGAGTACTACGTAACTCTACGTTAAACTTGTCTTACGTTCTAGAGTAATATGGCCCCGTGGCTTTACGATGTATTCAAATTTCAAATGTTCTGGAACATTAGCTCTACGTTTGGGTCGTGATTAGTGACATGTTGAAACAACTTGTGCAGTCAAGCAGCTGTGCGAGAAGGCCTTCGACCTTCGTGGTGAAAAGCCCAACAGATAAACGGGTATGGGCTTACCTGAATTGAACTAGACGGGCCTCAGAGATTAGGCCTGGACTAGAATAGACCTACTTCCTCGTTCCCTAAATATTTGACGCCGTTGACTTTTTGACACACGTTTGACCGTTTATTATATTCAAAATCTTTTGTGAAACATGTAAAACAATATGTTTGAATAAAAATATATTCAACAATGTATCAAATGATAGGAAAATAATTAATAATTATATAACTTTTTTAATAAAACGAATGATCAAATGTTAGTAAAAAAATTAACGGCGTCAAATACTTAGAGATGGAGGGAGTAATAAATTACTACGGAATAAGTTCACTTTAGGTTTGTGTTGCACCAAGTTTGAAAATCAACCTAAACTCCAACAGCAGAAATATTGGACCCTAAAATTGTGAATACCGTTTAAATATATCCTAGAGCAGTACAGATGGACGGTATTAATGATGTGGCGTCCTAGTCAGCAAAAGAAATCTTAAATAAACTTATTCCACTCTTCTCTCATCACAGTAGAAACATTCGGATTGCGGGGGTGGTACCATAATATTGGATGGCAATGATGGACATCACACTTTGGAGTAGTTGTTGTTGGCTGTAGCTAAGACCCTGTTTGGATCAAAAAAGTCCCTGAGACTTCTAAAAAAAGTCCCTAGAAATCCAAACAGGAGGGGACTAATCTAGGGACTTTTTTTTAGTCCCTCAAAAACTACAAGTCACTAGGGAAGAGCTTATTGGGATTTTTTTCCCTCTTTCCACGCGCTGCCCCTCCCCACGTGCGCTCTCTCTCTCCTCTCTTCTCTCCCCTTCTCTCGTGAAAAAATCCCCTCCTCTCCCGCGATTTGCCTCCGCCGCCGCCGACGCTCGTAGCCGTCCCTGCCCGCCGCCGACGCACGCATGCTGTCGTCCCCGCCCTC
>CM002480.1:24454577-24497921 GCA_000325765.3 Leersia perrieri
ATATGACAAATACAAGTTCTTGGACTTGGACGTTTGTCAATGGTATTTCTTAGGTTTTCTCTATATGACAAATACAAGTTCTTGGAGTTAGACGTTTGTCAGTGGTATTTCTTAGGTTTTCTCTAAAAATATTAGTCGCAAAAGCGAGTACCCATGTCAAGTCCAGAACTTAAACCCGGGTGGACAGATTCTACTACCAGAAGTCTAATCAGCTGAACTATACATTAACTTGCTGGTAAGATATGTTATAAGTACAACTTACATATCAAACACAAAAGATAGGGGAAAAAGGATTGAAGTATAAAAATCCAAGGTTTAGAAAAACAGGAAGAGATAAAGAACCCCAGATATTTCCCCCAAAATCAAAGGTCTAGTATTCAAAATTGTCTATGCGTTGTAGTGAAGCAGGACAAAACAAATCATGCAACCTGCAGCTCGTCCAAAAGTGTAAACCGTTAAACCAAAGACATACATACATATATAACTATTGACCAACTCATATTTCAAAATTGACTTACTGTCAACCAGGCCTACCTCATCCTGGTCCACACCATACAAAAAGCAGGTATACAGTATACATAGCATATATAGGTACATACGTGCCCCCAATTCCCAACTGTGGTGATTGTGATTCATTCAATCAACAACAACAGTGATGCATGGGCACATGCCGGCAGTAGGTGGTTTGGCAATTGGCATACAAGCGTGCGACGTCATAGCAGGTAGATGCTGCGCACAAGCCACCACGGCGAGGTTTTGTTTGCGAGGCACGGGGAGAACAGCATGAGGGCACACGCTACGCGAACAAGCCGCAACCCAACAAATTAACCCCGCAAAAGCGGAAAAGGTCCATCAAAATTTAACTAAACCCTCCACCGGCCACCATGCAGTCCTTCGCACGTTAGGGACGAAATTTTAAGTAAATCATTTTTGCTACCATATTCACCCTGAATATGAAATGAGAACAATATAATAGATCCAGAACGATATGTTATTATCACCAAAACATCGAAAAATAGTAGAGACGGAATTATCGAAATAGATCATATATCATAATGACAAGCAAGACACAAAATCACATTTACATTATAAATTAAAATCATATGTATTAAAGCACATCCAATATAGTTACTAGTTTAAACATTTCATAACAATATTATAGCATCTGTCAACACATAAGGTTTGCACTCATAATCTTATCGTCTACCATCTATGTTTTAACCTCAGCCACCTATGTTCTGTTTTCGAAGAAATAATCTTATCCTCTATGATTTATATTTTATTTTTAAACGACGCCTTAATACCATTTAGTCATTGTAACAACGTGGGAGTTATCATCTACTATCTCTGTTCCAAAATATAATAATATTTGCTTAAATAAGACCTATCCTAGGTTTATGAATCTGGACATACCATAGCGTTTTCACCCCTAACGCACGTTGAGATCGATCTCGAGAGCACCAGACCGCGCGCCCACCGGCTGGTCCGTCCGGCCGCCGATCGATCTCGATATGGCCCCGGCGTTATCGATCGACCGGGGCCGGCCGGTTCTCATCTATCTGCTTGTCCATCTGCGCCAAATCATATTCACTCGGGCGGCATCATGCTACCATAATGACACGTCTTTTTCCCCCACACACACATGCACAGCTGAGGAGGAAGAAGAAAAAAGGGCTTCTTTGATATCGAACGAGTACTACGCATCCACGCACTGCATTTGCTGCATGAGCTCTCATCATCGATTGTTTTGGCTTTTCTTCTCGATCGATATGATCCCTACCTGGCTTTAATTCTTGGAAGAAGATGCATGCATGCATGCATGGCGACTCAAATTTAGCTTCATATCGATCTGTTGTTGGTGGATGGAAGCAATGGGTCTGATTTTTTTTTAGTACTGCGATTATTGTACAGTTTTGAGGGGAAAATCCAAGGAAGTTGCCATGCATCCATGCATTCAACTTTATGCAGTAGGACCCATATGCTCAATAGCAATATGGGCATGTCCGTGTGCTTCAAGTTGGACGGAAGACCTGAATAGTATTGTATATATACGTGTCTTGCATTGCATGGTATGGGACTATAAAAATACGGTGGCTACAGTAACTACGATGAGTGTACGTACGATAATTAACCGTATTTGGTCTCTGAACCATGCATGATTAAGGGATCTAGTAAAGCAGAAGCACACACAGATTAGTTCTTAAACATAAAGTATTCTGGAGATTCCGAGGTTAATTTCAGAAATCAGATCCTTAGATCTGGTATTATATATTTTATGCCATATGCATGGTAAACTCATAAATCGCATCCATTTTTAAGGTATGATGATGAAGCGAGCTGTGAGCGTTCTTTGTCATATGTAACGCGCCAGTATTTTTTTTTGTTGCCTTTATCTTTTTCTTTTGACGAAGTAGTAGAGGGCGTGCGTAATTATTGGAGAAAGGTGAAAAGTGAATCGAACCAGCAAGCATGATTCTTTCTTGTAAGCATCAATAATTCAAAGGAGGCTAGTAGCGTGGTTTATACACGCATAATTTCACTAGGCTTTTCATGTCTTTTTAAGGAGGCGTAGTAAGCTTTTCTCTTCTTTTCTTCTCCTCTTCTTCACTCCTCGGTGGATGGCACTTTGGTGGTGAAATCATCATACCATTTCAATTCATTCATGTCATGGATGAGATGCAAGCAAAGTTGGTGCTTTCCCCTAGCTTCTCCCATCCCTCTTTAGCCGAGATGGGAGAAGAGAAATAAAGGAAAGCGGCTACCATGTCACTTTTCGCTTGCTTAAGTTACCATGCATCTCCACAACTCAAAGTAGATCATCATGAGGAATGATTTGTGTGCCTGCCTCCCTGCCCGTGTATGTATCAATCCTTAGCTTGAAGAAACAAAGTTGGTGCAAAGTAAAAGCGTAAATCGCATCATAGTCCACCCACCCACCTAAAGTTGCACCTTTTAACCAGCATGATTAGCTCTATCAAGCCTTTAATCAGGCAGTACTTTTTTAATATATATTTTAGTGAAGCAGTGTTTAACCATGGGTGGCATGAGTGAAACACTCCAGCTCAGGAACACACACCTCAATTGAAAATGGCTAGCAACAACAAAGTTGCTAAGCTTTATAATTGCGCTTTGAGAGCCTCATCTCATCCCCTTTTTATAATTCCTCTCTCTATGGCAAGCAAAGTTAAGGTGTGAAGGCACCTGAGAAGAGGGCTTGACAAAGAGCATCATGCATGATGCCCACCTAGGCCCACAGTATGGATGGTGAGGGCGTGTAGCAAAAAAGAAGGCATAACCTTTTTGGGTGAAAAGAAGAAAAGGTCAGGGAGTTTGAGACACCAATGAAAGGAAGA
The DNA here is from genome assembly GCA_000325765.3 of Leersia perrieri. Lineage (NCBI taxonomy): Eukaryota > Viridiplantae > Streptophyta > Magnoliopsida > Poales > Poaceae > Leersia > Leersia perrieri. Next base: position 24,457,931 of record CM002480.1, read on the forward strand.
GAAAGGATTAGCCACTTTTGAAGGCAGAAAGATTGCACTACTAAAAGTCATGGGGAGGAGAAAAGAGCTCCTGTCTTTTAAGATGGGCTAATTGCGAAGTGGGATGCACTCTGCAAAGATGCCCCTCTTTGCATAAAGGGAGCACCCCCTTCTTTCTGTTTGCTAGGGAGGAGTTTTTTGGCCACTTAGGATTCCTTAAAAACAAATGTGAGGTGCCAAGGGAAAGTTGGAGCCCCATAAAAGGGGCAAACTCCGGCTTTGTATGAAAAGTTCCTCAAAGCATTTTGCAGTGGCTTCACCTTTTCTTTTTTATTAGTCAAGCACAATCCCCTCTACTTTCTACTGCCAACACATTTGCTCATTCTTGTAGTACAAAAGAATTTTGTGAGTGCACTGCCTCTCTACTATTCCATGTGTTCATAAGCATGAGGCGCCTTTTTTTCTCACTCAAGGACTTGCATGAATGGAATGATAACGAAAAGATTCTCCAATTACAAAAGAAGGTGCTGTGGACTGAAGTGACGTGTGCAAAATTTTACTTCCATAAGAATTTGACAATTTGTGTACCATTTTGATAAATGAAAAACAAATGCATACAGTTCATAAGTTAACTTTAAAGAATCCCCTTAATGCTGGATTGTTTTCTATTGTAGTTGCTACTAGTGTCCAAAGAAGAGTTCAATGATGGATTGATGGAGTGCTACAGAATCCTCTTTCGGATGCAGTTTATGTCTAGGCGACCAGATCAGTTGGCCCTCTCGTTTGGATGGGCCTCGATCCAGGCCAGTCCCCGTGACCTATGGTTTTGTCCTATACAAACAAGGCCTTAGGTATCCCAGCGCAAATCCATGAAATCAGTTTAGGCCCATTTAAACACGCCTAATTTGTACAGCGTCACACACAAAATGTGCTTTGGAATACACAAACGAGGGTTGCAAATCAATATATAGCGATAGCACACTTCTCGATCGGCAATTAACTGATTAACTAAAATCAAAGGTGGTTCAATTAACATGCTGGATAGATCTATAGTGGTTGACATAAACACAGTATGCAAATGAGACGAGACTGGTGGGAATCCAGTTCAAGCAAATGACAAGGGAAGCAGCTACGGAGGTACATGGATTACATTGCCGGGGAATAATCTCCAATGAACTCGGTAATTTTAGCAAAATTCCGACAAAACACGATATTTGATTCTTTTTGAGCGCCATAATTAACCATTGCTGGGGTAAGTAATATGACATGCCTGTGGTATCACCTGCTGGAACCATAGTGGAAAAAGCCGGATCGGAGGTCGACCCGGCTGGGGCGTCGGTCCACTGGTTCGCCGGTTGGAGGTTCAAGTGTTGAACCGGAACATACAAATAGCATGCAAGTTCTATCAAAATCAGTAGTCAAGATGTTGCTTGGTGCTTGCATGAAGCTACTAGTATCCAGGCAACCTGCGTTCGAATCACTCTCACCACTCTTTTTCTCCATTTTAAGTCTGTGAAATGCTCTCGGGCCTCAACATTTATGACAAAAAAAATGTTGTTGGGCCTTAACAAGCCTACTGGGCCTTCCAGACTGGCCGAACAGCCGGTTTTCACTAGCCTGGCTCGCTGGTTTTCAAGAAAAACCGTCCGGTTAATACGGTTCGCACCGGTCCAATTACATGTCCAGTCTTTGTAGCAAATTGACCCGGCGGGAGTGCAAGTTCTTGTTTTTTCCGGTGGTCCGGTCCGTTTTATTTTTTACTATGGCTGGAACTGGAAGCCTGGAGTGCAAGCAAGCTAAGCTTGTGAAGCTTAGTAATTCTCCACATTTTTCATTATGGAGGATTACGTTCCTAGAGCAGCACTGATAACGCCCAATATCACTGCACTAACACTTGCAATGATCTTAGATTTGTAATACCTCGAAATAAAAATTATGATGTTTTGGTTTTTAGTTTGGACTTACTTGTAAGCAGAAATAAATATTAGAAGTTGAAGATAAAAAAATGTTGGAGTTTTTTTTCTTAATGTCAACCTGAACCAAGGCCCAATAGCTTGGTTCAATAGCCCAACTCAAATAACATGCCACCCACCTTCCTCCTAAAGAAGAGAGACCGGCTGGCACCTCCCTTCCATGCCGCCATTGCCGTCCCTCCTCCTCTTACGTTGCTGGTGTTCTCCCTCCTCTCTATAGCACAACTCCCTCCATAGATCTCCTAATATCTAAGCGGGATCATGAAGTATAGTGGAAAAACGGAACGACAAGGAGGAGAGGAACAAGCTTGTGGGTTTAATTGGGGTTTCCCCATCGCTGCCTTGTTGGTTTCTCGAGGGAAACCCTAGATGAGTCCATCTATAGTTTTTCCCTCTGTTCTTTTGTGTTTTGGACGAGTTACGGTTTGGGGATTTGAGGGGTAGGTGTTGTTTATCATCCAATTGAACTATTGTACTTACAGTTTGGACAAATTTTGATGTATAACTAGGGCAAAGTTTCCCCCATGTTAGGGGCGCGATAAGGCTATATCTTTTAGAAAGTTGTAGAAATGATGTAATCTAGCTTTTCAACCAATTTTCATGTGTTTTTATTGGATGGTTTGGGAGAAATCGAAATTTCAAGTCACGTGTATAATTTCTGTCGAAATCTGGACTGGACAATAATAGATTGAATAGTTTTTAAGGGGGCTAAATGGCCGAATTAGATTTGGTCCATGGTTACAAAGTTGTGAGTATTGTTTTTAGTTTTCCATATTGGTAAAGAACACATGTTGGGGATGAGTAGAACTTGAGATATCGAGTTTTTACTATCTATTGTCTTGATTTTTGGCAGATTCTAACCCCTGCTTTCAACTAAAGTTTTGACTTGGTTATTGTCAGCATTTGGTTGTGATGTCTTCATTAAACTTGTAGATATTTTTCTATAGATTTCCAAAATGTTATCTTTTGGCATGTTTTGAGCAGTGTAATGGAAGTTACAAAATTAATAAGTCTTACTACTCCTGTGGGCAGATTCTTGGTTTTTATGTTGTAGTGTTTGGATGGGGTTTCCGGAGTAGGAAGCGAGTGATGTATTTTTGTATGAGTTTATTGAATTATTTGTAACTAAATTAGTTATTGTACAGGTGTTTCAACTCTAGGTCATGACTAAGACCTATTATCTCCATCGTTAAAGGCAAGTGGATATAGCGGTAGTGCTACCCTTTAAATTGTTATTGGATGCCTCCACCATAATACTTACTGTTTATACTGTGGATTCTCAACTCTCGCATTCATTATGTATGTGGAATTTCGGTATTTTATATCCGTGCATTGTGAAGAAGTATGTGTATGGGCATGATATGTACAAGTTGTGCCATATTTATGCATGAAGCATGTTTTGCATATTATGCATTGAAAGTTATGTCACGTAGCGTCGTGACCGTACCAGTACACTACCGTTCGTTCCTGAAAAGGGGTACGGTGAGGAAGAGCATAACATGGCATGTTGCATAAATTTGCATTCACATGTAAATGATGTTGTGGCTGATGTTAAAGTCTTGTTCATGTATTATATATGATGATGTTCCCACTACCATTTGTTTCTAAGAAGAAGTGTTAACTTACTTTTATTAATCTTGATGTTAATTCTATTGTATTCCAATAGCTTGTTAAAGAATTCACTTGCTGAGATTTATTCTCACCCACTTATAGTTCTTTTCAGGTGTGGCTTGTTTGCATGGAAGGATGGGAGTAGCCTTGCACCTCTATACACAATGATCCTTATGGTATGGTCATAAAGCAACTTAATGGATTAATTAAACACAAGTGTTGTACCTATAGCTTATCAAACTTTATGATAGTCGGTATATGTTAAGTTATTGTTGCTCATAAACTCTTATGTAAATATTGTTGTTTCCGTGATGCTATCTCTATTAAAGTAGTTGCGGCCAAATTTTTATTTTTTTTTAGGTTTGTGTAGTTTTAATGGCATCCCAAGCTTGTTTAGTTTTCTGAGGGTGTTACAGTTGGTATCAGAGCCCAGACTTTAGGTTCTAGAAAAATAATGATTAGTTTGACACACTTGCACATATAGGATGGATATGGGTTTGCATATGTTGCCTGCTACTTGATTTTGGAGTGCAAATGACTCTACTTATATTTCTGTTTGGATCCTTGGTCTTGTACATTGATGATATTACTGTTTCGTTATCATGTTGTTTATTATTGGGATGCTTGTATGTGCAATCGAAGCTGTCATACCACTTAATTTGTATGCTTGCCCTTTGTATTGATTTGCAATCATGTTGTATCTTGGATAGATAAAGGTTTTGAATTCACATGTAATTGAGTGGTGATAGGCTTTGACGTTTGTTTTGTTGGAATATTGTTTTCTAAGTATAATAAGTTAATGTATATGTGTTGAGTATAGGTGTTTTGTATTATTCTCTCTGTATTGTTCAGTGAAACTGTGCAACTGTTTATTTCTAAGTTGAGCAAATAGTTGAGTGACAGGCTGGATTGACTACTGTGCTACGTTTGCTAGCTAGTTGATCTCTATGAATGGAATATGTGGACTGTTGTGTGCTTTGTCTTATTGTTAGTGTATTGATGTTTTAACTGACTAAATAGTCTTAATTTGTGATGGATTTGATCAGGGTTCTAGAGGATTATATGAGATGGATGACCTTTTAGCTAAGTATGATGTTGAAAGACCTAGTGTTTGACTTGGTTGATTGGTGCTTTCATGTTGCTTTTGTGACCGAAAAATCTTTCATGCATGTTGATTATGCTATGTTGTTTTATATGGAAGTGGATTTTTTGTTTTGTTTGGCCATATAAGCGTGTTTGGTTTTGTTTGATTATGTGTTAGCCTCATTAAGTGTTTGGTGTGCTCTTAATATCGGTATCAACAGTGATAGCCGGTGGGTTCGTAGTGATCTTGAGATTGACAAAGTCACCACGGGCGCCTTGTTGTCGACGGGTACGTCGCTTACCATTGAAAGTACAAAGCCGTTAAATCCTAAAAAAATTGTTTCCATGGGGAATCGAATCCAGGACCTCGGGTGCTACTGAAGCTCTTGTAACCACTAGGCTACATGTCCGTTTGCCACATGCGCTATGTCTGGATGTATAGGTTAGCAACGCCTAAACATTTCCCGTCAACTTAAAGCCTCAATCTCTTCATGAGTGTTAGGTTTATCACTGTGTTTTAAGTTTCCAAGTTAATGAACTATGTCATAAAAAATGGTGCCGCCAATCCAATAGTATAGTGTCTTGCAATCGCCTCCATTCTCGGATAGAAGGCTAACTGGTAGTAGCAAAGTTAGAATAAGCAACGGCTGTTGTATTTTAGGTCTTACTCATATGTTTCAACTGAGAAATCCGGTTCATCCGGCTTTCTTATCTTAGGCAACTTTCATGTTCTGAGGCCCTTTCCTATTCCCATACATGATTTTTAGAGTGAGATGACTTATCTTCACCACTCGAGTCATCTGATCTCATGGAAGAGAATGACTTATTAGCGATAGCTATGAACTCAATGAGTTCGCGGAAATGCGAATTGTAAACGAGAGAGACACAAGAGATAATTTTTGGTGCTGCTGGAATAATTGGTAGCTTTTCTGGCTCTTTACTGAACTTACATGAACAGACTCAAACGGTGGCCGTCATGGCCTCCGACTTGTGCGTGCAACATCCCTCGCCACTTCGTGTCATCCCACGAACTAGAATGCAGCGCGCACGAACGCAGCGTGCGTCAAGTCCATTACGCGTATGACCGGAAAAACAGATCACATGCTTGACTCAGCATAGCTAAACATACAGGCCGGGAGCTATCTATCCTATCTGAGCAGCTAAAGATATCAGAATACATTAATTTTTGCAAAAAGCCCTTATGTTTTTTCGTAATTCTGTTTAGACCCCTCTGAATCGTAATCTGTTCCAGTAGTACGAGGAACTGGGCCGATATGTAAATAACAGAAAAAACGAGGGGCTTTTTCGCAGCTGCCGCCCCCGGCCTCCCCGTCCTCCGCCGCCGCCTCCCCTCCTCTCGCGCTCTCCCTCGCCTGCCGCCGCCTCCTCCTCCTCCCCTCTCCATCATCCCCCGCGGTGCCGCTCCGTCCTCCGCCGCCGGCCCCGTGTCGACGGCGGATGACGGAGCGACGATGGCGGGCGGATACGCAGCGGCGGCCCCGCGAGCAGGAGCGGCAACGACGTCCACGGCCAGAGGCGGGTGCGGCGGTGGGCAGCGACGACGACGGTGAAGACGATGGGCGGCGGTCGGATCCGGCGGCACCGGCCTCATTAGCCGTGGATCTGGCAGCGGCAGCGACGGCGACGACCATGGCGATGACTCGGCGCCTGCGACGGCGGCGAGGAGTGGTTGGGGAGGGACAAGATCACATGCGGCGAGGAGGGGAGCGTCGGCGCCGGCTCAAGGAAGAAGGAAAAGGTGGATGGGAGCATCGGCGTCGGTGCTGCTTGTCCCCTTCATCTTCGTTGACATCTCAAGGATTCGTTTCCCCTTCCCACTCCAATTCATCTTCGTTGATTCGATTTGCAGGTGATGGATTCGTTTTACTCTTCCCATCTTCCTTTGCTTTTATGTGCGCATGGGTTTTTCTGAAATTTGCAGGTGATGGATTGGTTTTCTACCTTGGAACAATTTGCAACAATGACTAAAATGTACTTCTGTTGATTGAAATGGAAACACACTGCATGGGTATCTCCTGTGTTAGTTTTTTTTAATTCCATTAGCTGCCTGTGTTATCATATTCTAAACATATGTGCTTAAGGCTGCGTTTAGATTCAAAATAAATTTTGGCAAAAAAATGTCACATCAATATTTGGACACACATTTGAAATATTAAATGTAGACTAATAACAAAATAAATTACATATTTCGACTGTACACTGCGATACGAATCTTTTGAGCCTAATTACATCATGATTAGCCATAAGTGCTACAGTAACCAACATGTGCTAATGACGGATTAATTAGGCTCAAAAGATTCGTCTCGCAGTGTATAATCCGAATATGTAATTTTTTTTGTTATTAGTCTATGTTTAATACTTTAAATAAGTATCCAAATATTGATGTGACATATTTTGTCCAAAAAATTTTGGAACTGAACGCGGCCTAAGTTATCTTGCTAATGTTTTGAAAACCAACCGTTGAGCTGAATCTGAGCATGTTGAACAGTCAAAACCTGCATCCTTAACTTGGAAGTTATTTCACTGAATTTCCAAGCTCCGTAGTTTGGAACTTCAATTGCTTGTGATGTTCTTCAGCTGAATGGATTGGTTCTTGGGTGTCTCAAGTGTTGTCGATCTTCCATTGTCAAGGGTGCCTTGCTGCCTTCTGACCATCATTTTTTCTCCACGCAGGAGCAAGCAGGATTGAGAACAAGAAGAGTCGATTCGTCAGCTGTTGAGGTGCGTGTTTGTTGCCCAAACCATCGATTCCTATACTCTCCCTCGGTTGTTGTTCTATGTCCTTGCAGTACCTTGAGTTTTCATTTTTTTTTAAAAGTAGCTTCAGTTTTGTTATGCATGAACGATTCGTGTCTGGTTGATTTCAATAAGGTAGATGCTAGAAAAAACCAAGGAAAATATAGTGTAGCTTGCCTGTAAATACTGAACAACTGATGTAATTTTCCGTTGAATAAAGTGGAATCAACTCTGAGTTTTTAGATGGACCAGATGCACATCGTCGGCTCTTCTTGGCTTCCCCTTTTCTTCCTTTCTTGACATGGCACAATTAAAGAATCCTTTTTTCTTGGAGCTAGATCAATTTCATCTCTCACATTAATTCTTCTATATGTAGTGAAATTAAGAGGTTTCTTGGTGGTACTATATTTGTATTGGTTAGGAAAAGTTCTCAGTTTTCCTGGAATGCCAGCTCAGTGTACATTTTCTTTTCCTGAAAGAGCATCCATATAAGGGGACAGTAGAGAGGGCACTCTTGCTGCCGCTGGTCCTTCTGCCGGCACACTGGGAGCTTGGGGGAGATGTTTTCCTACTGGTCTCTCTTCTGCTATTGTCCAAATGTAAGTAAACTAAATCAAGGGATCCATTATCTCTTATCCCATTGCTCTTTATTTGTGCCAGGCAGCCAAGGCACGGTGGTATGGGGGAAGGTGAGGAGCCAGTAGGGCCTGGAGGTGCGAGATGAGCCACCAAGCTGGTGGCCGCCAGACAGACATGGAGCGAGCAGCCTTCGACAAGATGCTTTGCTGATTCATTCACGTGTACAGTGCATTGATTCGGAGTAGTCAAGGACACATGCGGGGTGAGTGACTCAAATTAACTATTCTCCTGTATTCAAATTCATATGTGAAGTTAGTAAAAATCTGAAATATCTGACCCCTTTTTGCTGCTTCTGCAGTTGTTGCATGCTGACTTAGTTTTATCACTTATCAGCTAATTTGGTTCGCCGAAATGATTTTCCTGGTCAAACTATATCCCTTTTCGTGTGAGTTTGCTTGGCCTGAACCCTTTGTACAGTTTACTTCAATTGCCTTACCACTGGAAGAACAGTCCCAACACTTCATTGCTCACTCTTAACCATCAGAGGTTCAAGTTCAGTAAATATATGGCCAGCTCTTTTAACATCACCATTTTCTTTGTAATTTGCCGTAGCTTTATCTTCAAGTCAAACGACAGAATTAAAAGGAGCATACACCACGGATGGGTCTGTTGGCATCAATGGCAACCCGGCGCTCAAGCTCTGATTCTTGGAGGGAGAGTACGCTGCCCTATTCTTGGATCTTCGTAATCAAATTCATTAGGGATCCCTGCAGCTCTGATTAGATGACTTTTTGTTATGATCAATTTTTGGTGATAATGTTTTCTCGCATCATTAGGGGACCCTGGTGATATACCATTTTGTTGTGGCTGCAGAGCATTCGATTATTTTTAGCACCATTGAGGAGTTACCATGTGCATTTAAAGTCTGTCCTAGCGGCCGGCGCTCGTCCAAAAAGTAAGTCATACTTGCTTCTCTTTTTGTTCCACTTTTGTCTTGTGTGAGTGTGTTGCTTCCTGTTGGCTGTGCATATGGCATTGCGCTATTTACATTCAAAATATTTATCCGTAGATATATGCAGGATTGACCATTATTTCATCCAGTATTTTCAAATAGCAAAATTTAAGAGTGAGGCACAATTTTTGACAGATTAAGTGACATTCATATGGTACAGAATTTGATTTGTTCTTCATTTTAATTTCCTTGGTTGATTGCTGTCAGGATCAACCTAATCTGTTGAAGACGGTGCACGGCGAGCGACAATTGGAGTGTTTTCTCCAACTGATTTTAGGTAACATGAATTGATGCTAAATGAAGCTTTTCCAGATGGACCTGAAATTTTAAGCACAGTTTTTTTTTAAAAAAAAATTCAGCTGAAGGAGAACAATATGAACATGGCCAGCTAGCTTTATAATACAGTCCACACATCCCCCCATGTTCGTATAGGATCACAGGCAATTAAAATTATTTTAGGTGTTAAACTTAAACTGTAATTAGTTTCAGATAGAAAGGTGTTGTTTCCTTAAGACAGTTCAGTAATTTTTTCTTGCCAATTTGGTGTTGGTATATTACTTCTCAGATGATGTGAGGAATTTCATCTATTCTGTGTAGCTAAGTTTGCTATTCTAAAATTTACCTTGGTGAAACTGTTTTGATGGAAAGCATCAAGCATGCTCGAAGATGGCAAACACCGACAGGATGGACCTGTGGGACATCAAGAACATCATAGGAGCATCCCAACACCACATGGTTGTGCCCAAGAGGGGCTTGCTAAGGTACCACTAACTTTTTGTTCAACTCTGAGTTTTAATCTGCTTTTACATGATCTCTAATTTCTTTGCATATGCTTTCAGCCATATCTTATAGGCATTGTTTCACTGAGACCATTTTTGGCACATTAAGTAATTAATTTCTTTTTTGATAACCTAAATAAGTATCAATGGTTTACCCTTTTAAATGCCTATCATGCCAGCAACATTGTATACCACAATTAGGGTGCTCACAATACTGGCATATGTTTTTGTCAGTTGGTTTGTTCAGCATTAGTTTTCACAACAGTAGAATTATAATTACCCAAATTTTCTTTTCTTTCTTTTTATGTTAGGTACATCATGTAGGTCAAATGGATCATTTGCTCAATTTTTATATTCAGCATATTCCAAATGAAATAGTTTCTTTAAGTTCAGAATCAAACATACTCTGCATACTAGATTAGAATTATGGCACAATTAATAGTTTGTTTAATTTGGATTTGAGCTGTTGCTTGGATATGACAGAGTGTCAATCATATCATGCCTTTTGTTGCATAATTAATTTGCTTTTGTCTATCTATTGTTAAATGCAAAGCAGATTCTGCTTCTATCCTGAAACAACCATGGGACTGGTACAACATGAGGTTTACCTTGTGGTATCTTGGCTACAATACAAGCACCTCTTCCTTGCTTTACTGGTTTAATGTGATTAATTGATTGCCCCTTTTATATAGAAATGTTAAATATATTTCTCACCTCAGATTTCCATACCGACTTAAATGATTATTGTTACTTCTTTCTGATATATACTGTGAGGTGTTATAATTTCAAGAATTTATTTGTACCAGAAAACAGTTAAATATATTTGAGAACCTATTCTAAATTGCTGCAACTACCTAAATTTTTGTGCACCTTACGATCAGCTTGAAGTAAAGCCATAACCAAAACTTTTTTTTAGTTGGACTGTCTATACATGATTCTTACAACTCAGACATTACCTAAGCAACCTGTCTAGATACCAACGAAAGAAATTCAAAGTATATTTGTTGACATTATTTAGTGGCCTAATAGAGTTTGTCGTGGTTAAAATGTTGGTGCTTTTCTCCTGGAGGCTGGATATGGAGATAATGCCAAAATAACATTGGTGATAAAAATTCCCATGGTTTTGACATCATTCATCATATAGGTTTTTTTCATGCTATACTAAATTGCCTTGAGGTTATCTGTTGTTTATATGAAATGGACATGGATCTTAGGTACAAAACTACAAATCTACAATACAATTCTTTATGCTTTGATAAAATTGTGGCGGGAGGCACGAATCCTTGCTACATGGCTGGAGGAGTGTGGATGCACGTTCATGTTGTATCCTTCTTCCATGTTCCTGACTTTTTCACTGCTATTGCTAAGATTTAAGAGTAATATTTTGTTGTTTTAGTTATCAGAAAAGGTTGCTTGTCTTATTTCAGCTTTTATTATTCCAAAATTTCCAAGATTTTCAATTGTTTCCTCTCTATAAAGCTTTTTTGAATTCCTTTGTGTGAGAGTGTATAAAAAGAAAACACTAAGAAGTGTTTGTAAATGAAAATTTCATAAGGTGGGCTATTTTAGGTGTTTTTTTTTCCATCTAAAGTCCTCATATAGGTTGTTCCTGTCATTCTGTCAACATGGTGTTCATGCTTTATAAAGCATTGGCTCTGTGTATCTCTGGTATGATTGCTCAAGATATCATCCCTTGCCTGACTAGCACCACAATTCTTTCTTCTTTTCAATAGACATGAGATAAAGAAAAACTATACTTGGTAGACAACTTGATTTGTTCAGGATTAACCCAATACTTGTGTGCCTAAAATAGTTGTACATCTCACTCCAATTTTATGGGAAATCTGACTATGAGTACAATGAGATCAATTCAGAATTAATTCAATCGAAACTATTTTTCTGTAGTTAATGCTTGACAAGATCAGTATAATATCCCAAATGGGGAAGAACTTGAGGATATGAAGAAAGGAATTAGTTAGGTAGAATTCGGTTTGTTCTATTTCATAGCATGATCTCTTTGTGGTGCTAACCCACACTGCTAAACTACTCCCATAGTGTTTCAGCAGTGCCTCTTCAAATTGGATGTAATGCATCTCCTTTCATCTGATCATGTACAATGTTTGGCAAATTTGCTCTAGTTCTTGCTGTACATTTTTAGCACAGGATTGGAGTTTTCTCTTCTGCAAGAAACAGAACAACTGTGCAATTTGATTGCGATGTACATGACCGGCTCATGGCTTATGCACAACTGATGCTTGCAAGGAATGATTGTTGATAGAACTGAAATCAAAATGTATCTACTAGGATGGCACATAGTATGAGTGGAGCTGCATCATCAACTCACAGCTTGTTTGGTTATGATCAATAAGCATTTTTCTAAAACCAGTGCCTTTCAATTTCATAGTTTCAATGCTGGCATGTGGTTATATAAAGTTCTTTTTCCCCTTTTGCTTAGCATGAATAGGTTGGTATGTCATAGGATTAGATACAGGGGACGGCAATCTCGAAATGCTATCTTTCTCATGGTATGTCTTACATCGCATCTGACAAACGATATATTGCTGAATATGTTTAGGATTTTCTTTGCAGAATAAACCATTAAGTTAGTAGTGTGGTTAAGGCAGTACTACGGTACAATGTGCACATTTATCCTTTTATTACTCTATCCAAATTTTATGCGTTTTAAATGTATTTGATTGTTTCCTAATATTTGAATTCCTTGCAAACCGAAGACGATGGACGAATAAAGGTTAGTACGTTGTGAAAGGTGCCAACACAGCATAGGTTCATAATGTTTTTTTAGACAAATCTCAAGGAGTACAAGTATTATTATTCAATAATAGAAATATATGAATTAATTATTGAAATTCATAGGTATTACTAATTTCATGTCAAGATGGTTTAGTTTCATGCATGAAATGAAATAGATAAAATTACATTGGGTCTTGAAATTTCATCGTGTTCTTGTTGAAGCTACCAAGGCACCAAACTTATTATTATGTATTAATGCAAGACCATTATGCAAGTAGCTTTGTACTGGCTTGAAATATTATCCCTTTTTGGTACGATATCCATTTGGTTATTTGCCTTTTTTCATATACCTAAATTTCCGTAGTTATGTTAATCTACCCATTTTTATCATATAATGTCTCAAGAATATCACTTATTTGACTAGAATTTGGTCCTGTGTTCAATATAGCTTTAAACAGAAGTCTTGCTAGATGCTTTGTGTCCTTTTGGAAAGCCTAGCTTTCTTTGAAAACCAGCCACAAATATAAGAACCAACAATACTAATATACATCTTTCAGTATGATATGCGATCTTTATACTAATATTATGGACTAACAAATCTTGTTATTTAAATAAATTTTTAATTTTAGAGTGCCCAGTATGTCATGCATTAGCTATGGAGCAACTTGTGCCAAGCTTATTAGATTTAAAAGCTACAACTTGCTCTACTGATATGGGTGAAGCTTTTTTCTAGAAGATCTATTTTGTGCTTCTGCACTCGAAACTCAACTAGAAAGATGTTGAACTTATTTCTATGCCATTAGTAATTTCATTACCATGCATGGTGTAAATACTTTTTGATACAAAGGTTGCTTAAAATATAAAATCATAATTTTCACATTTTGAATCGGAATTTAGCAGTTTGCTAATGCATTCGTTGCGTAACATATGCATGCAGAATTTACAGTGCAAGGCAGACCATTGAGCCACAAAAAATGTATGAAATGAAAGAAACTATAAAATGTGGTAAGGATTCATATGTAGTTATAAAATTGTGCAGTAAATACTTGTCCAAGTGTAGTGATTTTATCAGTTTTTTTATATATATACTTGGAAAGAAAACACTGATGGTCCAGGCATCATGTACTCCCATTTTCTCTGTTTTTTGTGAGTTCTCCTGTTAATATATGTGAATGCCTTCATGTCTCTGAATCCCATACTGCCTGCCTCTTTTGAAAATGCGAGTGTGGTGAACAATGTTTAAAAAACCATTTCAACATTATGTTTATTTTTCTAAAGTTTGTTAAATATTTTTTGATATGTTAAGTGCTTCTCATCTGTAAAGTTCAGACATAAAGCTTCACCTATAATTTTTTTCATGTGGAACATTTAAAACTCTATAACATCGTTGTTTGCCCTGAAAATTCAACTATTTGCCACCAACTGTGGGGTAGTTTGTAAGAAATATTATTTTGCATTTTGAAACAATTTTCCCATCCTGTTTGGGCTACATTGCTAGCCCCAAGATGATGCTGTTATGAGCGGTAAAACATAAGGCCAATTAATCGATTGGTTCTTCAAAGAAATATACTTTCTTATGCTTGTGTTGTGAGCTTAATCTGCAACTGATATTTTCGTTTTATTTTTAAAATGGCTTCTTCTGTGCACCTTGCTGAAAAAAAATTCTTAACTATTTATGCACTAATTAATTGTTTTTTCTGTTCAGGGGAGCGACAAGTACCACATGCCTGACCTAACCAAGCCGGATCCTGCAAGACTTGGCTCGATTTAGCACAGCCTCCAGGTTGCCAGGTCTGGTCTTACAAGGCAGTCAACTGTGTGGACATTCCTTTCTTGTCAAGAGCCTGTCAAGGGGCCTGTTGGTGCACTACTAAATCGGGACGTGGAAACATTGTATTCAACCTTAAACCTTAAGAAATTAAAGAAGCTTAAACGTTGATAATCAAGTGCTCATTTCCTTTAATTAGTGGCAATGGTAATTGCCATTTTCACACATGGATACCCATTAAAGTTGTCATTGCATTATGTTTGGACAAATGAACTAATCCCCAACATATTTAGCATATGGTGTTTTGTTTGTTCGATTTAATTGTTTACAGGTGGCGCGCAAAGGTGCGCCCCGTGCTCTAGTTTCGAAAATGACTCGCTCATGCTCAGGTCCCTTGCCATCTTCCAACTCTTGTATCGCCGCCACCGCCAAGCGCCTTGGATGAAGCATGCGGCCCAAATTCTCCCGTGGAGCGAGCAGTTCCGATAAGTGTATTGCAATCTTTTGCTGTGCAGACGTCTGAATTGGGTGGCGACAAACTTGAGATCCTCAGCTTGGAGTACAAATGCCTCAACTTCTATGAGTGCCTTCACTGTCCGAGTGGATGACGGCCGGCAAATTAACGGTAGATTTGGGAACAAGAGCCCACCCAAGCAGTTCCTCGCCACAGAAATCACCAGATTTTAGAGTAGTTGAATTGAAGAAGCCTGTACGACCACCGTTTGTTGTGGAGCTTTCGAGTTTCCCACGAATGATGAAGAGCATCTCAGTAAGTGTATCACCCTCACGAACAATGTATGTGCCTTCTGTGCACAGTGATGATACAAGACGCTCACAAATGGCATCTAGAAGTTGATCATCCATCTGGGAGAAAAAGGGAACCTGAAATATTGCAGCAAGTAAAGTCAAAATTAGCACACTGTTCAAGTACAAGGAAATTTGTAGTATACATCGACCAAGGAATGGGTTTTTCTAAAAATAACTGTATAATTGGACAGTTTTAAAAAATAATTGTTTGTATTCCTCGGAATGTTTGGACCTGTCATAACTTTGCAAGCTAACAAGCTCAGACTGCAAGGCCAGCACCACTAAGCCTACTGCTATGTATCAAACATCTAGTTCACTGTGACAGCCATTATGATGAGGTAGATCTAGGTGCAAATTTAGAGAGCACATAAGACATTCCAGGTCTTATTGAGACCAAAACAGTATTAAACCTAACTATTTATTTTAAATGCTCTTTTAAAAGAGGAGAACAAGAGCAATACATACAACAACTTTCTAGTGTCATCCATTGCCAAAAGAAAAATAACAAAAAATCACCAGCATCTTCAAATATTTACTTGGTTGTCCTTTATAAAAGCTTGCAAAAGTATTTACCCGGCGAACAAGACCCAAGCAAAGGTAGCGTTTAATGTCACGACAAAGATCTGCAGGAAGGGCCTGCAACATAGCCTCTTCGTTCACACCTCGAGTCGCAAGCCATTTGTACTGGATAAACCGTCTCACCCTTTCCTGTAGTTCATTAGAAAGTTGACGATGCCTCGTCCACTGCTCTGTCTCTCTCTGTTTTAGTTTCCACTCCTCAACCCTCACAGTTGTAGAATGCAAGTAGATCTGGAAAAATTAGTAGCAATGCATATTGAAGTACCAAAAGAATCAATCAATATCCCATCAAAAAAAGAATCAATTGACAGTATAGACATTATCGTTAAACATTCAAAAATTACCTGTACACTTCCAATCAAATGTGCAAACAAGACGAAACCTAGTACGGCCAAGAATATGCAGTATAGTGTCTCACCAATATAGGTACTCGCAGTAATAGTTTGTCCAAAGCAACTGTTGAAAAGGAAGTAAGGATATAACTGGGTAGAATATATCTAATATTGAAAATTGGTAAAGTAATAACCCCGTTAAACGAACTAACAGGGTGACCCGCGCAATTGCGCAACTAGCATCGGTATAAATTTATATTTATATTATGATGTAAAATTATCTATATACTTTTTCTATGCATGATTTCTTTTAAGAATTATCAAGTAATTGATACACTGTCTTAAGACTTTATCATCATGTAGTTTTAATTATTATAGTTTTTCAAACTCACGTCCTGCTCCTTTGTTGCCACTCTTACTCGTTCCCCTCCCATTTTATTTACTTGTCCTCCTGGCCTTAAAACTTTGAACCTTTTTCGTCATGATTTCGTTTTTATAGTTTCTAAAAAAACGTCTTGCCTAGCTGACACCATCCTACTCCTTTGCCACTCTGGGTTCCAAAACCACGACACAAAATATATCAACACTTTTTTTCCTTTCACCTTACCCACCCTCTCATTCCGTTTATTTTCCTCACCATCATGTTTATTTAACCATCCAAGCCAACAACGATGGCTGCTTGTGAGTGCTTGTCAATTCTACTCTAGATTCTTCTATATGGACTCTATACTCTTCATTAAATATTTCTTATTTTAATTTTCAATTTTAGTTATTCTAAAATTGAATTTCTACAAGACTCTCCATCAATTTTTCTTATTTATTAATTCTAAATTCTATTTATTTTTTAATGTATTTCTATATTGACTCTAGATTCTTCTTTTAATACTATATATTTTTAATTATAAATTTCAGTTATATTAAAACTTTTTCTATGTGAACTCTAGACTCTCTTTCAAATTTAATTATATTTTAATTCCGAATTTTATTTATTTCTTTACTTTATGTCTATATGGATTCTAGACTATTCTTTAAATATTATTTATTTTTTAATTCCGAATTTTGTTATTTTAAAATTGTATTTCTGTATAGACTCCAAACTCCCTTTAATTGCTCCTTATTTTTTCAATCCAAAATTCACTAATTGATCTCCTACTTGAACTCTCTTTTCCTCCTTTTTTTGTGATTAATTTATTCGACATTCTTTCCAAATCAAAAACTTCTATTCATATATGATTAAATATGAACCATCATAATCTACCTCTATGACAATCTAAAGATATAGATTTTTTTTCTTTTTCTACGATTAATGTGGGAATTTTTAGCCTTTAGAGCGAACATGGTGCCTCGCTATTTTAATAATATTATAGACTAGGCTAAACTTCCAATTTTATTTACTGCTTTTCTTGATACAAATCTCTGTAGTTCCCATGAAATCTGTCAGCACACATTTCAAGGAAATTGTAAAATTAAGTTCTTCTTACTTAGCGCTGTAGTTGAACACAGAGATGTTTGTCAAGGAAATACCTCAGATTGTGCAAACCCCACCAAAGGGAATAGAAATACTTCATCAAGAAACGTTGACCTGGGGCTTGGTTAGATAATGCAAGTTGAAACATGCCATAGTCAAAAATGGGTGAATCGATAGTAGCGTCACAGTTATTGAAGATAGCAGTTGTGCTAGCCCAAGTTTGATTTGGTGCCACATCGCAATCTAGAAATTTAATATTGCAGCCAGTTTCACTCTTGCAGTTGCTTTTCCAGCAGGCTGTTTGGCGATCAACAGATAGCAAATACCATATTGCACCTAGTACCTGAAAGAAAATGAACGGCCATCCTGAAAATTTCGAAACATGATATATAGCAACAGAGCTAAAGATCTAACTTGAAATTCAGTGAAAGTCAATATTTGGAATGAAGTAAACTTTTCATGTAAATGCTTACGAATAACATACATGACTGGCTATCATGTAAATCAATATATTATTGTATGCAGCCCCTTGCCAAGCAGTCTTCAAGACAACTCCAGTAGTTTTGACAGTTTCATAAGTCAAGGAGAATGTAAGATATAATCTTGGAAAATACTGAGCAAGAACTATCAGCACCAGAATATTATTGTTATTCTCCGCAGTAGAGTACTTAATGGCTGGTATCACAAACCAGACTAAGATCTACACAAATGTGAAGATACATAAGCAGCAGGCAAAGTCAAAACTCGAAATTGAAGATTCCTCCATTTGAAGGAAAAGCACTGCAAACAGCTGCACAAGAATAACAAGTTGAAGTTCATTTATTTAGTGCTTTTAGGCTTGACAGTGTCCAAAATTGCCCTATAAAGCATAGAAAACCTAGACACCCCAGTGACTAAGATTTGACAGTGTCCAGAATTGCACTATAAAGCATAGAAAACCTAGCATCCCAATGAGATGTTGCGGCAGATTGCTAGATTTTTAAGCCCATTGCAGTTATCACTGAAATTAATAGAAGGCTCCCTTTTAGCTACTTACTACTGAGTTCACAAGGTATAATAATACACATAGGCAGTGTTATGCTAAAATAATACTACAGTTACTGCATGATATGAGAATGCTTAAGTTTAGTGATTGGCTCTAAAACTACGAAGAATATCTGCCTTGGTTGAACATATTTCTGTTAAATGCTTTGCTATCATAGGGCTTTCAGGCTGACTTAAGAGACTTTTTTAATTCTCAGCGTGGCCCATGCATCACTAACACAGTTAGAAGTCATTATTTATCCACCTGATAGGAGTACCATATAATAATCTGCAGTAAAGAAAATTAATTGAGGTGGACCTTCATACAACTTCACAATTGACATTTAACAGCAGTTGCATATATTTCTACCTAAGAAAAAAAATCAAAGCTAACAAAATACTCAGTCATGAGAAACGACCTAACAATAATGATCATTAATACTAGTTATACACCACTTGACAAGAATGAAATGCAGGTGCCAAGTTACCTGTGGTAAAGGCAATGCAGCCATTGAATCAACTATAAATTCAGATCTCAAATATTGCCATGCAATTTCCTTTGGGTCTGTTATAAGGTCTGCTCCTCCAAATACCCTCAAGGTTGAGCTCGGATTAATATACGCCGTTCTAAACTTTATTATAATGTGCATGGAATATAATAAATCAGAAATTGATCGGAAGAATGTAACAGTGATGGCTAAATGCCTGTCTGTCCCAATACACGAAGTGGGGGTGCCATAGACGATTTTTGGCACGTAGAAGTACAGAGGGTCTATAAATAGAGCAACGAAGCACATAAAAAGGAAAATGTGATTCCATGTCTGAATGAAGTCACTTGATGGGTCCAAAATCTTGTTGTACCCTGGCACAAAAATCTTGTTCTTTCCTGAACTTGCCAAACAGTTTGTGGTGAGTCGGTATAGTTGGCTTTGCCTTCTCATCATAGAACCCTTGAGACAGCCTCACATAAATGTTTGAACTCTATACCATAAATATTCTCCTATGTCAATGGAAAACATCGATAAATAAAATCTTGAAGGGAATTAAATGGAACCTCTCATAGAAGTGCAGTTTTCTTAATCATTTACATTATCTTAAAAAAAATTGGATATGAAAGAAAGGGCTTTCATATTAATGGTATTAAAGAAGATGTGAGGCTCGAACCTACCTACTAGCTCACAACTTGTGGTGCTAGCCGGTAAGACCCTTGGGAAAACTATAGTTTTCATAACCAAGAATCTCAAACCACATAGAGACTGATACCTAATACAACTTTTGTACCTTAAAACAGTTTAATTGTAGCATCATATTGCCTTACCAAGAAACGCTAATCTTTCCTGGCCATGTCAACTAAAAGGGGAAAACATTCGTCCCTATTATGCGCTAGTACAAATCAGATGGATCAATCTGCTTCTTACAACGAGTCCATCAGTCCATGCTCTACTACACAAACGGTAAGAAAAATCTACACTTTTTCACCGGAACAATGGCAGGCTTGCAAATTAAGGCCTGAACAAGTTCTACTTGTAATTAAAAATGGGTCAAATACAGAGTTGAAAATTAGAAAACCAAGACATCAACACTAGAAGCTCGCAGCAAAGGCCAAATCACTGGCAAGTCGATCGCAAGCCTAAATGTTGGATCTCTAAGGTGAACAAGTAAAACAGACTAAAGCCTTGACGGCCTCACCGGTCGAATCTGTGGCGGGGAGGCGGCCAAAGACCGATCTTTTGCGCGTCGGCGGTGGGAATCACGCGGAATCGGAGAGCCGGCAGCGAGGAGAGTTCGAGGGAGGAGGTGCTCTATATATATAGCTGGAAAAAGCAGAATCTGCCCGTGGATGCTTGGCTTGGGCTTAATAATTACTTAATTAGTCGAATCTAATTGAAGGCTAATTTGGGGGGTTAGTGGTGCATTTGTTACTGTGGTTAGTGGTAAGCGCGTGGTGGTTTGGGTTTCTTTTTTCTTCCTTTTGCTCTTCTTTGGTGATCAGAACTCAGGTGGGGGCAAAATGCTCCAGGACTAGTGGTTTGAATGAGCTGTATTATTAAGGGCTTGTTTGTTCCCAAAATTTTTGCCAAAAACATCACATCGAATCTTTCGACAAATACATATAGCATTAAATATAGATTAATAAAAAAATAATTGCACAGTTTACATGGAAATCGTAAGACGAATCTTTTGAGCCTAATTAGTCTATAATTAGTCATAAGTGCTACAGTAACCTATATGTGCAGATGGCTTAATTAGGCTTAATAAATTAATCTTGCGATTTTCAGGCGAGTTATGAAATTAGTTTTTTCATTCGTGTCCGAAAACCTCTTCCGACATCCGGTCAAACGTCCGATGTGACGCTAAAAAGTTTTCATTTCGTGAACTAAACAGGCCCTGATAGTAAACGAAAGTCATCAGCATTGAGAAATTAGGCCACGTTCAAATTGTGGC
This sequence comes from Leersia perrieri, assembly GCA_000325765.3. Lineage (NCBI taxonomy): Eukaryota > Viridiplantae > Streptophyta > Magnoliopsida > Poales > Poaceae > Leersia > Leersia perrieri. The sequence continues at coordinate 24,478,877 of CM002480.1, forward strand.
CACTAAGCTGGGCTAATTTTCTGCCAGCCCAATAAGCTGAGAATCGAATATTATACTTGGGGGGCTGAATTTTGACGCAGACAGATCGTGGAACGTTAACTGCGTCCAGGCACGTTATAGTTTCAGGCTAACGGTTTGGACCCCAGTGACGGCATTTGTCACAGGATGGAGAAACGAGGAAGGAATTAAGTCGTGAGGAGACTGACATCGCTGGCACGTTTCAGCTGAGCTGCAGGCAATGTTGTCATTAACCATCTGATGCTGCACTGATGAGATATATGGCTGATCCGTCCCCAAGTAATTACACACGAAATGGCTTGATTAAACCCGGAGGTCAACGAAAGCGAATGGACGAACACAGGTTTGTGGCTTTATATGGTCGATCCCTCGCATGATGCGCGCGGCGTCAGCAAGTGTTGTTCTTCTACTCTTTTTGAACCTTTCTTGTGCCATGTTGCGCCACAAAAAGGGCGGGAGAAAAAAAGAGACCGATACGTACCCCGCTTATATTGCAACAACCTGTATTGCTTGTCTAAACCGTGCACCGGCCAATTGTATTCGCTGACGAAAACCACACAGCAAAAGCGATGCCATGCAAGTATACAACAGCGACTCGATCGGATATTTACAAACAGTGCATTCTTGGCATACGGCTCGAGTCCCCGAGAGCTTGTGCACCGCCGCAGCAACGCCCTTGCACAGTTGCACTTCAGCCAGGGGTGGAGCTATATGGGAGGGAGGGGGCTCCCATGCACCTGGTAAAAAAATATTTATCTATAATTTATTTTTCACCACATAGATACCTTTTCAACCCAAACTCATGACACCCATACTGCTAAAAAATTAGTCAAAAACATATTAAAGAGAATGAGTGGCACCTTCCTCCATTTGTTCTGGCTCCGCCCCTGACTTCAGCACTTACATAGAAAACGGGCGTGCGCAACTCTCGCAAGCCACATGAAACGGCTCGTGATCACGAGCAACACACGCATGCACGCGGCACGCGCGAGCGGCAGCGCATGAGAGCAGATCGCGATTCGATTACGAGCAAATTGCCAAGGATGCATGCACGCGGCAAAGCTGCGGCTATGCGTGCGAGCGGCGGCGTACAAGCATAGCGGTAAACGGCCAAACGGGGGAGGGGGACAGCCACACAAGGGAACCCCACCCCACGTACAAGGTACCGGCGCGACTCAAAGAAAAATGAAGGGATCCCATACCATGATGTGCTCCTTCCTCATGATCCCCACCGGCATTATAGCTAGGGCCGGGGATCCACTCCTATGGGGGTGGGGTGGGGGAGATTTTTTACCCACGGAGATCGAGGACGGGGGTAGAAAGTAACTTTACCCACGGAGATCGAGGACGGGGGTAGAAAGTAACCCGCGGCATGGGCCCCGAATGCATGTTTAATCCTCTAAATATATGATATTTAAAGGCTGGTAGATCCAATAGCCCATTTAGTTTCCACTGCCATATATAAGTTCCTAACCCTAACTCTAGTTTCCCTGCAACCACCACCCCACTCCCTATTCCTTACATCGAACACCAGCTGCCCAACGTGCAAGGAGGCAGCACCTCGATCAGCGCATCATCCCCCTGGCTAGCGACCCACACCGGCGAATCCTTCTCTAGGCCGGCTCCCAAGCTGGCGCATCCTTCCCCATGCCGGTGGGCGCATCCTCCTCTACACCTTGAGTTCTCCACGTCGGTAGCCATCGCCCAACCATTCGCTACCAATACTTCTCACCAGTCACCATGCCGGGGCAGTTGGTACACATTGTCGTTGTTATTGTGTTGTCACTATCCCGAGGCAGTGGGGCCCTGGTCAGGGGGACAGAACCTGTAGGGCCAGGGTCGGGGATATATTTTGCCACGTTCTTCACTCCAGGGCCGGGGACAGGGGAGGAAGTAGGTAGTCAGGGCCTGGGGCATTGCGGCCCAACCTGACCCAGCCGTGCCCTGTTGCCAAGCATAGGCCTGGGGAGGTGAGGGATTGAAACGAGGAACACAGCAGGAGCTAGACTTGACGGTGGCAACTCGCTCTTGTTTATGCGCGAGATGTAGTTTGATTTGCTCTTCATGAGCAGAGACGGCTAAACAAAGTTGAAAACAACTATTCTCTCCATCCCAAATTATAAGAGGTTTTTCTATACAATTTGTATAGCAAAAATCCCTTATAATTTGGGATGAGGGAAGTATTACAGATCAACTTCGTCCGACGCATTAGTATACTGAACACACTTGTTTGTTCTATTTTAAAATCGTGCTAATGTTGTCTATTCATTTGGCAGTGAAGTTGCCTGGTTCCTGGTTGGACATTCAGGCGAGCATCTGATGATGAGTAAATCTAAAGTGTTTATGAAGAAGAGCACAATCTGAAAGACGATACTCCCTCCGCCCATTAATACAAGGATTGGAGCTACGAATCTGAAAATTATAGTTAGACCGAGGGAGTATTACTAGCACGAGAGCAGAACTCTTTAACATATTTTGTGCTTCATTCTTCACTAGATTAATTTATTTGCATCTATATGTCCTCTCTTCATTTCTGAACTGTATCAACCAGCTGGAGGTTCGTTAGCTCAAACGAAACAAAGCAACCGTGATTATAGAGCCTATGTTGTGCGTGCCCTATCGTGTGACCAGCATGCTAGAAATTCCCATGGATATGAAATTTCCAATAGTGTTCTGTCAACAATATATGTCTGCTCCTTAAATTGTAATCGGATAGTAAAATGTTTACGAAGAAAATGGTTAACTTAGACAAGGTGACGCTTGTTCATTGCTAGAAAAATTATAAATCAAATTCGATCCAAAAAAAAAAAAATCAACAATAAATTGGATGCGTCATTCATGGTTAAATAGTCATTTCTCTCTCAACACGCAAACAGAAATAGAATTAGATGGCGCCCTTCGGTCATTTCAGCAAAAAAAAAAAGAACTAGAACCTTATTTTTATGATGAAGTGCCTACTACATTTATGACGAGTCTATCACGTTGCATACAAGACATCACGACACGGTTTGTTGGTGAGGCATGCACGGGAGAATAGTTGCATGAGGCCAGGCACCCGCTACGCGCACAAGCCCGCAACCCAACCAACCCAGCAAACGCGGAAGAGAGCGGATAGGCCATCAAATTAACCAAACCTGGCCACCGGCCGTCACTGGCGCACGCCATGCATGTATGAGCCTGATCACGACGCGACCCGACCGGCCGACCCACGTTAGGATGAAAACGGTCAGAGAAATGGTTAAATTGCTGTTTAACATTTTCTTCTTGCTGTTCTAAAAAAAACATTTTCTTCTTGCAAACTGAACGGTAGAAACGTCAATGATATAACCATATTGGTACTGCCAAAACATAAAAAAAGAAACACATTGAAAACAGAAAATTAACAAGCCACGGTCACATTTACACCGTCGATAAACATCATATGAAACTAAAAAGGGATTGAAAGCGGTAAGTACAATTCATAACTATATTATAACATCAGTGATGACAACACATAAGCGTTTTTTTTTTTAAAAAAAATGATGTGTCGTCGGTGTTATACGATAATTTTTCTAACAATTTCTTATAAAAATGATATACCGCCAAAACAGCCTAAAGAAAACTCAGCTAACACAGATTTAAAATAAAGCACATATTCAGGACAAAATGGGAACAATTGGTAATTGAGGTATGGAAACTCCGTAGCGTTTTCACTCCTAATACACATTGAGATCGAGAGCACCCTGCCACGCACGATCTGATGGCCCGCACCCCACAGACGATGGCGAGATTGATCGGATGTGTCAGATATGGATCCGGCACCTCTGCCTTTGACATGAAAAGGAAAATACAAACAGTAATATAAGTACTCTAGTAAACAGTAACTTACATTTATTCCCTATACATAAAGTTCCAATCAATACATAACAATAAAATTATTATGTTACTTCACTGCACATATTTACTGTAGCAGATTAATCTGAACCGTTCGCTGTGGATCGGACGGCTAAGATTAGCCGCAAGTTATGGCACCGTTCTCCTTAGCCTTCCTATGCTCTAGGATAGAGGAGCCGTTTCCAGGTCGATATGGGCTCTGCTGGACACAGCGAGCACATCTGCTTGTGCATCTGCGCCGGATCATTCATATTCACCCCCATCATGTTACTATCATGACACGTCTTTTTCCCCACAAATACACCAGTGGAGGAAGAAAAAAAAGGCGTTGTTCGATGCGTACGCATCCACGCACATAAGCTCATCGACTGCGTTGCCTTTTTTCTTCCCGATCGATCCCTACCTGGCTTTAATTCTTGAAAGAAGATGCATGCATGGCGATCGATCGAGTGGTGACTCATCTATCCTAGCTCTTGCGTAGTTGCATATCTGTTGTTGGTGGATGCAATGTGGCTGATTTTTTTGTCTTTTTCAAGTACTGCTATTGTTGTACAGTTTTGAGGGGAAATCCAAGGAAGTTGCCATGTGCATGCATGAATTCAACTTTATGCAGCAGGACCCATATATGGTCAATAGCAATATGGGCCTGTCCGTGTGCTCAAGTTGGACAGAAGGTCTTAACAGTATTCTATACGTGTCTTTCATGGTATGGGACTATAAAAATGCGCTAGCTACAGTAACTCTACTATGATTAAGGGATCTTGTACTAAAGCATGATACACACAGATCAATTCTTAAATATAAAGTATCGTGGAGATTCTGAGGTTAATTTCAAAAAGCAGACCCTAGATAATCTATTATCTTAATAAAATAACAGAAAAACAAGCCTCCACATTCGCTCTCATGGTCTAGAAATTCACATATAATCAAAAAAATAAAAAATAAAGTCTATATAGAAATAAAATATAATTTTAAAATTAAAAATATGAAATATTAAAAGGAGACTCTAGAGTCCATATAGAAATACAATTTAGAAAAACCTAAAATTCGGGATTAAAAATAAGAAACATTAGAAGAAAAGTGTAGAGTCCATATAGAAATACAATCCAATTTCGGAATTAGAAAATATGAAATATTAAAAAGAGACTTTAGAATCCACATAGAAATATAATTTAGAAAAACCTAAAATTAGGAATTAAAAATAAATAATATTGGAAGAAAGTGTAGAGTTTGTATAGAAATACATTCTAATTTTGGAATAAAAATGGAATATTAAAAGGATACTCTAGAGTCTATATAGAAATACAATTTAGAAAAAAATAAAATTTAGAATTAAGAATAAGAAATATTGGAAGAAAAGTATAGTGTCCATGTTTTAAAAACTAAAATTAGAAATTAAAAATAAAAATATTGAAAAAAAGTATAGATTCCACATAAATAAAATTTACAAATAACTAAAATTTAAAATTAAGAAAATAAATAATATTGACATAAGAGACTGGAGACCATATAGAAACACAATTTAGAAAATATTAATTTTAAAATTTTAAAATTAGAATACTTCTATGGCCCATAAAAACAATTTAAAAACAAAAGTTATAAATTAAAAAAAGAAGTAATAGAAAAATGAGCCATGCAATTGAGGTAGATGAAGATAATAAAAGAGGATTGATAAATATAAAAAAGAGTATCATGTTATAAAAAAAAGTACGCAAAGAATGAGACCTATATTAGTAATTACATATGCAACATTTGATGCTTAAAAAAATATCACAATAAAATTCTAGAATAAAATGGTATAATGACTATTTACAAAGTAGATATGTTTGGGACATTAAATTATAAAAAAGTCAATATACAATGATGTAAATAATAACATTACACTGATTTCTTACTTATAATATTATGAATGTTTTTATGTGTATATAATAGACTTAAATTCATATAAATAATGATAATAACTTAAATTTAAGTATATTTATACGTAAAACTAAATCTAATAGCATAAGCATATATAAACGTGAAAAGTGAACTAGCCACGCAAATTGCGTGGGCTGTCGTGCTAGTTCAAAGGAGGCTAGTAGCATGGTTTATACACAAATAATTCACTAGGTTTTCATGTCTTTTTAAGGAGGCGTAGTAAAGCTTTTCTCTTCTTTTCTTCCCCTCTTCTTCACTCCTCGGTGGATGGCACCCATCCCTCTTTAGCCGAGATAGGAAAAGAGAAATAAAAGGAAAGCGGCTACCATGTCACTTTCGCTTGCTTTAAGTTGCCATGCATCTCCACAACTCAAAAGTAGACCATCGTGAGGAATGATTTGTGTGCCTGCCTCCCCTGCCCATGTATGTATCAATCCTTAATTAGCTTGAACCTTGAAGAAACAAAGTAGGTGCAAAGTAAAAGTGTAAATCGCATCGTAGTCCTCCCACCCACCCACCTAAAGTTGCACCTTTTAACCAGCATTATTAGATCTATCAAGCCTTTAACCAGGCAATACTTTATTAATACATATTTTTGTGAAGCAGTGTTTAACCATGGATGGCATGAGTGAAACACTCCAGCTCAGGAGAACACACATCGAGTGAAAATGGCTAGGTGCCCGCCGGCCGTCCCCCTCCTACTCAGGTCACCTCCGTCCCCAACCTGTTGTGGCAAGTTCAGTCGCCGATGCACATCCTCCTCCTCCTCCCCAGATCTGCCATCTTGCCTCGCTCTACACCAGGATGATCGCCACCACGAGCCGCCTCAATCTGCTCCTCTGTCATCACCTCATGCCTATCCCTTTCTCCACGCTCTAGCCTGACCATCTCCATCTGCCCCTCCGCCATCAACATTTGCTAATTGTTAAATTATGTTAACAGAAAGTGTCCCATGTAAAATTATATGAAATAGTTCTTATATTTAATGTTTAGTGTGATGGTTGCTAAAATAAAAGAATATTCCCTCTCCTCTCCCTTTATAAGAAATAAAATTGCGTGTAAAAACTAGAGGCATAAATATTTGTGTATTAGTTATACCTTAATACACCAATTAGTTTATGCACTAAGTTGATGGAATCAAGTGCATATTACAACAAGAAAATCAGTCATATGTGTATTGGTGTGTTGCATGCATTTGGCTTAAATTGCATGGTTAATGTATTGGTTTTTCATGCGTTAGTCATGCACTAAAGTGTTGTAAATATGTGGTGGTTTCCTATGGCACTAAGGCCAAATTAAATACCAAATGTACTATGGGCTTGTGAATGTCTCTTATGCATATAGTACATAAGCATATGAGATGTTTCTAACAAGTAAGGAGTGACATAGTAGACAAGAATCACACATCAAAGTATATTGTTCTCTTATCATCAAGGGAACATGAACGGTAAGAAAAAAGAGAGGAGAAGAAATTCGTAGACGTTTCATCATGCAAGGTAGTAGCACGTCGCAAGGTGTTGGTATGGCACATGGTAGGTTGTGCATCTATTTTATTGGTTAAATCAAATTGTGATAACATGATCCTAATGCTTCCGCTGTCATGACATGTTTATTTTGCTTACAATTGGTATCAGAGCATGATTTTAGCACATTTGATTTACCGTAACAATTGTCTATTATCTTCGTTCTTTCTTTTAGCCCAAAATAGTATGCGTAACAAATGGTTCATTGTTGCATAAGATGGCACAGAAAGAAATTTGTTCGTGTTCTTATTGTATCTATTTTTTATTTGAGCATTGAGGCAAATATTTCTTATAATTCTATTGTTTTAGATAATTTCATCAGGAAAGGTTATAGATAAATTATTGTGCACAATATTATAGATTATTATTATGTATACGGGTTGTTTGTCAACTGAATATCTACATGGTTAGAAGCATGTTAGTCACCAAAGTGACCTTGCTTAGTAAAATATAATATTCAGTTGTGTAATGTATGCTATTGATGAAAGAATAATAGATTTGTTTACTAAGTTTGTAAGCTCAACGATAACCCAAAAGTGGATCATTGCTCACAAATTAGTGGCATAAAAGAGATTAATCAACATATGTTAGATTAATCAATGTACTTGTTGGAGTTACATAAAACCCCAAGTATTATGGCTAGTGTCATAAAATCACATCACAGGTATTATGGTTCTATAGTTTCACAAAATCCCACCCTATACATGTTTAAATAACATTTACTTAAAATTTTAAACAAATACAATGTTCATAAAACTTTTTTATTGTTGATTTCTTATTAATATTGTTGATTGAACATTAAAAAATATTGTATTAAAATGCTGCAATAAGCTACAATTTGAATAAATGTGGGGTTTTATGAAACATTTAGACCATAAAAACATGTAGTTATATGCCAGAAGTCATAATATATATGTTTTTCTGCAACTTTGACCATAAAATATGAGGTTTTCTGAAATTTACTTAAAAACAAATAAGAGGTGTCAAGGGAAAGTTGGAGCCCCATAAAAAGGGGCAAACCCTGGCTTTGTATGAAATGTTCCTCAAAGCATTTTGCAGTGGCTTCACCTTTTCTTTTTTATTAGTCAAGCACAATCCCCTTACTTTCTACTGCCAACACATTTGCTCATTCTTGTAGTACAAAATAATTTTATGAGTGCACTGCCTCTCTACTATTCCATGTGTTCATAAGCATGAGGCACCATTTTTTTCTCACTCAAGGACTTGCATGCATTGCATGATAACGAAAAGATTCTCCAATTACAAAAGAAGGTGCTGTAGACTGAAGTGACGTGTGCAAAATTTACTTCCATAAGAATTTGTGTACCATTTTGATAAATGAAAAACAAATATATACAGTTCATAAGTTAACTTCACAGAGATCCCCTTAATGTTGGATTGTTTTCTATTGTAGTTGCTACTAGTGTGTCCAAAGTAGAGTTCAATGTTGGATTGATGGAGTGCAACTAGTAGAAAACTTCACACTAAAAAAAAAGAAAGTAGAAAACATTCTTGGATTTTTTTTCTCTTTTGGATGCAGCTTATATCTAGGCGACCAGATCAGTTGACACTCGTTTGGATGGGCCTCAATCCAGGCCAGTCTACGTATGTGGCTTGTGATTTTGTCCTATCAAAACAAAGCCTTAGGTATCCCAGCCCTCTAATCCATGAAACAGTTTAGGCCTATTTAAACAAGTCTAATTCGTACAGCATCACACAAATTAATGTGCTTTGGAATACACAACACGAGGGTTGCAACTCAACGTATAGCAATTGCACACTTCTCGATCGACAATTAACTGATTAACTAAAATTAAAGGTGGTTTAATTAACTAAAATTAAAGCTAGTTGACATAAACAACAGTATGCAAATGATGAGATTGGTGGGTATCCAGTTCAAGCAGCTACGGAAGTACATGGATTACATTGCTAGGGAGTAATCTACAATGAACTCGTAATTCTAGCAAAATTCCGATAAAACACGATATTTGATCCTTTTTTTGGTGCCATAACCATAGCTGAAAGCCTGGAGTGCATGCGAGCTAAGCTTGTGAAGCTTAGTAATTATCCACAATTCTCATTACGGAGGAGTAAGTTCCCAGAGCAGCACTGATGACGCCCAATATCACTATACCAACACTTGCAATGATCTGAGATTGGAGACACCAGAAATAATCATGTCAATCAGGGGTGCAGAATCAACATCCTAACAGTCAACACTCAACACACACATATGGCCGAGATGAAGAAAATCAGGAGAACTATTTTTAGTGTTCAACTGCTAGGCCATCTTTTACCTGTGGAGGTGTTGCTTTGTTTTGTCTAATCTTCAGGAAGCACAGTGCAGGCATTATGACAGCCTGTAATCATGCAAAAATGTTTAAATGGGTATGTTTGTTGCTTCTTATGCAAGGGTTTATCTGGAAACAAGATTCTAGCAGAAGAATGTTACCACAAGTATACTCAAAAGTGATCCAATAAGAGCCATCACGAGACCTGAAATATGCAAGGCACAGCTCAGAAAGTCAGAATACAAGAGTATACGCAGGCCACAGCCTCATAGGTTAGCAGCAGGACAGATATTAATGTTTCTTCTCTGCTGCCTTTGATGTCACAATGCTCACAACACATTACTGCTGTTGCCACTACGAAATGTTCTAAGAAACCGAAAACAAAATAATGCAAAATTGCAGAAGTAGTATATCATAACTAGGCTTTTGATTTGTTAACTGGATTGAATATGCCAAAAAATTGTAGTAAATTGCATATTAAACAACATATTTGACTGAGTTGCATAATAAAAAAGGTTTAGCAGTCTTTGAGCATAGAATCACCTAAACTGACTCCGTGGAACATGAGTTTTTGACCATTGATGGGACAAATTAAAGGTTTTAAAGGAAAATTATCACATCTCAAATTGCATAGGAATTGGTATTTCAAATTCAGCCAACTCTTCAACTATTTTGGTAGTGTCGTGCACAAAAATTGCTTATACATGATGTTCTATAGTTCAAGTACAATATAGGTGGCTACATGAGCAATCAACTGAACTTTGTGTCTTTGTAAGAGAACGCAACTAACAAGAGTTTCAGGAAAAATGAAGCAGAATTAGATGCACATGCCAGAAAATTATGTGTATCCATACCGAAAAATGGCATAAGAAACGCAATGCACACAGTCGATGCAACAAGAGCAGTCCTCAGTATAATAGAGCAGATTGTTTCGTTCAAAAATCCTTCAGGGCGCAGCTCCTCTAAACTCCGAGCCAATGGGTTTAACAGCAGGGCATATCTGTTGTGGTTAAGAATGATGCAATTCTTTTTTTTTCTTTCTTTTTTCCAAATAAAAGATAAAGCAATTCTTATGAATATGGCAGGAATATAAAAAATCACAATGTAATCCTAGAATTCAGAACATTACAAAGTTTGATATTCAAAAGGATACTTGGTGAAAGGGTTTATCACCTGAAACACATGAAAATTCAATGGTAAATATTAAGAAAAAAAGATCAGTTGCAGTTCACAAACTGTAATAAACAATTCTTACCGTGGTCCACAGTGCGACCTTGGAGGCAAATGAATGTTTAGGAAGATTCAGAGTTATTTGTGAGAGAGTCTTGTCTCCAAACATGAGATAGCCAATGATAGCAAAGGAGCCATATATTGCTGTGCAAATTGCAAAGCTGCACCACAGATAATTCTAGATAATTGAGTAATTTAATTATTTAATATAGATAGGTAACCTGCATCGGAATGAAGTTCATGCATACCATATAAACAGCGCCTTAGTGAATTTCGTGCGGTCTGACATTGATTGGTAGATATTTGGAAAGACTGAGTGCCCAGAGTAGCAGAAACCGTAAATACCAATAGCAAACGGTATACCACTTAAGTTTACTGCTTTCCCAGTGAAATGAAATCCTACACCATCAGTAGCGCCAACTAAACCGACAGACAGGAAAACCAGAAGAGTTGCGATAACACCACCCGCTGCACAAAAAAAAAAAAAATCAATAAACCTCATCAGTTCAATTTGCTGCCTTTATATATTATTAATGATGGCTTGAGGTTAAGAATGTTGAGACCGGAAAGGTAGGAGAGAACTCGAAGATCTCGCAACCATACTGTGGGCAATACTATAACAGCAGTTAACACTCCGAAGAAATGCTTCCCATCAATATGTATGCCAAACAAATCAAAACCAATATGGGGGAAAATTGATGTCATATTATCTCCTTCTAGAATAATGAATTCCACACAATATGACTGCAGCCAATGAATAACATACATAAGATGATTTTTTTAGAAAGATTACATCTGATCAATCTGAAGAACACTTGATTGAATTCATCATTAAACAAACAATTAAGTAAAAAACTTTGCAACAAAAGCCAAGTGAAAGCTACTTACATATAACTCAGTGTACAGTATAATCTGCAAAAAAAAAACAGCCATGAGGAAGAAAATTTTGTGCACAAAAGTGAGATACAAATAAATATAAGGCGCATTTAATCAGTCATGAGGTATAAAAGATTGTATGCAGAGGTCGGGAGTGATTTTAGTATGGTTGTATCACCTTGATGTAATCATCTGAGGTCAATAAAATCTTACATTGTCTAAAAAAAATAAAAGATTGAAATATAATTTCTTATAGTGCATACAGTAGACACTCCTTTTCAGTGTTAGTCAACATTTTTTTTAGAAAAGAATAAAAAACACTATGGAGCTTGAGCACGCAGGTGTATCTACTAACTAGTGAACCTTAACACATATCGCTATCCATAAGCGTGGGTCATATCATCAATAATCACATAAATGCAAATAGAAATTAAAATATACAACCTAAGCACTTAGCATGTCTCCATTGTCCATAATCTTACTCTTTGATACACAAGCACTAATTATTTTATTTACTACCATCGATGGTTATTTTGGCATTGCAAAAAATAAAAAAGAGGGAATAGTATGCAGATTGCAATTCTTCTTTTTTCAAATGAAATCTACAGATTGATGAAAAATGACTTTGGTTGGTGCTGATATATTGTGATGTAGTCTTAATTGCAGTCCAATTCATTTGATGGTAAAGAAACCAGGACTTACAGATATTAACAGGCGACCAATCCTTCCAAAAGCAGCCTCACCGATGTCTGGATATGTAGAAATACCATCTTTGCTCTCAAAACAATATTTCATCAAAACTCCAGTGTAACAGCAAACAATAGCAAACATAGCTAGAACTGCAAGGCCTACCCATCCAGCTTCATGAATTGTAAATGGAGTGGAAAGAAGTCCAACACCAGCAAGCACATTAACCCCTACCAAAGAACAAATAAAATATTAAGCATTTTTTTTATCCTAGGCAGGCAATTGAGTAACTAAACATGCCAATGATAGTACCATTGAACACCGTTTGTGTCACACTGCATCCTTGACCGATGTAGACTTCTCCAGTATACTGTGTAAGAAATGAGCTTCTCCCATCTGTCGCTGAACCAAGAGTACTCTTTCGCAAGCTCTTCACAGATTCTTGCTTTCCATCTAGCTTATCAGATAACAAGGGCAACTTCAAGTTGGATCCCAGACTACTACGACCACCTTCAAAGATTGAGTATTTGCTCGTAGAGGGACCCAGGTAACCAAAGCTCGGAGATGCAGCAATTGTATATGTGTCGGTTGTTTCTCTGCAAAACAAACAGCATATCATGATCATACTATCTGTACATAACGATAGAAGGGTAGACAACTAATACAACTGCTGGCATTCCTTGAGCATGAGTATTAGAGATGCCATAGATTCCTTGTCTTATTTACTTAGACAACTGAAGGTAGCAAAGAGCAATCATAACACTTTCGCACTAATCAGTAACAAACAAACCCCTGAATCCCTGATCGACCGAGCAATGATTCTGTATATACTCGTATTTGTTTACCATGAGCAGAGCTACTGTTAATGAACGGAATCAACGTAAAGACTATGTTGTGTGTTGTCGGCTTTCTGTTAAAGCCGGATCAGTAATGATCTATTATCGGAAAAAAAATGAACGGAATCAAGTCCCCATCAACATAGAACTTTCAGTGACAATAGTTGAGATTGGCAGAGCAACCTACCAGAGCCAGCATCTCCGCTAACCAATGACGCGGTAAAGCAGATAGATCAATGTCTGCGCGAGAAGGTGATCGAGCAGAGAATGTGGCCGCAAAATGATTTGGTATGTACTACCTCCGTTAGTAATATAAGTCGCTGTAGCACTCTGCTACAGCCACTTATAATCTGTTCCAGAGTGATATTAATTTACCATCACCAGAGTTAGTGTTAATGATCAAGGTAGAACAGTATCAGAACAACCGCACTAATCCCGTCCCAATTAGGAAATTTAAAACACAATCAAGTCCCCATCAACATAGAACTTTCACAAACAGCAGTGAAAATGGGAAGATAAACCCCACCAAAGCAACCACTTCCACACTAACAACTGATGACGCCGTACGAGGAGATGTCTGCAGTTCTGCACTGTGCTGTCCAAGTGCTATCCAATTACTGTACTGACGCGCTACGAACAGTTACGACTCCCAACCAAACACGTCAATTATCAATCGATCCCAACAAGCGCTCAGTTCAGTCGATCCCAAATTCCCAATCACCAAACTGAACAAAACATTACTCGTCTCATCAACAAGAGATTTCAGTTCAGTTCACAAACAGCGCGCGCTTGCAATCCACCTCACAACCATCCATCATCACCAAACACCACCACCACTAACACAGTAAAATTAACAAGGTGCGTAGATGATCAAGCAAAGAATGCGACCAATTACCAACCGCGCACTTACCGGTAACTCTGCGGCCACTGGCGCGACTGGAACGAGCGAGGCGATCCCAACTCCTCGCCGTCCCCGTCATCACCATCCTCGGAATCCTCCTCGTCGCCGTCCTCGAAGCTGCGGCGCAGGCTCTCCTCGATGTCCCCGTCCTCCTCCAGCCTCAACTCCTCCTCGTCCTCCTCCTCCTCCTCCTTCCGCCGCTTCGCCTCCGCCTCCGCCGCCATCTCGCCGCCTCACCTCACCTCAAAACGCACACAAGTGGAGCCACGAGATTGGGTCGCGTGTCGCGGAATCAGAGATGATTCGAGAGAAATCGCCAACTATTTTGATGGCTGGGATTTGGATTGGGTTTGAGTTGGGAGCGGAGCAAGGCGGAGGCGGAGGGGGAGAAATAGGAATGGGCGCGCGCGCGTCGCGACAAGCCGCGGATTGCTCGGAGGCGTGCATTGAAGTGAAGCGTGGGCCCCACGAAAAGGGCGCCGCCCCGTCTCTGCGACGCTGACATGTGGGCCACCATGCCACGTGTCGGGGAGATAAGGGCGGGGCGTCGAGGCGGTTCTGCTCGATTCGACTGCTGCAGCTGTACATGTGGCGGTAATTATCGGCGAGTCGAAGAAAGATGAGCTGGTGCCACTGACCTGTGGGGCCCAGTCTCACAGCTGTATGTAATGCAACAGCGAATTCTAGAACGAAACGGGGAGTACATGGGCCGGAGTGGCTTGGGCCTTGAAAATTCTGGGTCGGCCTGCCATTTCTGCTGCTGGACGACAAATTAATGACAGCCATTTGAATCAGCAGCACATGCACGATCAATAATACAGTAGTAGCCTAAAAAATATCTCGCCGAATCGCCGATGATACAACCAAATTGCGAACTGCTGCAATGCCGGTGCCCACTGTCTGTCCAAGACGACAGCAGCAGCAGCTGGGCAGGTTTGTTCCATGCGGCTGGGCTGCAGGCGATGGCAGTCATCATAGGAGTATCTTAAGTTATCTCGTCGATCTGGGTGACGTGGAGACGCGACGGCACAAGCTTACCAGCGGCGGTAGCTTCTGCCAATCGCAGCGAGCATTCATCGCCGCCAGAAAGAAATCCTCTCATAGTGCAGTGTACAGTCGGGACTATCGTTTTGTTCGGTTTGCTGGGCTAAGCTAAAAATGACTGGTCTGAATGGTTGTTCTATAAAAATTGGCTGGACCTGAGTGGTTTTTTTTAAAAAGCTGGCTGGATTTGCTGACGTATATGTCAGTGACAACTGCGCCATGTAGCTTATTGCAGATTATCTTGATTCGTCGCCGTCGGATGGGAATAATGCCTCGGCTCCCATGTGTTTTCGTTGCACTTGCACACGATTACGCGATCATGCTGTAATTAACGGGCAAGCACGCGATCGTGGCGGAGAAAGCGTGGTGGACAATGGCATAATATTGGGATGTCATCATGAGTACGTACGTGCTTGTTTGGCAAGATCAGATCGCCGACAACTGCGATCGATGATCTGTTCCGTAATAATATCGATCTGGAACACGTATATGGACAGTACGTACTGATCATCACGCATATTCGCATTTGATCGATCGCCCCACGATTATGATGCGTATTGTATGCCGATCGAGTCAGTCACAGCTTGCCAAAGATGACTTTCTTGGCGGCCGGCATCTCCGGAATGATAATAGAAGACCACATAAGCTCCGATTGGTTAAGTTTATCCGTATGGTAATTAATAATTGTACTACTAGTAGTGGCGTGTAATGTAGGGGAGGAATAGCGTGTTGGAATTTTACGAGTGAAGCAAGGGGGAGCAGAAAGCAAACCGGCGCCGAGAAGCCGATCACCATCAGGCCCATCACCAGTCAGCTCCGTGCGATGGTGTGGAGCCGCCCGGTTGGGCCAATGGCCCATAGCCCGTGGTGGCAGCGCACCTCCACAATGGGCCGTCACGTGACATTGAGCTCGCATTATCAAAACTTGGAAAAAAATTTTTTGGCAAGAAAGTGAACAAGCCCTTCATCTCCATCCCCTTTATATATTTTCTGTTAGTTGACCGTTATTTGACCATTATTTTGATCAAAATTACTATATTACCCTTATATTACATCTATGCTATTTACTCAATAACATAAATCTCGATGTGAAAAAGAAGTGAATTCATAATAAAATCAAAGAAAAATAATTATTTGACTATAATTTCAAAATTTAAATTTAAATTTTCAAATAAGTTTAAAAATATTATAAAATGCACACAATAGACAAAAAGAAAATATGTGAGAGATGGGAAGGGTGATAAATTTAACGGTGAACTCACAGTCAACTAATGGAATGTGTATAGAGGGGATGACGATGAAAAATCTGGGGTATGTAAGGGATTGGATAAATTTTAGAGGTAAAAAAGGAATTGAGAGGAAATTCGTGTGCATATATTGAATTTTCTCATGGTCATTATGTATCATGTTAGACATGTGAACCCCACTTAATCTGATCCCAACTTATTAGTGGCTGCTCATACATATGCATTACAAAGGAGGATCTCAATCCCAGTGCCCTCGTCGTGTTTGTTCTTGGGCCATTCAAGCTACTATGCGAGTGGAAGAAGAGGGTCTGAAAAGTGACTTTAGCCTACATGACACACTTCCTCTCGAGACTACGTCACTCTGCAATGCCCTTATCTAAAGAGAATTAAACCTCGTCTCTCTAACACACATCTGCTTCTGCAACTGAATGCATCCCTTTCCTGGAAAGCAATTCGGCCGCTTACCCTAGTCATCGCAAAGCAGCTGGTTAGTTACGTAGCATCCGGTTTAGTAACAAATACCAATGACTCACATCCGGTGAGAAGGCGCTGTAGCGCAGTTGGCACAGGGCTGCTGTCGAGCGCCCACAGCCCGAGTTCGATTCTCAGAGCCTGCTCATTTATTCCTTCCTAATACCATCGATACCAGCCCCCCTTCCTGGTATCCAACCTTTAGAGAAGCAGCAATACCCCCCCCCGCGTCGCCCTCGCGTGGCGGCTCGGGGGCAAAACTGTGGGGAACGTCCATAACTGCCCAAGAAGTTCAGTTATGCGCAGAATGATACAGAAATAGAAGTTTCGATTAATTATACAAACCTTAAAGGTTCTTATTACAACACCGACTCCACACACACGCAACGGGCTTAAGGCCTTACACTTACAACCAAAAGACGCAACTCCACACTGCTTGAGCGTAAAGTTGACCTAGAAGTCGAAACCCTCGTCTTCGTCCCACTCTTGTGGGTCCACTGCTTTCACAGGGGCTTCTCAAGCGACTTCTTGATTGGCTGGAGCAGCAAATATGCAAGACTGAGTACGAATGGTACTCCGCAAGCCATGCTAAGGAAACTTAACTATTGCAAGGAATAACAAGAAATGGAATTGGTTTAATTCTAAATCTTTTCACAAGAAACCCATTTATAAATAACTTTAAATTTAAATTTAAAAGGTTAAATCATACACCATCCAATTACCGAGTTTAAACCTTGCCAAATCTACTTATGCCGACAATCTGGTATCACCCATAGACAACTCCATCAACCGGAAGTACGACGTATTCGAATACTGTTCAACCCTGCAGTGTCTGCCCAGCGTGACCCGCACGATACCCACAGCTAGCCAGGCTGAGGATAACATAACGTAATACTGCCCCAAGCTTATCTCTGTTCTGCCAAGTGAGTTACAGGACAAGTTGACTGTTGGCCTTCGCTTGGCCTTTGCGAGGGCGTGCACCAACCCGTCACCCCGTCCACTCACAGGTGTACGAACCTAGAGGAACTCGCAGTACTCTAGGACCACGAAACAGAGTCCCGCAGTCCCCTCCACTCCTTGCCGTTACACACTTTTACGGCCACAATGCCAATACACATAAAGGCTGCAGAAGTTCAATTCACTGGAGCAGTATACGTTAAGTCCGAATACCTCGATCGTGACGGATGGACGTGAACTATGTCACTTATATTGGCATAAGGGGTTATAATCCTTAACTTTCCAAATAAAACATAGCATTTCCAAAACCTCATAAGTATGGCATAATCCTTATCATAACCAAATTATTTAGTACCACTAACATGTTAAACCTGGGTTATCAAGGAATAACAAGCTCAAATTCAAGGTTGGTCATTAATATAGCAAGATTAATATCTGGTTTTGCTATGTTAAAATATTTGGACTAAAACGTCCCATGCATTTTATTAAGTACTTCAAAGGTAAGTACGATCTACCTAAAATAAACCTCTAGCTCAAGATTAGGTTCAACAGATGATCAAATGGCATGACTTGTCTTCGGGCTCGGCGTAGTCGTACCACTCTTGTCCGCCTACAGCTGCAACGGCGTGGGCGTCCGCGGCGAACTCTGATCCAACTTCTTCCGCTCCTTCCGAATCAGCGGCGATGTAATCTATCGGTACACAAATAAATAAAAATACTAAGCGAATAATTCCAAATAAATCCCAAAACGGTGAAAGAACCCAGAAAGTGCAAATCGATGCGAGATTAGGGTTTACGGAAATATTCAGGAATTTTCCGGATTTTTGTGGAGGACGAAACCTAGGGTTTGGAACTTTGGTCGTGACAACGGAGCTTCGGATTGCAACGAAAATGGTTCCAATGGATTTGAAACAATTCCAGGAGTCGGGAATAGGTTTCGGATTTTAAGTTGGAGGTCAATTGGTCAAAGAAATTAAATAGAATAGGAATTAACTATTTTCTGGATTTGTTTTTCAACAGGAAAAGGGAGGTTTTTCTCTCTTTCTCTCTCCTGCACAGTGGCCGCCCGGCAGAGGGGAACGCCGGCGGCGATGGAGGCCGGCTCCCGACGAGGGGAGGCCGGTCCCACGATCCCCGGGGGGTGCAAACCCTTCCCCCCTGGTTCCCGCCG
>CM002480.1:24498021-24536390 GCA_000325765.3 Leersia perrieri
GGTCGCCCAGGCAGCGTCGTGGCGTGGGCCTGCAGCAGCGCAGCGCAAGTGTGCGGTGAGCCGGCTCGGTTTGGACCGGCGTTCCGGCAGTCGGGTCCCGCTCTCTTCTTGGCGGCTTCCTGGTTGCTCGGCAGCGGTGCCCCTCCCCTTCTCGTTTTCCTGTCGTGCTGCTCGGCCGCCTCGTCGGTGTTGGTGTTGGTGGGATGGCGATGCCCTGTCCCCCCTCTTTTCCTCCTCGAAGCTCCTCCCCTCCTTGCCGTGGGGTGCTCCGTGGTTCCGAGTGGGGTGATGGGTGTTGTTCGTGTCTCTCTCGCCGGTCGTCGAGCTCGTGGCGGTCATTGTCTCTCGATGGTCGTCCAGGAGGCCCAGTTTCTCTTCAGGTGGTCGGAAGCTTGTCTTTTGGCGTGTGGGTATTCCCTTGATCGTTCCTCTCCCTCCCCTTCGGGACTCCTCCCCTCTTCCCGTGAGGAGGCCCTCGGGAGGTGTTCAATTGTCAAGAAAGTACCGCACGGTGAAAGTTGGAAGGCCTACGACTTTGTTTTTCTTTCAGTTGGCTTGCAACAGTTTGTGTTCTTGTGCGAGACTTGTTGCCTCGTGCGGGAGAGGTGACCTTCTCCATGATGTTATGTTGTTCGTTGTGGAGGAGTAGGAGCTGCTTGGCCGGGAGTGGCAAGCTCGGCAACGATAACTCTCAGCAAACTTCCTGACAACAAGGCGAGAGGATGGATGTGGAGCAGAACTTGAGAGAGTTTTGGGCGAAAACCCTGCCTGGTCCTCGACCATGATGGACGATATCGACGCCTGCGGGTGCCGTTTCCTTCTTGAAGGTATCGTTACAAAGGCTCTCTCTCCCTTTCAGGTGAAAACCTAGTCCATTTTGGACGAGTGTCGGAGCGTCTTTGATGTTGTTTTACTTCTTGGAGGCTTCGCTCAGAAGGTTCTGCTTCACAGGTTGGCTAGTTAGGTGGTTTTCGTTCTCTCGTTTTGGCATTTAGAAGTCGGAGCTGCTTGCCCTTGCAATGCTCGGCAATGATGACTTGTGCAGGATCGAGGTGTTCGGTCGTTGCAAGCCGTTTTTCTTTCCCTTTCTTCTGCTTAGGTTTTGCTGGTTTTCCTTTAATTAACCGCGCGCTTGTACGGTTTTTCGGCCCAGTTTTCCTCATAAACGGGGTCAATTCTCTTCTTCTATAAATTCCGGCAGGAGGAACTCCTGTCGTCGATAATTCAAAAAAAAATTAAGATTGAAAGGTTACAACGACATGATGTTATTCAGGTGTACAATGAAGCTTGGAGATGCACCGATTGTATATGTGCCGGTTGTTTCTCTATAAAACAAACAACATAGGATGATCACGTTGTTTATAAATGATGACAGAAGAGTAGGAATGTAGTTTAATTGTCCGTATTTCTCAAGCACGAGTATTGACAATCATATGATATCAATCAAGTGCTCAGAGCTCGTTGCGCTGCGATGGGGAGTGAAGTGAGGGGAGGAGAGAGGGGCGGTGTGGTGGGGGAGGGGGAGCGCAATGTAGTGGTTTTTGTTTGTGTGGGATTTAGGTCTTCCATGTATCAGGTTCATATCCAGTCGTATTAAGGAGGTATCAGGATTTATTTTAATTATTAAAAAACAGAAAAAAAAAAAAGGAATATGTATGGGACATGTGTTTGGCCATATCTCTCACGTAGCCGTATCCAACGATATATCAAATATTGATATGAGGTTCGAGAGCTGTATCGGGGTAACGTAGGCCACCCGATGAATTCCCGCTGCTACATTCTAGGCTCAATCCATTCATCCCTCCTTCCCTTTCTCTCATAAGCCGGTGACGGTGGTTCCGTCGAACCCTGCCTGCTATAGGGAAGAAGAATACTCGAGTAGAAACTAAACAGACAAGGAGGCTATGGGTCACTGCAAATGCCAATTCGCACTCACATTATAGAGTTCGGTCCAAATACTACTAGGAGATTTTAAGCAAACATCCATAGGCTACGGGTCCCTGCCAATTCAAACGCACGCGATGCGCCCAATATCTGCATCCTCCACAAACCACAAAACGGCCAAAATCGCAGTCGTTTTCCGCTTGTTTGCTTGCAAACATCTCCTAACGACGTTTGTGGGAACTGGGAAGCAAGCATCCCGTTACCCAAATCGACCGCGAGCAGAGCAGGGGCGCCGTTGCCCTGCTCTTTTCTCCGCATCCTCACCGGTGACCATCCATCTATTTTTCTTCTGAATTGGCTGATTGAAGTTCAATTTCCTTGTATAGATTACTAGTATATTCTCGAGAACTTGAAACCCATCTATTGAAGTCAGTAAAAAAAAGATTGATTTCAGCTCCCCGGATTAAATTAAACCAGTTATTCCAGTTTGTTCTAGTAAAAATATCTTTCGGTTTTTCTGTTGCAGAACTAGCTTGCTAGTAGCTACTAGTTCGGCCATGGAAGTGGTTTCGTCAAGCCACTCTTTCTTGGCATTTCACCGAACACCTAGCAGTGCTTGGAGGTTTCCGGTTAATGGTCTCGGTCCAGGGCATGCAAAGCTTACTCGGCCAAGAAGAAGTGCAATTCTTTGTGTTGGTGGGTCAGGGACAGCTTCGAATCCTGCTGATTCTGGGGAAGTTCATGTGAGCAATGGTTTCTATGTAAGCGATGTCGATGCGGCTCTCCAAGGTATTCCGAAGAAAGCCGGTGAAATCGAGAAGATGATCATTCCGGGCCTGCCAGAAGGACCTCAAAGCTCACTAATTAGTACTGGTTTCTGGGAATGGAAACCAAAGCTGACTGTATATTATGAAAAATCTGGTTCTCAGAATAGCAAGGCACCAGCTGTGCTCTTTCTACCAGGTTTTGGAGTGGGGACGTTCCATTTTGAGAAGCAATTGAAGGATCTTGGACGTGATTACAAGGTATGGACAACGGATTTTCTAGGGCAGGGCATGTCATTGCCATGTGAAGATCCTGCTCCAAGCAACACAATAGGAGAGTTTGCTGATGATGATGCATTTTGGGGTTTTGGACAAGAATTACAACCATGGGCAGAGGAGTTGGTGTATTCGATAGATTTGTGGCGTGACCAAGTTCAGCATTTTATTGAAGAGGTACTTCTTTTCCATTCTTTGCTGTGCGTTTTATTTTCACTCTGCTTAAATTTCTCTTATTTACTTCACAAATCCTAGTATGCTTTGCACTCTCTGAAGGTCCTGCAGCAATTCAGCAATTACTGAATTAACTATTACTTACTGAAAATGTTTGAACCCCAGAAACTTCAGCATTGCTAGGTGTGATGCCATGATTCTGGGTGAACGCACTTGTAAAACATCTTTTTATTCCAGTACCTTGCATAGAGAGCAAAAAAAAAAAAACAACAAAAGAACTGTTTCCAATCGTATATAGTAACCATTGAGATCTTTTGTTCTTAAGTTTACTTATCCATAACATTCCTACTACGAGGTTCATAAAATATGTTTCTTATGCTAATCTTGTAGCCTTCTTCCAGGTTATTGGTGAACCAGTATATATTGTGGGGAACTCTCTGGGAGGTTTTGTTGCTCTCTATCTTGCAGCATCCTGTCCACATCTTGTGAAGGGTGTCACATTGCTTAATGCAACACCATTTTGGGGGTTCCTTCCTAACCCTGCAAGATCGCCTCGGTTGTCAAAGATTTTTCCATGGGCTGGGACATTTCCACTTCCATCGATTGTGAGGAAACTTACTGAAACAGTGTATGTGTTACTTTTTATGTTTTGGACACATTGAATAATTTTAATTTATCTGTTCTGATTTATTAATAGCAAGGGATCACATCTGTACATTGTAGTTTTTTTTTACGGGAATAGATTGCAGACTTTACAAGCGAAAAAAAATTTAGAGTAGTGAAACTATGTTTATTTGCATATGGCATTGTTACTCTATAAGTTTAGCTCATGACCTTATTTTTTGAAAATTTTACATAAATTTCTTTATGAAATCATACCAGATGTAAACTACATACAGTATATACTATGATTATTTTCCCTTTTGCCTTGCCACTTCTCTCTCTTGTTAGGATGGTAGGTTGTGCATTATATTGGTGTTTTCTAACCTATATACTGAAGCTATTAACCTATGGAAATTGTGTGTTCTCTGCATCATTTGAACTTTGTGTATCATATAAATTTTGTGGATCTAATTTAATCTTTTCTTTGATACAGGTGGCAGAAAATAAGTGATCCGAGAAGTATACAGGGCATACTCAAGCAAGTATATGCTGACCACTCAACGGATGTGGACAATGTGTTCTCTCGTATTATGGAGACAACACAACACCCAGCAGCGGCTGCATCATTTGCTTCTATGATGTGTGCTCCAAAGGGTCAGATATCCTTTGAAGAGGCACTATCTAGGTAAAGTGCAAAGCCCGATTGATGAATTTCCACAATTCTACTCTTCCTATAGATTATAATTTTGTACCTTAACACCTCATAATCTGCAGGTGCCAAATGCAAGGTACTCCAATATCTCTTATGTATGGGAGAGAAGATCCTTGGGTTAGACCAATTTGGGGTATTAAAGTGAAAAAGCAGGTGCCAGAGTCACCGTATTATGAAATCAGCCCTGCTGGTCACTGCCCTCACGATGAGGTTCCTGAGGTAAAACACTGTATTGTGTTTGCAAATGCCAGCTCATCATTATTATTTGCCAAGTCATGTTCCAGTTGATACTTATTTGATGTTGTGCTTTATACTTTCTGTTCCGGCCTCTGGGAGGCATATGCCACATATCTAGTGCTAACTGTCACCTGGTTGCAAACATACAACTATTTAGGCTTTAGCTCTAAGTTAACACGAAAAAGACTCTAGATGGTACTTTGTGATGAACTAGTTGCCTTTGATAAAAGATCACACGAGCAATTTTGTAAGTACTGACAACATATATGGCAAAGATCATCCATGAAAAACTTTGGAACACAAACTGGAGGAAATTTGTTCCTGTGTCTCATGAGTTTGACAGACCTTTGGATCTCTATTTGAATATAGAAATTTTGGTGCACAAACTGTGACTAATGTTATATGGGACTGCAGTATTAATTCTGTAGACTAGTACTAGTATGACTTAGATCACAGGCTAGTGAAACATTTATGTTCAACCAAAATAATAAGTAAAATAAGCCCAACACAAATATAACAGAACATAAATTACATGTTCCTACTCTCAATTCTACAAAAGAGCACTTATAAGTCCCGGACAACACCTGGTAAACCTACAAAGCTCTGCATTCTCATTAATTTGTTTATCTTTCCATCACCTACCATGCAAAATAATAAATATATCACAATACAAAAGGACTGTCATGGACATTGGGCCAATAGGCCAAAGCCCAAGGGCAGCCCAGTCCCAGGTGGACAAACATCATTCATGTGGTTTGTCAATGATAGGATTAGGTTCGTTCCTTTCTTAGGAGTTAAGCCATTTTATTAAGCCAGATATAGATCAAGATTCCTAGGAGGTTCTCCTCTATCACTGCCCTAGTGGTTCGGCTGTGTCAATGGCACCGTCACGCCACTTGGGTCCAGGGACACCTCAAATAACCCTGCATATGACAGGACAAGACAACGACGATGCTACTGCAGTACAGACGATGATGCTACGGCAGTACAGACAATGCTTCCTAACATAGAAGCAATGCGATCAAAACACCGTAAAAAAAAAAGCAGTTTCAGATCAAGCTTGACTGGAAATTCTTGGGAGTTTAGGGCCACAGGATTTATTCTGAACCCGGTTTTCCAGGGTGGTTTTCACATGGGTAACAGATATAGGAATTTTAGGGAAACCAGTATTTTCAAGTTGACGGATTTGTTTTGATGGGGTTGTTGTTTTGACGAAAACCAGTAGCATGTTTCTCTATTTTGTCCAGAAGAGGGGGTTGCTCTCACGCTACGGGAGCTGGGGACCACTGAGGGGCAGGTGGACGAAAGTCCTCTTTTCGAGTTGTAGGGATAGGTAACCAGTGTTAGAACCTAATGTATTATACCCATATTTGAGTTTAAAATTTTGAAGTAGGTCTGGGAAACTAGATTTGGATCAACAAGTTTTCAGGTATCCCCACAAAAAAAGAAAAAAGTTTTTTTCAGGTAAGGGGAAAAAGGAGTCCCAAGAAGCTCAGCTTTTGCGAACGGGTCTAGAACCAGTTGGTCACCAGAGCCTTATAACACCAGGCCTCAGTAGGAGGTCCCAGGTTCAAATCCCTTCGGAAACGAATTTCGAGGGGATTTTTCCTGGATTGCTGCAGCTTCAACACATGTTGGGAACCGGTGTCCGATATCATCTCTTTAAGGCAGGCACTCTCTCTCAAAAAAAAAAAAGAAGAAGCTCAGCTTTTTCTGGACAATGGATTGTGCAATCTATATGCTCAACATTATTTCTGTAGTCTTCATTAAGTTATGTAGCATGAATTTGGTACAAAGACACCTTAGGGCACTAAAATGTTTTCTCTCGTCCATCTTCAATGAGGCGCATGTATGTACCCAAGTTGCTGACAAAATTTTGATGGTTAAGTTTATGTGTTCAAGCCTTCAAGGTCCCTTTCTCCCTTGAAGTTTTTAGACATCTTCAATGGTTTTTTTTCCTTTTTAATCTGTAGCGCGGACTTACTTCAAGTTTCTTCATCAATACATGTTTCACACAGACACATTACACTTTTAACTTCCCACATCCAATTTTTTTTGATAGCACCATCTGATTAATCATTCCTGAAACACCGAGGATCGTTTCTTTAAGCACAAATATTAGTATCTTTACTATATATCTGATCTTAATGGTCTTTGGATAGGTTATAAATTACTTGCTCAGAGGATGGCTAAAGAATGTCGAATCTGAGGATTCAATTGAAATCCCATTTCTTGAAGATCCAAACTATGCTGAAGATGGTGTATCAAGGGAGCTCGAATTTGTTAGGGAAGGATCAAAAAAATCTGTTCGTGTGAGACTCTTTGGTTCTAAAATTTCCTTGTGGGGCCAAGTTAGCACGTTCTTGAAATATGGTCTCTCCAACAAACGGGTCATATCTAGATAGGTTGTCCATACTAGTTTGATTTTAGTAGCTTCAATCAAATATCATATTCAAAGTAGTCAGCTTAATTCTAGATATACAGAGTAGACAGGATTTTGAATATTTCTAGTGGATGTAAATAGCATGAAAATTTCTAGTGGATGTAAATATCAAGTTTCAAGGTCATTCTTGTTTCAGAAGACTACCGTAAAGTTTAGTCCTTGTTTGTATAGCCTATCTGTCTTTTATCAAGTTTAAATTGTGATTTCTGCACAAGCAGAAAAAAACATCGTATCATATGCCATTGTTATGGGGTTCAGTCCTTGACTTTTTCTTTTCTATATCAACTCAGGTGCTTTTTTTAGCTAGAATGGACCATCTAAAATTGTGGGTAATTACGCACTTTAATGGATCACTCATCATTCTTTTTGACTGGTTTTAGTAATGTTATGTGCAATTTCGCCGGAGTAATCTTCCATTGCATTAACGTGAAAGAAATATCAGAAGTGCAGGAAAAAGAAGAAGAGCAAATTTTCAGCATATTCCGCAGTATATTCAGGACAGAAACGGGTACACATATATGCGACACCATCTTGAAGTTAAACTACACTTTTGGCTACAAAATAAGTTATAAGTACATGTGTGCGTTACAAAGAAATGTCTATCAGTCAAGGCAAAATAGCCGCACTAACGCTTTACAGACCCAAAATTACAGACAACTGCTTTAACGTTAGGTTTTTCAGTTTGTGTGCTCTTTCTCTGCAGTCAAATGTAATGGTGCTAAGTGCTCTGATGTTTCAAGAATGTTACAAGCACAGATGTGCTATATCTGGATGTACAAGTTAGCAGCGCCTAAACATTCCTCGTCAACTTAAAGCCTCAATCCCTTCATGAGTGTTTGGTTCATCACTGTGTTTTGAGTTCCCAATAGTACAGTATCTTGCAACCACCTCCATTCTTGGATAGAAGGCTAACTGGTAGCAGCAAAGTTAGAAGAAGCAATTGATGTTGCATTTTAGGCCTTACTCATATGTTTCAGCTGAGAAATCCGGCTCATCCGGCTTTCTTATCTTAGGCAACTCTTTCATGTTCTGAGGCCCTTTCCTACTCCCGGACATGATTTTCAGAGCGAGATTCTGCTTAGGTCGAGGGTCATCTTCACCGCTCGAGTCATCTGACCTCATGGAATAGAATGACTCCCTCATGCTCAGGTCCCATGCCATCTTCCTCCTCTTGTATCTTCGCCAAGCGGCTTGGATGAAGCATGAGGCCCAAGTTCTCCAGTGGTGCGAGTAGTACCGGAAAGTGTGTTGCAGTCTTTTGCTGTGCAGACGCCTGAATTGGCTGGCAACAAACTTGAGATCCTCAGCTTGGAGTGCAAATGCCTCAACTTCTATGAGTGCCTTCACTGTCCGAGTGGATGACGGCAAATTAACGGTAGGTTTGGGAACAAGAGCCCACCCAAGCAGTTCCTCGCCACAGAAATCACCAGATTTCAGGGTAGTTGAATTGAAGAAGCCTGTGCGACCACCATTTGTTGTGGAGCTTTCGAG
Organism: Leersia perrieri; assembly: GCA_000325765.3. Taxonomy (NCBI): domain Eukaryota; kingdom Viridiplantae; phylum Streptophyta; class Magnoliopsida; order Poales; family Poaceae; genus Leersia; species Leersia perrieri. The sequence goes on from CM002480.1 coordinate 24,506,606, forward strand.
TTTCCCGCGAATGATGAAGAGCATCTCAGTAACTGGATCACCCTCACGAACAATATATGTGCCTTCTGTGCACAGTGATGATACAAGACGCTCACAAATGGCATCTAGAAGTTGATTATCCATCTGTGAGAAAAAGGGTACCTGAAATATTGCAGTAAGTAATGACAAAATTAGCACACTGTTCAAGTACAAGGAAATCTGTAGTATACATCGACCAAGGAATGAGTTTTTGTAAAAAAAAATAAGTGTATATTTGGACAGTTTCGAAAATAATTGCCTGGATTCCTCGTATTGTTTGGACCTGTCAAAACTTTGCAAGCTAACAAGCTCAGACTGCAAAGCCAGCACCAGTAAGCCTATTACTTGGACCAGACATATACTGCTGCTATGTATGAATATAGTAACATCTAGTTCACTGTGACGACCATTATGATGAGGTAGATCTAGGGGCAAATTTTGAGAGCACATAAGAAACCCCAGGTCTTACTGAGACCAAAACAGTATTAAACCTAACTATTTACTCTGATGCTCTTTTAAAAGAGAAGAACATGAGCAATATATACAACAACTTTCTAGTATCATCCATTGCCCAAAGAAAAATAACAAAAAATCACCAACATCTTCAAATATGTACTTGGTTGTCCTTTATAAAAGCTTGCAAAAGTATTTACCCGGCGAACAAGACCCAAGCAAAGGTGACGTTTAATGTCACGACGAAGATCTGCAGGAAGGGCCTGCAATATAGACTCTTCATTCACACCTCGAGTCGCGAGCCACTTGTACTGGATAAACCGTCTCACCCTTTCCTGTAGTTCATTAGGAAGTTGACGATGCCTCATCCACTCCTCTGTATCTCTTTGTTTTAGTCTCCACTCCTCAACCCTTACAGTTATAGATTGCAAGTAGGTCTGGGAAAAATGGTAACAATGTTATATCAAAGTACAAAAGGAATGAATCAATATCCCATAAAAAAAGAATCAATTGATACTGTAGATATCATCATTAAACATTTAAAGATTACCTGTACATTTCCAATCAAATGTGCAAACAAGACGAGACCAAGTACGGCCAAGAATATGCAGTACAGTGTCTCACCAATATAAGTACTCACAGTAATAGTCTGGCCATAGCAACTGTTGTAAAGGAAGGTAAGGATATACTGGTTAGAAAACAAATATAAATCTTGAGAAATGGTATAGTAATAATCCCGTTAAAATAACTTGGTTATACTTCCAATTTTATTTACTGCTTTTCTTGACACAAATCTCTGTGGTTCCCATGAAATTTCTCAACATACATTTCAAGGAAATTATAAAATAAGTTATTCTTAGCGACGTTGTTTGATGCAGAGATGTTAATCAAGGAAATACCTCAGATTCTGCAAACCCCACCAAAGGGAATAGAAATACTTCATCAAGAAACCTTGACCTGGGGCTTGATTAGATAATGCAGGCTGAAACATGCCATAGTCAAAAATGGGTGAGTCGACAGTAGCATCACAGTTATTGAAGACAGCAGTTATGCTAGCCCAAGTTTGATTTGGTATCACATCACAATCTAGAAATTTAATATTGCAGCCAGTTTCATTCTTGCAATTGCTTTTCCAGCAGGCCGTCTGGCGATCAACAGATAGCAAATACCATAGTGCACCTAGTACCTGAAAGAAAATGAACGGTGGTCCTGAAAATTTGAAACATGCTAGCAATGGAGCTAAAGACTCAGAAATAAATCTAACTTGAAATTTAGTGAACGTCAATATTTGGAATGAAGAAGACTTTTCATATAAATGCTTACGAACACCATACATGACTGGCTATCATGTAAAGCAACATATTGTATGCAGCCCCTTGCCAAGCAGTCTTCGCGACAACTCCAGTAGTTTTGACTATTTCATACGTCAAAGGGAATATGAGATATAATCTTGGAAAATACTGAGCAAGAACTATCAGCACCAGAATATTATTGTTATGCTCTGCAGTGGAATACTTAATGGCTGGTATCACAAACCAGACTAAGATCTGCACAAATGTGAAAATACATAAGCAGCAGGCAAAGTCAAAACTCGAAATTGAAGATTCCTCCATTTGAAGGCAAAGCACTACAAACAGCTGCACAAATAAAATTCAGCACAAAAAGTTGATGTTCAGTTATTTAGTGCTTTCAGGTCTGACAGTGTCCAAAATTGCCCTATAAAGCATAGAGAACCTAGAGATCCCAATGATTTAAGATCATAGCCTATTGAAAATCAGCTCGAACAAATTAGAGATGTTGCAGCAGATTGCTAGATTTTGAAGCCCATCATAGTTAAGTTATCACTGAAACATTAATATAAGGTTCAATTTTAGCTGTTTACTGGAATTCACAGGATATCAAGAATTCAAGAGACAATACATGTAGTTGGCAGTTATGCTAAAATAACAGTAGTTAGAGAATCATACGAAAATGTTTCAGCTTAGTGATTGGCTCTTAAACTATGAAGAATATGAGAATATCCACCATGGTTGATCATATTTCTTTCTGTGAAATGCTTTATTATCATAGGACTTTCAGGCTGACTTAGAGAATTATTTACTCATTAGCATGGTAGCACCAACAGAGTTGAAAATTATTATTTCACCACAAGATACTATAGTAGCATCTGCTGTTAAGAAAACTAATTGAGGTGAACCATCATAGAACTTCAGTACTTCACAATTGACATTCAACAGCAGTAGCATATTTATTCAGCAAGCCGATAAACTGACCTAAGATAACATCGAGGCTAACGAAATATTGAGTTATGAAAAATGACCTAACAATAATAATTATTAATACTGGCTATGCTCCACTTGATAAGAATGGAAGGTAGAGCGCCAAGTTACCTGCGGTAAAGGCAATGCAGCCACTGCATCAACTACAAAGTCAGATCTGAAATATTGCCATGCAATTTCCTTTGGATCTGTGATAAGGTCACCTCTTCCAAATACCCTTAAGGTTGAGCTCGGATTAATATACGCCGTTCTAAACTTTATCATAATGTGAATGAAATATAATAAATCGGAAATTGATCGGAAGAATGTAACAGTGATGGCTAAATGCCTGTCTGTCCCAATACACGAGTTGGGATTGCCATAGACGATTTTTGGCACATAGAAGTACAGAGGGTCTATAAATAGGGCAACAAAGCACGAAAAAAGGAAAACACGGTTCCATGTCAAGATGAAGTCACTTGACGGGTCCAAAATCTTGTTGTACCACAGCTCATCTCCTGGCACAAAAATCTTGTTCTTTCCTGAGCTTGCCACGCCAAGTTTACTAGCAGCAAACCCTGCCTGTTTCTGGTGAGTTGGTATAGTTGGCTTTGCCTTATCATCATAGAACCTGTGAGACAGACTCACATAAATGTTTAAACTCTATAACATAAATATTCTCCTATGACAATGGAAAACAACGATAAACAAACACATTGCAAGGAACGAAATAAAACCTTTCATGTAAATGCAATTTTCTTAACCATTTGCATTATCTAACGAAACTACAGTTTTCATAACCAAGGATCTCAAAGCGCGTGATAACTAAAACAGCTTATGTACCTTAACACAATTTAATTGTAGCATCGTATTTTACTTGAAGCCCTATATACACCTTACCAAGAAAGGCTAATCTTTCCTGGCCAGGTCAACTAAAAGGGGAAAACCTTTCTCCTAGTATGCGCTAGTATAATCGGATGGATCAATCTGCTTTTTACAAAAAAGTCCATGCTCTACTACACAAACGCTAAGCAAAATCTACACTTTTCACCGGAACAATGGCAGGCTCGCTAAAAGGCCTGAACATGTTCTACTTCTAAAAATGGGTCAAATACAAAGCTATAAATTAGAAAAACCAAGACAAGCAAGACTAGAAGCTCCCAGAGCAAAGGCCAAATCACTCGCAAGTTGCAAGCCAAAATGTTGGATCTCTAAGCTGAAAAAGGTAAAACAGACTAAAGAAGAAGCTTTCCTCACCTCACGGTCTTTTGCCTCTTGAGCGCCATCTCATCATCAACCTTCTTCGGCCCAAACATGGCGTCAGCTACAGTGATCACGAACTCCGCAATCACCTCGCACCACCATCCAAGAAGCCGCCTCCAAAGCAGCAGCCTTTTACGGCCTCACCGGCCGAATCTGGCGGGGAGGCGACCAAAGACCAATCTTTTGCGCATCGGCGCGAGGAGGGTGGTCAGCGCCGACGGCCGCGGCGGTGGAGATCACGCGGAATCGGAGAGCCGGCGGCGAGGAGTTCGAGAGAGGAGGCGGCGAGGTGAGACCTGGAAGAAGCAGAAACTGCCCGTGGAAGGCTTAATTACTTTATTAGTCGCCGCTAATCGATGGCTTTTTGGTGTTAGTGGTGCACTTGTTACTGTGGTTAATGGTAACAGAGTAGTGATTAGGGATTTTTTTCCCCTCTTCCCGCGATCAGAAGAAGGTGGGTGGTAGGTGGTAGGCGGTCGTCGAGGGAAGACGAAGAAGAGGAATATATGACAAAATAAAAGAGCTTTTTTTTTCTGATCTGAAATGATAATATGAGAAATAAAGTAGTACTAGTAGCTTTTTTCTCTGATCTAAAATGGTTTGTCTGACCGGGAAAATGCTCCAGGACCAGTGATTAGCAGTATGCGAAAGAAAGTCATCGGCATTTTGGGCTTTTGGCTGAAGAAAAAGAACAGAAAGGCCGTGGAATTTGGAAACAATAGGTAGCGACAGATTTCAGTTCAGTTGAGGCAAATGGTTTGGACCCCAATGACGGCATCTGTTACAAGCCGTGAGGTGACTGACGTGCCACTATCCGATTCGCTGTCCTGCCATCTGGAGATCGCTGGCACGTTCCATCTCTGATGATGGACAGATGAGGGTGATTTATCCCCAAGTAGTTACTCACAAAATGGCTTGATTAAAGCCATGAGGTCAACGAAAGTGAACACTTTTCATGCTCCCTCCCTCCCATGGCATGATGCCCGCGGCGTCAGCAAGTGGTGTTCTTCTACTCTTGTGATCTTTTTTGTGCCCTGTTGCACTAAAAAACAAGGCAGAATAAAAGGAGTCCAATACATGCTTAGACTTTCTCTAATGACTATATCTAAGATAACTCTTATAATTGATTTAAAAGAGAAAAACTATCTCTTAAACAAGAGGTATTCTCTTGAACATATCCAAATATTATATAAGTATGATATGTGGTGTTATGCGGTAATATGCTAAAAGCTAGATCATTAAAGATATTGATGTTGGAGCATCTTCAAGAGAAATGCCAAAATCTGGTTAGGCAAATGTCTATTTTGTTATCTTCTCTTTAACTTGGCATTTTATTTTTCATGTGACCTCCAAAAACTCTCTATTTACCTAGGAGGAGGCTAACCAATCTATAAGTAGGATGTGAGTTATTGTTGTATGAGGTCCATGGATGACTACCTTGCTACCATGAGAGGACTAGCCAAATTTTGTTATTGAGGAAGAAAATTTAGCTATTGAAATAGTATGTCAAAGGTGTATAGCTAGTCTTTAGGAGGTGGAATTTTTTACTTCCTCCTCTGTTACATGTTACATATTACATATTGTAAGGTGTTTTGTATCTCTCTTACATTCTGCAATTGAGGAATACCTACTGACTAAAATTTGGTATGGAGAATTATATTTGGCTAGTCTCTTGAAGTAGATATGCTTTTAGAGGAAGTGGCCTTATGTTGCAAGGGCTACTGCTGTTAGTGTTGCTCCCATTGTTTGTCTAGATCGTGATTATCGGCCGTTGGACCGAGCATGACTCACTGAACCGCACAGCAAAAGCACACGCTAAAAACAGCGAGTTGGATATTTGCAAAAGTTTTAGTGCGTTGTTGACAAACACCCACACGCACGAGGGAACCCCACGTACGACGATACGAGGTACAGCTCGAAAAGAAAGAGAAATTTGGGGGTGAGGGGGAATCTCACGTCGTGAACGTTCCCTGCTTCTTTCCTCGGGATCTCCACACCGGTGCCACGCCACACGCACGCCCCAGGGTCGACACGAGGACAACACATGAGCTGTGCCTCGGAGACACGCAGCTTCGGTTCGCTCTTCAGATCGATCACGAGCAGACACGGTTAAACAAAAGGTTGGAAACAACTCCGTGGACCAATTAATCTCGTCTGTTGCATTAATATATTCATTCGTTTTGTTTATGAATCGATCTCTGCTTACATAAATTCATTTGGCACAGAGGATCTGATCATGATCATGGAGTAAGGGCCTGTTTGGTAGAGCTTCAGCTCTAGCTTCACCATTTTTAGAGTTAGAGCCCAACCAAACGATTTTAGCTCCACAAAAATATGAGCGGAGCAGGTGAACTCTGTCAAACAGGGCCTAAATCTAAATCTAGTACTACTCCAGTACGTGTTTTACGAAGAAACGCAATATCTCAATGATACTAACACGAGCGTAACTCTTATATCTACTGTAGATTAATCTAGATGGCATCTCTTCGTTTCTGAACTGTATAAAGCTGGAGAATCGTTAGCTCAAAAGAAACAAAGCTCTGATTACACCCAGCGTAGGGAATGTGGACGTAAATTACCGAGCAAACATATATATGTTCTACTGTTAACACATCTAGAGATTAAAGACAAAAGGAAAACTGTTTGGCTACGCGAAGATGGACAATGCATGCATAGACAGTTAATCAGTAAACCAATCAACTTATCAGCAAGAGCTCCGATGAACAATGCCACAAACAACTTATCACAAACTATACCATACCTCACTCGAGAACAGAGAACTCGCATCCAAATCGATTACACAAAATTAATTATAGAAAAATATTCACTATAAATAACTGTTACTACCAACCAGAGCTTCGCTCCATTTAAAGCGGGATAGGGGATCCTTGTATATGGTCTATATAACTCTGTTCAAAAACCCAGACAAGTAATACATCTAGTACTTGGTACAGAGATATTAGACGAGTGACGTACAGCACAAAAATATGAAATGGATGTGAACTCAGGCAGTGAACAAATTGAAGTGTTGGCCAAATGGCCAGTTGTTTCGAACGGCTGAGATACAGATAAAAACAATAGATGTATATAAACCACATAAAACAAAATGCAAGAAAATCATTCTTATATTGTTTGATGGCCGACAGAAGGAAGAATGCAGATCAAGCAGATTTCATCTGAAGGTCCCTCATATGGTGTGTGGCTACTATTATGGCGATGAAGTGCAGGAAGAAAGCCGATAGACGCGCGGACTGAAGAAAACCAGAAAGAAAAAAAAAAGCCAAGGGGGTGGTGAAGCCAGTGGAACCATTTAAAAGGTGGTCTCTGCCTCTTGCCAAAGCCAGACCAAAAAATTCCTCGGTTGCTGAATTATACAGGCTGCAGATGAATGCGATGTTTTAGCAGTGTAACCCAATGACTGGCATGCAGATTTAGTTTGTGGTAGTATCAATCTCTCTTGACGAGTAATTCTATAAAAATGGTCTAATTACTTCCACAACCTGCACTAATCACTAGTCAGTATGCTAAAAAAGTTATCAATTTTATGAAAGGAAATATGTTACTAATTTGAGACGATGCAGCATCTTCAATGAAGAGTGTTAGCCACAACGAGGCATCATAGGCAGGAGGAAACAACGGAAGACTCTCGTTTGCTTGCAACTTCACATGAAGCAGGCAACACGCATGAAGAATGAAGAGTGGAGAACAAAACCATGAAGACAGAGCCTGTAGTTGGCTGAGTCGCTTAAGCAGAATGATCCCTCTTTAACACATAATAGAAAGGTAATGTCTTAGTTGCATATTACATCCATCCCATAAGTTTTTTAATATCAGAAATAAGTGTCTGAAATATCAAGGCAGATAAGTAGTAAACCTTAATTGAAGTCAACCAGTTGACGTCAGGTCTTAAAGCATTCAAGGCCTGCAAGCCAACAAGTAGACGGGCAAACACAGGCAGCTGGGTCTAGCTCCTGCTACGGCGGTACCTGGCACCACCATCTCTCCTGAAATAAGTGAAAAACAGGCTAGCATAAGAATGATAAAGAATATATGATTTATAAAGCCATACAAGACAGAAGAATATTAAAATTATACTAAATTTGCCATACCCGTCAGCATAAGGAGAATCACCTCGGCCACGTGGTGACCTGCTGTAGCTGCGCCCACGAGCAGGTGAAACACTACGGCGTCTTGGAGACCGATCACGAGGGCTGTAGCTTCTGTTCGCAGAATAATTAGCTTAGGTCATATATTTCCAAGAATATAAAAATAAACAACAAAATAGTACTGTAGGTGCTTAATAAAACTAATGGAATAACTGCAAGTAAAAAGTGGATCAAGCAACAACCGTACACGACATAAAGGGTACCAAAGTGGGCAGCAGCTTGAACACAAAATATAAAAAAAGTATGGAAAATAAAGTTGACGCCAAACTGACTATACTATATATTTATATACAACATTGAAAACTAGAAAGTTACCTTCTACCATAGGTTGGGCTCTTGCGGTATTGAGGGCTGCGACTGCGGCTCCTGCTCCTGCTACGACGCTTTCCACTACCCAGACCTCCAGGACCAATACGCAAACGACATTCACGAGCAAAGTGCCCAGCTTCACCACACTCATAGCACTTCATCTCAGACCCACCATGTCGATCACGACCATCACGACCACCACGGCCACCGGAGTTCCGTGACATCTCAACTCTCCATCCATTCTTGCCTGTTAAAAGAGGAATCGCACATTAGAACTAAACCTGATAATACACAAATTTATTACAGAGGGACAAAACTTGTGTTTACACTCCAAAGTCTAGAACTGAAGAGTTAGAGATGACTTGTTAGGATATACAAGAGAATAAAAGAAGTTTGAGAACTTGAGATAAGATTTCCCGGGCACTCAACACTTGCTTCAAAAAGAGCAAAACAGAGAGTCGGAGAGCAAGTCTACACGTATTGCTAATTTGATGTTTTAAAATCATCAAAACAGAACAAAAGAATTTTAAAAAGAAACTTCAGACGGCATGGGGAAAAAACACTGTTACATACCATCTAAATCACGGAGTGCATCCTCAGCATCCCTCTTGTCATCAAAATCAATAAATGCAAAACCAGGTGGTTTACGGGCAACCCAGACACTGCATGAAAAGGTATAGTTGAAAATTACATCAGCAAACACACCTGCAACGTCCTCATAACTATAGTATAAGGGGTTACACTATATTGAGTCAGGAACAGGTTGCCATCCAATTAGCTCAAAATAAAAAATGTAAGGACAGAAATCTAACACTGAAAAGAACACGTATCATCAGTCCAAACATTTATACTATAATGGGATGGACTATTTTCCTCCTGGTACACTATTAATGAACTTATGTGTCAAAAAAAAAAACCATACGACTATAATGTTATTATACCAGAATGCTATGATGCAAGCTGAATATATGTGCATAATAAACACAAGTCAGCTATGGTGTTATGCACAACTGGGATCAACTATTATTCTTACAGTACACAATTAATAAACTCATCTATCCAAAAACTCCACAAGACCAATGCAGCACAATGTAAAACCAAACACCCAATTAGATAAAGTAAAAAAAAAAGTCTAGGCATAAACTGACCTTCTCAGAACTCCAAACACACGAAACTCATCTTCAAGTTCACCAGAAGTCACTCGGGGATCCAAGTTACCAACATACAAGCGGGCCATCGTGAACAAATCCCTGAATTTAGTGAAAAAGAAGCCAGTTATAGCTCTTCCCAAAAGATATATGAGCATGAAGGCAACCTTCAGAGTGCAGACCATAAAGAACAACTTGGAACACACTACTTCGAGCAACCTTTTTGAACCCTTTACTAAGAATTCTGAATCTATTTCATTTCCACTTAGTAAATATCTGGGTGTCAGAACCAGAAGCTGCCCAACACAACATGAAACAACCATAGCAGTCCACAGTATCGACCCTGAAAATTCTTACCTATGGTAGTAATCCTTACTCCAAGGCCGTATCATGTTCAATCATTACGAACTATAAAAATAGATAGAATCGCCTAAAGTAAAGCATCCCAGATTATCCACAGGACCACACCCACAGACCTAACAACATCCAATTTCATACCCTTGCGCAGAACCCAAAAACAACCCGCAACCAAAAATAACCCTAAATCGAGAGCCACCAAAAAAAAAAAATCCCATCCCAGATAAGCCTCCTACGGTTACTCAACTACACCGAGGGTAACGAATCGAACTACATAATCAACTAAACCAACCAAACCAAGGGAAGACAGCCATAACCACCAGCTCATGGATTTCTAGGGTTCCGAAAGTGGAGGGGATCGAGGGTTGTGGACAATCAGATGATGTGAACCTCAAGGCGCATGGAGTTACCTGCTAGAGAAGTTCACGAGCGATGCCGGTGCGTGGATCTGGCTCCGGCGAGTCCCCGCCGCGGCTGTGGCTGTGGCGGCGGCGGCGGTCGAGGGGCGAGGAGATCTCCTCTCGCGAGCGATGGGAGGTAGAGATTGTGACGCGGGTGGTCGGAGCAGTGATATACTGAAGCAATGGGCCATTGGGCCCAATAAATTTGGGCTATCCATGGAATTTCGTAGGCGTCACGGCCCAAACAGATTTGTTCTTTTTTTTTTTCCGGTGACCTCCTTGACGAAGCAACTGCCAGCTGGGTCCACTTCGTCGTCGTGTGACTCGTGTCCCCGGCGCGTGGGGCGCGTCGCGTCCGGCGCACGCACCGACCATCTCGTTGCCGCCACGTGGCACTCCCTACTTATACCCGCGGCCGGCCTCGTCTCCGATCTCACTTTCCCCTCCTCTCTCTCCGCTCTTCTCTCCCCTTCTAGAAGCTTCGGGATTCTCGTCGACGATCGCCATGGGCGGCGCACACAGCCGCGAGGACATCGACCTGACCTCGTCCGAGGAGGAGGACGAGGAGTACGAGCCCCAGTCCGCCGCCGATTCCGCGGGCAAGCGCGATGACATCCTGAAGAACTCGACCCCTTCCTCCCTCGAATTCCTCGACGCGAAGCTCAAAGCCCTCGATCTCAAGTACAAGGCGGCGCCCAACTCCAAACTCTACCTCCACGTCGGCGGCGCCTCCTCCTCCGCGCGCTGGGTCCCGGCGGAGAAGCGTGCGACCTACGCCTTCGTCGACAAGGCGGCGGCGGCGGACGGCGACGGCGACGGCAGCGACGGCGGCCGTGCGCCGAGGTGGGTTCTGGAGGTGGGCCCGGGCCCGCGGGTGTCGGCGCTGGTCGGGCCGGCGCTGCAGCTGAAGGCGCTCCCGGCGCAGCGGCGGGCCGATTTCGCCGCCGGTGGGTCCGTGTGGGCGCTGCGGCTGCCGACCGACGCCGCGTTCCGGCGATTCCGGCAGGAGTACGACCACTGCCTGTTCGAGAACACGTTCGGCGTCGAGGCCACCGATGAGGGCAGGAAGGAGGTGTTCGGCGCCGACTTCGCCGCGTGGGCGCGCCCCGGCGAGGCCGATGACGCCGTCTGGACCGACGCGGAGGACACCTTCACCCCTCCTCCCGTCGCCGCAGCGCCGGCGAGGGATCTGCTCGAGGAATTCGAGGAGGAGGCCGGGGAGGGCAGCATCCAGAGCCTCGCGTTGGGCGCACTCGATAATAGTTTCTTAGTTGGTGGCTCAGGGATACAGGTGGTGAAGAATTTCAGGCACGGCGTGCACGGCAAGGGCGTATCGGTGAGGATTACCGGTGGCCGCGGCGGCGTTGGTGGTGGGAACGCGTACACGACTCCGCAGAAGGCTCTGCTGATGCGTGGCGAGACGAACATGCTTCTGATGAGCCCTGGAGAGGCCACACCACATTCCAATGGCGTCCATCATGTTGATATTGAGACTGGGAAGGTTGTGGCTCAATGGAGATTTGAGAAGGATGGAACTGACATCACAATGCGAGACATTGCGAATGATAGCAAGGGCGCGCAATTGGAGCCATCTGGATCAACCTTCTTGGGACTGGATGACAACCGGCTATGCAGATGGGATATGAGGGATGCCAGGGGTAGGGTGCAGACGATTGGTAGCTCATCAGAGTCACCAGTGCTGCAATGGTCGCAGGGCCATCAGTTCTCAAGGGGCACCAACTTCCAGTGCTTTGCAAGTACAGGGGATGGCTCAATTGTTGTTGGTTCTGTGGATGGCAAGATTAGGCTCTATTCTAAGAGTTCGATGCGGATGGCGAAGACGGCGTTCCCAGGGCTTGGATCGCCAATTACCCATGTAGATGTTACTTATGATGGGAAGTGGATTTTGGGCACAACTGATACATATTTGATCTTGATCTGCACCATCTTTAAGGACAAGGATGGGAAAGAGAAGACAGGGTTCAGCGGGCGAATGGGAAATAGGATTGCAGCACCAAGGTTACTCAAGCTCTCACCACTGGATTCTATCTTGGCTGGGTCTGAAAACAAGTTCCATGGCGGGCAATTCTCGTGGGTAAGTGTGATTATCCTATTTTCGTATAGCACAGTACTACTGATAATTTACATAGACCGCACAGTAATGAATGTACCTTTTTGTAATCTAGTTAAGCTAAATGGAATATTGCTTGATATGTCATTGTTAGCAGGCAATCTATACTTGTCTAATCTTGGCTATAATAAAAGTTAATTTTCACTTAGGAATTATGATCCGTCAGTCCAGCATTTCATATCCATAATTTTCACTTCTGATCACTAAGTCCATTCGTATCCATGATGGCTTGCTTGTCATGAATTTGTTGTGGCTACAATTGAATCTGACCAGGAAAATTTGTTCACTCTTATATCCTATGTATGGTAGTAATTGGTATATTATCATGAACATTTTGAAGTTAGCATGTCATATCTTTTCAGATACTGGCAAAGTTATGATCCATCTCAATTATGATAGTAGGCTAATAAGTATGGTGTCAGTTAATTCACTGGCAATAAGTAGGTTTAATAATTGCATATGCTTTTCAACTCCTTGAATTAAAAACAAGATCATGGAGTGCTTTGTTTGGAACATTTGATTGCTTGAAGTTCCTATTCATATCCTGTCAATGGGCTAATCAGTAGAACTGAAGTTATGAATCACCCTGTAACCAACCTCTGTTTTAGTGGACCAACCTTTGACCTTATCATAAAAATGGTAAACTAATGGCAATGAATATAGGACTTCTGCAATTGAAATTTGGAAATTTCTCATCACATTTTTCCGTTCATGAATTTAGTCCGTGTTTTCTTATCTGGAAACATAGGACATAGCATTTTCAATTACAAAAAGCTCCACCCTCTGTTATGTTATTTCCAATTAATACTTGTCAATTGTCATGTTGATTTGCTTGTGAAATTGATTCCTACTTGCTGCATAGTCCTTCAATTTGTTAATACTGTCCTTATGTGTGTTCCTCTATGTGACTGGAATTTCCCAGGTAACTGAGAATGGAAAGCAGGAAAAGCATCTTGTTGCGACAGTCGGCAAATTTAGTGTCATATGGAACTTTCAGCAGGTAAAGGACAGCAACCATGAGTGCTACCGTGATCAAGAAGGCCTAAAGAGCTGCTACTGCTACAAAGTTGTTCTGAAAGAGGAATCCATCGTCGACAGCCGCTTCATGCACGAAAACTTTGCAACAACTGACTCCCCTGAGGCCCCTCTGGTGGTGGCAACACCAATGAAAGTCAGCTCCTTCAGTATAGCCAATAGACGATTACACTGACAATCTTCTTTTGCTTTGCCTATCATGGTGTGAGAATCTACAGGTTTTTGTGCAGCTCACTGTTGTTCTTTTCGGTTGATTTTTCGTTGCTTGATTTTGGTGTAGTATACGGGCATGTTGCTAACACTAGTTTTTCTTGGTGAAGATTGGTCGGGTTGTTAGTTGGTGTAGTGCTTGTGCATGTTGACAATAGCGTCCTTGGTGAAGACCTTAATCTCTTCTGAGAGTTGTAACTGATCTGTGTTTTTATTTGTCAATTCAACTCAGAATATATGAGTGTCTGAAAGCAATCTAAGCCTGTCCTCTTGGATGTATTTCAATTCTATCTAACTGCTTCTACTTTTACTTCTCTTCCGTCTATTTATATTGAACTTTTAAATTTCCAATTCAATCTTCAAATGGTGTTTTGGCGATGAACTAAACAGGCCCGTAGTTTTTTCATTCAGTGCAAACAAATCAAAGAGCCAACAAGAGATGTACTGGTTGCTGACGATGGTAATGGGCCATGGAGGCCCATATGTACCCACAGTAGCAGCAGTGTTCTGTCCCACATCTATCTACAGTAATCCTCGTGAAAAACAATGGTCTAGTTAAAGAGTCACTCACAAATCACAGTCTCACAATAATCTAGATGGAAACCGCTCCAAAATCACACGGCCGATAACCGTCATTGCACCCAAAATCATCGTAAAGGCCCACCTGTCAAAGACCCAGAGGAAGTTAAAGTCCATGGGCTGCAACCCTGGTTTGTGCCACTTGGCTCAAGCTTCCACATGTAGGCTCCTGATATACTATTGATGGCAGTTATGAGAGGCATGATAGTCATTTCCAATTAGAAGTAACAGCTATAAAGGCCTATATAAGGATGGGTTACACTTACTTCTCCAACACACACTCAAGTAAGGATTAAAGCTTCTCTACAAAGTTAGTATTAGTATAGTGCTAGTAGAGTAGATTAGAATAGTTTCCAAGTTAGAATAGAAGCAAGGATCAAATCTTCTCTACAAAGTTAGAATAATATCTGTAATTATAAGAAATACCAACACTAGTTGAAGGATTAATATCTCTGACGACAAATACTTATCCTTCTTATTACCATGCCGCACATAGATTTATCTAGGGTTAATCGTTGTCGCTAGAGAGTGAAGAACAACTAACCACCCATTTCCACAATAGTGAGGCACGCAAACACATGAGTCATGCGCATGTCCAAAATGAGTCTGTGACTCTGTGAGGGGGCTGGCCTCGCGAGTTGGATAATGTGGGGTACAGTGTGAGAAAGGGATTTAAGACATCTACATAATAGCTTGGAATTTATGTTAGTTACTGTTAGGGTGTTCACTTAATTGCCATCGATCTGAATAATATTTTAAAGTAATCAGTGTTAAGTGTAAACTCGGTAGGAACATGAGATCGTCCTTAAAGTTGTAATAACCAAAGTCATTGAGAAAAAAATAAAAAAAAACTGATCTTTTTACGCATACAAAATAGATTGATGCCAAACAAGTATGCTAAATGTGATAAGTAGCTACTGATTTTGTTTTTTCTTTTCTTCCTTTTTAAACAAGTTTTTTTGTCAAATTTATACCTTCTGAACTAACACATCGATATGCTCTTTTAGTTTGTACTTTTATTGTCCAACATATATCTATGAAATAAGTTTAGTTTTGTATGATAATTATTTTGTTGAATTAGAGTACCATGCATATAGTCTCTACAATCAAATATACAATAAATGAAAACCCACTCTTGTTCAATAGATGGGAGAAAACTGAAAATCAAAGCTACTCAACATCACTAAGCTAGTTGGACTCAAAAACCCTTGCCTAGAAAGGAAATCTGCAAAAACGAAGCTAGCTAGGCTGCTCATCCATGGCACTTTCTTGGCAAACTGAAATAAGTGACCACAAATGCTTCCCAACCACTAGGTCATTTGGCTCTTGTTCGACGCGTTCTTCCCCCCTCTAGCCGGCAGCCATAGAATCATCGGACCGTATTAGCTCAGGGGGGCATTTTGGATCAAAGGCAGGATTGAGGGTACGTGTTCATGGAAAGAGCTTGCGGAAGGAGCAACAAAGCGGTCGGTCAGTAAGTTTATTTCTAGATGCTGATCCCATTTGCTCACAATCCTTTGCTAACTGCCTCTTTGCTCCCCACAAGGCAGCAGACAGCTGCTTTGCGCGCGTGTGTACCTATCTATATGCATGTCCTTTTAGTTGCTAGTAGCTAGTTAGAGGATTAATCTCTCCGGCAATAAGTACTACTTATGCTTCTTATTAGCATGCCGCCCATAGACTCACGAGTTGGATAGTGTGGGTACAGTGTAAGAAAGGGATTTGGGAGATTTACTGGTGGGGCCAAGATTTGGGGTAGAGGGGGCCAAGTCAATATGGAAAAAAAATAAATAGTACACAACTATATGTTCTAAGCATTTAACTGATAATATAGCATATTAATATGGTACGCATGTGTTCTGTTAGTTTAGAAATACAAAATAAAATCTTTTTATTTGATGGTCTTGTAATTGTAAAAGAAACATAAACATCTTTCCTACATAAATAATATATATAGCAAATTATCTAGCAATACCAAGAAATTAAAGTAAAAACAATGTCAATCAAATATCAGCATGCATGTGATGTATATACATCCTTAAAATAAGGACTAATCATTGTTGACGTAAATGATTGCTTGCTTGTGCTCACCTTAATTAGACCCACAACAGTTATATGCCTTAGTGTTGGGGCCTAATACGCCGGCACAGAGATTAACAGCATGTTGGATTATTGGGATGGCCAAGCCACTGCTCGCCACACCTATGGCTCAACCACATCTACATAATAGCTTGGGATTTATGTCAATTAATTTTAGGGTGTTTACTTAAGCCATGAATACGATCTTTATACTTCGTATATACTGTACATGTTTCATAATAATGACTTCACTTTTTTGTTTCTCGCAAACAAGCCTATGGATTATTATGAAACACCAAATGTGCTTGCTGATCCTGCCAAATCCTAGCTATGTGACTTCACGAAGACTTCGGTTTTCAATTTGGAAATACGTGTGGATGATAATATAGCCAAAGCAGCTAAAGTGGGTGATGAAGTAAGCAACGAGAATGGGATCAGAGTGGAGGTTGAAGTGACCAATGAGGATGAGGATGATGATGATGGGTGTTCTATTGCACTGGGTTTGCTGTTGAAGCAATAGATAGGAGAAAGCTGAGAATCTCTTCTTCCTATGTATTTTTCACCCCCGAAGCTGGTTTTTTAGGAGGCCACGTCATTGTTAAATCATAGCCGTCCGATCAAAACTGATGAGCCTTTGATTTGTCGCCACTTGTGCTTGGAACAAGGAGGTTTCAGCCCGTTAAGCCCATACAGCCCACGAGGCAAACCAACCGTCACCCTCTCCCTCAACCTCATCTACCGAAGACGCGAGAAGACGCAGGTCGCAGGCTCTCCCCTCTCCCCTCCCCGCTGCCCCCATCAATATCCTGGTGGCTGGTGCTGGCGACGCCGTCCACGGTCCAAGCCCTGCCGAGGAGCCGCTGGCAAGCCGCCTGCCCCTCCCCCGCGCACGGCTGAGTCGTCGTCGGCACCCCAAGCCCCCTCACCGACCCACACGCGGCTAGGGCACCGCGGCCCGGTCAGTCCTCCCACTGCACTGCTGACGCCGTCAGCGGCGCTGCTGGCACGCCTGGCACCCTCACCTCCCCTAGCGACGGCGATGGCCCCGGTCATCCGCCACATCGTCGTCGCGCACTTCAGCCGGCGGCGGCGAGCCGGCTCCCCTCCCTTCCTCGCGCCGGTTCCCCTCCGTTCCCTTACAATGCCCTGCCAGATCCCACCTTCTTTACTGATGGCCGGCTGTACTCCACCCTCGCGCTGGTAGATCTTCTTCAACTGCATTGAAATTTGTTTGTATATCACTTTGTTAAAGGAGATAATTCATGGTATGAGATCTCTGGTATGCATATCAATTTTACATCCTTGCTGACCTATGGTTTGTTTTGTTTATGAATTTCGGTTGCAGATCATCGCCATTAGCAAATCGCTTACTATGGCTATCACTAAAGTCAGTCCACTAAAACACATTCCCATGCAAAACAGTGGATGGAACAATATATTTATTGGGTAATCATGACCATGTCCATTCATGGTCACAAGGTTTTCAAATCCTGCAATACTCGCTGCGCAAGAGGTACAAGCAATTCCTCGCATAACAACACTATCAGATTTTATCCCCTGTCTCTTTAGTCTCGATCTTCCAAAACCGCCCTAGTTATGCCTAGGCTGCATTGTATCCATCGTTGGTCAATCACTGTAGAGTGCTAAGTATCGAAAACTATTCTAATTTCTGAAGATGGCAATATATGTATGATGTTGGCTCCTACTATGGATCAGCCAGCCCCATGTAGGAGAAATCAAGATTTAATTTCATTTTCTCTTATTGATCGGCATCTCCCCTGCCCATGAATTGGATTGCCAATGCATTGGAGAGGTAAGGATTTTTGCTAGAAGAATTTAGGGAGAAGGGAGAGAGAGGCTGTCGTGGGCATCAATTGTTTGCTCCATGTTTTCATGTGGTTCAGATATTTGCAGGTGAATTGGAAATATGGGTAAGTACCAGCGTATTGTTTGTTTACTAAATTGACAGTACCCTTAGAATTGTAATCATCGTAGGTCAGTCAATCCCCTTATTCTATTTATTTATTAAATTGACAATACCTTTAGCATTGTAATCATTGTAGTCTGTCATTCTGTCAACCTTCTTATTTTTAAGTCATATTTAAAACATATCATCTTTTTTGTTTAGTTTTCAGCTTCCAATTTGACTATTGAAAAGAGGTAATGCCCCAGCTTTGTGAAGATACCTTAACTAATAAGAGACATTTATCAATTTAATTACTTTTTTATGTGACAGCTAAAAACCTTTTTTCTTATAGAGATTGACAATGCTCTAGAAATTCCGTTTTTTTTCCTTGCCAATTAAGTAACCCATCCATAATTTTCGGATGATTTACAAATTTGTCCATTAGAATATAATATATACTCAAATAATGAGAGTTGACATCTTTTCCTTTCCCTAATTTTTTGTTTAGATTGAATGTTTTTGATTCTGCTGACCTCTATCTGCAAAGTGTGTTTGTGTTTTCTTTATTATTTAACACCCATCTTATTTCTATTAATTCAGCTGTATCACTAACACTTGGATGCAAAGGATACTGAGGAGTCAAGCGTGATAACCTACTGCAAACTTCAAATATTATGCTTGGTGTGACAGGTCCGTAATATCTGTTTACTCAATGCGTGTTTGGACGGCCATGGCTGATGACAACATCAACTATTTATTCTTATGTACTAGAATATTATAATAAAAATTAGTTTGCATTTTTAAGAGTTTAGATCCAACAAGCCTTTCATTTAATATCTTTCTACAGTTCAATTCTGTTTTTGCACTTAGATGTCCCGCAGCAACGCGCGGGGTTTCATCTAGTTATTACTACTTTTCATCCGATGGAGAAGTACGAGGATAGCATCGTGATGACATTCAACGACTTTGAATCGGATAACATAAAAAGGTCATTTGAATTTACTTTCTTCTATAGTCACGTAAAGATAACTATTGCAACGACGACACTGATGAGGCGCATAGGTACCTTAGGACTTCGTCATGCTTATGTCCCAATGTGATTTTGTGGAAGACCGTGTCCAATCATCTTAATAGAAACAGTGTAAACATTTTCAAATCACGTGTTGCTGGAAACATGAATCTCATGCAGTTTGATATGAAATGGGAAGATGATGAAAGTTCCAAAGACGAAGGTGTGAAACAGTACTATGTATGTCCAGTTATGGATGGAAACGGTGACTGGTTCGTTATTTTTTATGGTGTTCGTAAGTGGCAAGGTTATTCTATTGCATTGGAGGTGGTGGAGAGGTTTCTCCAAAAACATTGATATCTGTAAGTTTTGTTACAAAATCTAATAGTTCTATTCATGACCAAAGTAAAAATGTTCTATTCATCAGAGTGTTTTTGTTATTTGCAGGACAAGTACTTGGGGTCGGCATCAAGGCGCAATGTGTTCCTTTCGCCGTGTTCCATGTGATGTTCTTTTCGCCATGTTTTCTATACGACGATTGATTCCTTTCTTCATGTTCCTGTAACATGTAAGATCAGTAGACTGTGTTGCAATCTTGTTGTGGACTCGAGTAGCCATTGAGCAAGTGAATCACTCTAAATTGGTAGCTTTAATTCGATCTCTTTCAAATCTAATAACGTCCTTTTGAGGATGCACCATGTTACTGAATTTGTGTGTTGAATTAGTGTAGAAACGCGAGTATAATGTCTTTTGAATTTCGACTCGTATTGCTGGATTGGCAAGCTATGATCATTTACCAACAGTGATTTAAAACTGTGAACCACATAGCCAAGACGAAAGAACCGGGTCAAGGAAATTGAATGCTTAAGGATGATGTAAAACTGTGAAACCGTGTACCACCTAGCCAAGACAAAATAGATGAACAATTGTGTTTAAGGACATTAATGCTTAGCTAAAATACTCGGATACAATTACAAGATTGGTGTTCTGAGATACATTTTCGGTAGGATATGCACAAGCCTAACATGGTACTATACAAGCCATCACAATGAACAAAAAATCAAATTTTGGGTATGTACAATTGTGGTGTTTTCTTCCGCCGTTACAGATATGATACACGGATTAAAGCTTGTGATGAAACATCCGGTATTAAGTTATAAACCTATACATGACTCTTCCAAGCAAATAGTTTTGGAGATCTATCCAGTCGACCGGGTATGCTTCTGTGTTCATCAATGTTTCCTCTTCATACAATTTTCAGCTTACGGCTGGTTGTCTCTATTTATCCAGCACATAGGCTCTCTCAATTAGGTTGTTATCTGGCAATGTCACTTCGGAATATGATTCTTCATACATGCTACTTCCAGCATCAGATCTCTTGTAAGGTCTAGAGCAAGGTGATGGTGTGTACGAGGAGCTAATAAAACTTAACAACTCCTTCATGCATTGGTTAGATCCAGAATCATCATCATCACTCTGTACAATCTCGCTGTCCCCTTCAGGTACTAGAATTAATTCCAAGTATCATAAAACACATCACCTGTATAGCAAGTATATGAGTGGCCTATGATCACAGTGAGAAGAATGGAGAGAACAATATTCATGCCTTTACCTTTCGGAGAGGCGCTGCTCAAATAATCCTGTAGGAGTTGGCATTCAGAGTAATTTCCAGAAAACCCATGAGTGAAACTTAGTGGGATAACACCTCTAGGAGAGGGGTCATTTATGTGAGAATCTATAGGTTTTTGTGCAGCTCACTATTCTTTTCGGTTGATATTCCGTTTCTTGATTTGGGTGTAGTATACGGGCATGTTGAGAACACTAGGTTTTCTTGGTGAAGATTGGTTCTAGGTTTCGGTGTAGTGCTTGTGCATGTTGACAATAGCGTCCTTGGTGAAGACCTTAATCTCTTCTGAAAGTTGTAACTACTCTGTGTTTTTATTTGTCATTTCAACTCAGAATCTATGAGAGAGAATGTCTAAAAGCAATCTGTGTCTATCATCTTAGATGCATTGCAATTCTATCTGAATGATTCTACTTATTCTTCTCATCCGTCTATTTGTATAGAACTTCAAATCTCCAATTCAATCTTCACATGATGTGAATCAGAGCAAGCCGGAATAAGTTCATTTTGGGTCCCTCAAGTTGACATCAAGTCTAAAAATCATCCCTCAACCGTAATACTAGAAATGTTGGACCCTCAAGTTGCGAAAACCAGGTCCCTTAGCAGTATGGAGACGTGGTTTTGCTGATGTGGCGGCGTCCTAGTCACCGAAATAAAATTAAAATAATAGGTAGGAACCACCTATCAGTGAAATAGGAAATAAATAGAAAAATATAAAAAAAAACTCTTTCCCACTCATTCTTTTCACTTCCATCAACGGCTGGCTCCACCTGCGCCCCCAGAAATCCGATAGCGACGAGGCGAGGTACGGTCATCGAACTGTGGCTCAAGCTCCGCGCCGAGCAGCACGCGCGCCGCCGCCGCGAGGAAGAGCTCCAGGCTCCAGCATGAGGTACACGTGTGTGGCATCGAATGCCGCCACGGCGTACGCCGGCATCCGCGGCCTGTAGCACCTCAGCGACACAACCGCCGCGAACACGGCCCCTTTCGCCGCATAGGACAGCGCGAAATCCAGACGGAAACAACAGGAGGTGATGGGGGATTTCTTCTTCTCGTCGACGTCGACGAATTTGATGGGAAGCTCGGCGCAGGCGAGAAGCGGGGGAGAGGGAGGGATGGGTTGAGGGGCCTACTGCTAGAGTATCAGTACCCGTTCCCCTGATGGATGCCATTGTCAGCAAATTCCCCGAACAACCTCTCTCTCCCCCTCACTGAATTTGTGGACTTCAGAAACTGGACCTTCAACTTTTTCAGATGATGAACAGTTAACTGATGAAAAACTTCAGAGAAACACCAACAGAGGAAAACAGAGGAATTTTTTTGTGCTGCCGAATTGCCTTCCGCTTTTCCGGCTTTCTCTCCTTTTATTCACCTCCACTTCGGGAGTTTGTTACATGCACCCATGACCAGGAAAAAACACTGGATTAGATCTCAGCTTCACCCGGTCTTTACAAAACTGAAATTAACTGAAAAAACGGCTACTGCTGACTGAATACCGATCCTATCTTTCAGCCAGCATCCAATGCCTACAACGTGCAAGAATCTAAAGCCCAACATTGCAATGTAATAAACTAAACATGCAACTAGTTCTCAGAAACAATTTTTTTTTTAGACAAAAGGCCAGAGGCCTAGTTTTTTATAGAAAGCTAATAAGGATTACATAGAGTCTTGCGTGAAACAGAAACAAATAAAAGAGAGAGAGGGGGAAAAGAGAGAGAGAGAGCGCTGGGGGATTTTTATTTTTTTTCTTGTTTGATTGATAGATGGGTCCTCTAATGACACATCAGCGAAAACCATCTCTCTATACTGTAGGGACTTGTTTTAAACGGTTTTTTTCAACTTGAGGGTACATTATTTCTGGTATTATGGTTGAGGTACGATTTTTAGACTCGGTGTCAACTTAAGGGACCTAAAATGAACTTATTCCTAGTTTTTTTTATTGAATTCAAACAAGTCAAGGGTCCAATAAGACATGTACAGTTTGCATGATGGTAATGGGTTATGGAAGACCATATGTACCCACAGTAGCAGCACTGTTCTGTCCCACGTCTATCTACAGTAATCCTCGTGCATAACAATGGCCCAGTTAAAAAGAGGCACTCACAAATCACAATCTCAATGGCACTATGCTTTTTTTTAGGGGAAACAATGGCACTAATGTTGAAATCACAATCTCGATGGCACTATGTTGACAGTGCATTCACTGTGCGCTAGCTGATGTGTCCATATCGGCGTGTCGTGGAGATCTCCTTACATTGTCCTCCAATAATACACGATCGTCCACTCCTGTAGCAGGTGTAGGACACCCACAACCTCCAGGCACTATTGGAAGCCGTACCTCTTCCATGCCACAAATAGCTAACCACATGTACTCCTCTATCTCTTCCTTTTTCGCCGCCCTCACGGCACAAGAATCATGGCGATGTCATTACCGCTAATGATGACGAGATGATCGATAACCAACGCCCGTTTCTTCCCTTGTACTAACGCCATCGACAATCTGCAAGCATAACCACCGGCACTGCATAGCGTTAAACAGCATTAGCGTATTCCTACTCCCTCTATTTTCTTTATGTGTTGATTAGCTTCAGTGCTTAACGTCAAGTGGATAGAGGGGACAATAGAAATCAAGGCGAGACGTGATTAGTGGATAGAGGGAACAATGGAAATCAAGGCGAGATGTGATTAAATGATGAAGCCGTTGGACGTCGTACTCGTAAGGACAAAAGGACTAGAATAGTAGAAAAAGCTTTTTCTTTTCCTTGTTTCTTTTTCTTTTTTACGAACGATCCACTTTTTGATGATGAGAGGCGATCAAATGTGTGTGGTGGGTGAACTTTGGCGTCGCCGAGTCTCGACGGCGATATCCTCCAGACCAAGTACGAGATTTTTTCCGTGCTCTTGGCCACGTACTAGCACGGAAAATGCCGTGGTAATTAAGGCTGGTTTGCTGCTATTTCTTCTCAGAAAAAGCATATGCAACTGCTGCTACTTATTACTACATGTACAGTGCATAAATGCATTGGAGCTACTGCTGGATTTGGTTAGCTTTGCCTTCATCCGTCATGCATGTTCTTGATAGGGCAGGATAAGCCCAAATTGTGTATAACCACGTCCACGCACGAAATCACCTTTTTTATCTCCCTGTTTCCTTTTGTCTCGATATGGTCCTTAACCTAGGAGTAGCTTGTGTGACCATACTAGCTACTCCTACTACGAGCATAGTACTAGCTATTGCGTGCAGTTCAGTTGCTCTGATCCATTGGTCGATGCTAAATCTAGATAAAAGAGTACGTATTGGTTGTAGGAGTGTATTTTCTCTAAATAATGCATTGCAATTATGCAAAGACCGTACAATCTACTACCCCCAATTATTCTTGCAGGACGAGACTGACGTGCTGGAAAGAACATCTATGGTACTCCTACTACTACAAGGAGAGCTGCAGCGACCTGTCTCCCTTGCATCCTGCACAACAATTTTGGTTCAAACAAGCTCGATTATTGGTTTGACCTTATTTGGAAGATGCATATGTAAACTGAAATGAGACCACAGGAGCTGACCAGTGCATACATGGTTTACCCTTCGGAATGACTTTATATATTGACTTTGTGAAAACATAACACTCTCAGGGGCAGAATTGTCATGACCTGATATTTAATCAGCAAGGAAAGGTCTACTAGTAAATTATAGTTAGGGATTAGGCACAGCAATGTGCTGGTAGTTGCCTCTGGTTCAAGATATGCAGATATGAAGTAGATTACTCCTACGTCCCAACAACTTCAATTTCTTCAGTGTTTCTCCATATCGCTTCTTTTTTAAATTGACCATCCGATTTGGTGCGGTCTCGCGCGTGCATTATAGAATTTGCAATTAGCTCGCCACAAAACGGGAAGAGATAAGATCGATTCAACAAACCAAAGTACCTCTACCCGGATTACCTGGCGTATTCCGTGCAAAAAAGGGTACCCAATGTTTCGATGGTCGTATGAAATGATGGCCTGAAACATGCTGATCAGCCGGAATGCTGCCAAACATTCCTCGAGTAAGGATTTAGACATGCTAATTGAGTAGGATGGTCCAATGAAATCCGTACTGGTTTTTAGTATAACCTACTCTTTGATCTGATCCACAACGACGCCGAAATGAAAGGCAAGGCAACGGCTGAGCGATCCTGATCGAACTGTCTAGGTAGTTGCCAACCAAATTCCTCCATAGTCAAACCCATACAATCACGGCAAAGATCTCGCCAAGGATTAGAGAAGATCTGCGAGAAAGCAAAAGCAACACCTGTACCCACAACCCTCTCATCCTGTCATCCTAGCAGCAGCACTATAGCCACATCATCATTATCCCAAATGAGATGGCACTGTAGCAGCTAATCCCTTTTTTAGCCTCTGTATACGATATTCTTATCTCCACTCCTCGGATATATGGGACCAAAGTGGCAAATCATTCGGGTATATTCGAGCACTGGTGATACCGTGATACTACCGCTACGTCATGTTCCTTTCGTGTACAGTATTCTGTCTAGGACTTGGCAAAAATTGACATTCATTCAACAATCTTGGGTTGCGGCCATTAAGATAAAAAAAACTGGCCTATTATTGAAACAATTTTAGGATTATCGGCACCAAAAAAACTGGTCTGTTTTTTTATAGATGTTGGAGGGTTTATTTTGGGTTGGAATTAGGAAGCTGTTGGATATGCTTAATTAGCTGTTAGTACATTCTACTCGATCGGACGGCATCCTCCCAGATCAACGACACTCATGAGTGCAAACCGATAATACGACGACGACGTCGCCGTCGCCGGCCATGCATGCATTGTTCCCATTAGCAATTTGGCAATTGGCATGTATGCTGTTTGTTTACCGGTGAAACCATCGCCAAATTCACAACTAGTTAAGACATCCTCCAACTTTTTTTTTTAAGTACCTATCACATCGGATGTTTAGATACTAATTAGAAGTATTAAATATAGACTATTAATAAAACTCACCCATACTTTGGACTATTTCGCGAGACAAATCTATTGAGCCTAATTAGTACATGATTAGCAAATGTGATGCTACGGTAAAAATTTGCTAATCGTGTATTAATTAGGTTTAAAAAATCGTCTCGTGAATTAGTCTTTATTTATGAAATTAGTTTTATTATCAGTCTATATTTAATACTTTTAATTAATATACAAACCTCTGATGTGACACGAACTTAAAAAAAAAATCACTGGATCCAGACAATCAACCTCTAAGCAGAACGCCGCGGCGGCGGCGGCAAACGGGCCGTGTCGGCACGACTGATGTCGGGAGAACGGGACCCCAAAATCCCAAATTTCAAGCATTTCGGCGCGGAAAGAAAAACCCGAGCGTCTCGCGAGTCAAACGGCGCGGCTGCCTGGCCACGGCGCGACATGGCATGGCATGGCATGGCATGGAGTCCAAGGCAAGAATCACACAAGGTTACACACTGACACGCACACCCCGTGCGTTGTCGCCGCGCAGAGGCTCACACATGGCAGCCCATTGCATGCATGACCCGCCCGGTCGGTCAAGTGCGCTGCTGCGCTGTTGTATTTCTGACGAGCATTGCAGGTTTTTGCAGGTGGTGTTGTTGAGGCCACGTTCAAAAAAATTTCACCTAAAAACATCACGTCAAATTTAAACTCATGTATTGAGTACTAAATATAGATAAAAAATAAAATTAATTACATAGTTGGGCTGTAAACGACGAGACGAATCTTTTGAGCCTAATTATGTCATGATTAGTCATAAGTGCTACAATAACCCACATATGCTAATGATGGATTAATTAGGCTTAAAAGATTCGTCTCGGGGTTTACAGGCTAACCGTGAAATTAGTTTTTTCATTCGTGACCAAAACAACTCCTGACATCTGATCAAACGTTTGATATAATGTTTTCGTAAAAAATTTTTTAGAACTAAACAACGCCTTAATACCGGACACCTCACCTGGGCTTCGAACACATCTGGGAGACGAGGAGAGTGGGTAATTTGATTTCTAGGCTTTTCATCAGCCTTTCAGGTGAGACCTGGAGTGAGTGGCATCCTTTTTAAGCAAGCGGGTACTGGGTACAGAGCCGTGGATGGACCCCCAGAAATAGATCTATCGTAATCGTACCATCCGGATGAAATCCGGTTTCTTGGAGAGGATAAAAGTGGCGATCAATCCATGAGATACTTCTAGTAGTTTTCTCAGTTGCTCGTCAACATCATACATCATCCTCACCAAAAAATCATACTCTAGAACCTATTACGCTGGGACCCCAGAGATAATCTCACGATCCTTTTCCCCGGTACGGTTCGCATGCACGAGGATATCAAATTATCAATTGATCGGATGATCACCTCGCTCTACACACGCTAACACGTAGTAGTAATTCGCCTTCCGTTCCGGTGATCCGTCCGATCCGAGCTGAGCACGGAGATATATACGGCGACCGCGACACGGGGCGAGACAGCGAGAGGGCGAGTAAATTTTGCCGGTTTGATCTGTGTGTTCGGCGTGCGGCGCACGACGTTGATCTGTGTGCGACGGCGTGGCAGCGTTACATCGAATACTTAGACATATCGAGCATAAATTATACAGTTTACATGAAAATTGATGAATCTTTTAAGCCTGATTATATCATGATTTGACAATATGGTGCTACAGTAAATATTTACTAATGATAGATTAATTGGGCTAATAGATTCGTCTCGTAGTTTATTGGTAGAATTTATAATTTATTTTGTTATTATTCTACATTTAATTATTAAAGGTGTCCGTATACGTTAAATTTTTTTTGACCGTCATCTAAACACGGTTTTGCTCGCCCGGGATCGTGTCAAAGGCACTGATGACTCTGCAAAACATTTCAAGTTTGCCGGTCGACGTGACAAGTACGGCGTGAGAAAGGAGATCGGAGACGGGTATCATAATGCACACAGCAGTAACCTTATCCGGGACGTCAATTTATCACTGCTTGGTGTAATGGTAATCCATTCGTTGATTAGAGATTTTTTAATTAATTTGACGCGTGGATGAAGGACCATCTCTTTAATGATCTAGCAGTACGTCAAGATTTGGTATGGTTTATTATTGTATAATCCTAAACACTGCCTTCACGTTCTCGATAACGTTGGGTCCACCCCTTAATTATATCCATGGTCACACTATAATATTTACTCTTCCGTACCTAATTCCATCACCAAGACTAGACGCAGGATCAGTAGGAGTACTAAGATATACTTTTCGGTGAAAAGTCACTGTGAGCAATGGTTTGATTATATTATCCCGTCCTAGGATTTGCATGCCCTTTTTCAGATCGCGTGCTTTACTTTCCGATCAAGACTTGGAATTAACAACATCTCACCTTCTTCCATTGACGATCGCATCGTGTGAAGCTTGTACATCAGTATGCTACTACTAGCAGCTAGCTGGACCAAACATGACACTACTAGTAGTAGAATACCCCACTATACAATTGGTCACTAACGAGGCTATTACTACCAGTATTGATTATCGTTGTCATTGTTAATTCTATAACAAGTTAGTAGTGTTGAATTATGATTCAAATCCAGTTATATTAGTTGACAAGAAAACCGGCTTGGGCAGGAGCGTAGCTCCAGCCCGTCGCTCGGAGGCTTGGTACGGGTCAGTATCTTATAAGGGTTTCACCGATATATATACCTCTTATAAGCTGCCGTTCGGCGTTGTAACCCCACCCCGATATAGTGAAAACTTTTGCTGACTGACACCCGCGGTTTTTTCTCTCTCACATTAAGAGGGTATTCCACGTTAAAATCTCTTGTTCTCTGTGATTGATTTTTGTCCTTTATCGTTTATATGCCTACCATCCGCAATCCGTACGTCGGCCACCGGATTTTAACCGTGAAATGGCCCACGTGGCCATGGCCCACTGCAAGATGGTATCCATTAGTTCTAGAATTTACTTATTGAACAAGCATATTGCCTCTAAAAACACCATTGATTTTATTTTTTAAAGACATTTTATTTTCTAGACAAATATTCTGACTCATAATTTCTCTATTAAGATATAATTAACATTTTTAATATGAACCTAACACCATTAATTTAATGTCATAAAAATAATTTTTAATAAAGTATTTTAATATAAAAGTATAATGTAGAATTGAGTATAGCTGTAGCAAACCCATGTTGCGGGTGGGGCCAGGAGGCACGACCCATTTGGCTTACGCGGCACGAAAAAAGGGCACCGGAGAGGATAATGTGGGGCACCCCCTTCCTACTCGACTGTTTGTGCTTCCTATCCTCGACTGTTTGTGCCTTGTGCCTCCGTTCTTTTTCTTCGCTTCCTCTTGTTTCTAGCTGGGCCCGCGGGTCAGAACGAGCGAAGCAAAGCAATTGGATAGGATAGGATCAACGCGTGGCGCGTGGCTAGTGTCCGGTTCCCCTTTTTCCCTTCTGGCTGCTAACTCGTGTTCACATTGAACTGTTCCCTTCTGTGCCCACCGGGGCACCAACGCCGTCGCCGTTGATACCACCACTACAGTAACTTAGTACTCCATATGGATCCTAATTTTCTTCCAAGTACACTCGCAGCATTCGAATGTGCTTGTTGATAAAAGGAGGAAAAAACAGTAGCACATACAAAATTACAAAATGATAAATGTTATTAAGTATAAATGTGTTGAGTCCATTAAAAAAATATATAAAAAAAATAGTGAACCATCATATCCTTTGCGTATACTTTGAACCTATTGAGACTAGCTATAGGAATTTGCTCTTGGGCTTTGCACTACTGTAAGTCTTATCCATATGGAGGATCTGGTGTGCTGATCTAGTAGCAAAAAAAAAA
>CM002480.1:24536490-24598870 GCA_000325765.3 Leersia perrieri
ACCTCCCGTTGGACACACATGTTGTTTATGCATGCCAATGGTTCAAATCTCTTATGTCTGTAATCATTCACACAAGAAATATTATGTAGCACTAAATTCTTATGTATTTCACATATATTTTCAGAGAGAAACGAATTCACCTTATAATGTGTTCGGCATGCATAAGAAAATATATAATTGATTGGTACATCCGCATCAGTATGTGATTAATTAACCATTAACAATTTTAAACATAAAAAATAGATTAATTTAATTTTTAAATAAAATATTTGTATAGAAAACTTTTGCAAAAAGTACATCGTTCAGTAGTTTGGGAAACGTGCACATGGCAAAAATATTTTAAAACACCTTTTTGCCGAATGACTATCACAAGTTCACAACAAATCATGCTCTTCCAAGTATTGTAATATCCCCGTCCCAAAATACTTGTCGTTTTAATTTTGCGGTGTAACTGACCATCGTCTTATTTAAAAATTATGAAATTTTTATTTATTTTATTCGTAATTTGCTTTGTTATCAAAAGTAATTTTGGTATGACTTATCATCTTTTTATATTTATAATAATTTTTTAATAAGATGAATGTCAAATGTTAAAAAAAACCTAAAACGATAAATTTTCTAGGAATAGTTTATAGTAATCCAACCAGAGTCAAAAAGAGGGGGCGGGGCTCTCATTGTTTTTTTGCTTTCACCTTATTAGCAGCGGTGAGAAATATAAAATTCAGTTTTAAGAGTTTTCATCGTAGTTTATTTTAAACGTCGACTTTTATTTAAAAACCGTGAATAACGCATACAAAATCTGTACGTAACTGTTTTTTAGTTATGTGTTTGCTACTACTCATCCCGTTTAAAAGTATAGCTCAATCTTAGCCTTGAGTTTGGTGAGTAAGGGCCAGTTTAGTTTCGAGCCAAAATTTGGCCTATTGATAATTTGAATATTATTTATTAAAAATTAGGCCACTTCAATAATAAAATAAACAACTTTATTTTTAATCCAAACACTATTTGGTCTTACCAAATATTGGCCATACCAAATTTTGGCATAACCAAAATTTGTTAAGACCAATTTTGGTCCTAAACCAATCCAGCCCTAAAAGCTTTGACCCCTTGATGACGGAAGCATGGAACCAACCGACGTGAGCAAAGCGGCGATGAAGGGATAGAGCCAGATGGACAGGATCGTGCCGGCCCGGGGACCGGGATGTCACACTCCACGCGTCGGTTCTGTAGCACAAGCTCACGTCAACCCTGCATCGGACCGTGACGTGTCGACCATACGAGGTAGCGAGCGACCGGGTCCACCCTGCCCCTGTCTCGTGACACCCACGTGTTCTTCCGAAAACTCCCCCACGTCGCGGCTACGTGTACACCACGCACAACCCATCCCTGGAAATCTGAAAAAAAAGAAAAGAAAAGGAGAAGGATATACCGCACAGCCCATCCGTGAAAATTTGAAAAAAAAAAGAAAAGAAATACTCGTCTCGTTTCATCTCTGGTTCGGCAGACGAGGGGCTAATCTTTCTAAATCTTGCTATCTCAGGTGCCAAAATGTTATTGCATAACATTTGCTCTAATTTGCGAGACGAATTCAGCGAGATAGAATTTTATGATATATATTTGTCTTATGAATTAGTCTTATAGAGTTGGTTTCGTCAATTATCTATGTTTAATAGTTTAAAATAATAAAATTTCGAATGACTAATTATTATAGTCGGAAGGATACAAACCCAGACGAGGATAACATGTGAGGGCCCGAAACAACAGCGAAAATATCGTCTCGGCTCTCGTGTGGTTTGGCTTGGTTGACTACGTGGTAACTGTACGTGCTACTTGCACTGCTGCTACAGCGTCTGCACGAGATGGTTCGGTTCGCTTCGGCCGATTTGCTCGCCCGTGACAAACCCAGCAGCCGCCGCTGTCAGCGACGGCGTACGTGGAGATGGTTTTCGAACGAGCTGGCCGGTTGCTCACGGGGGCGTAGTTGTAGTTTGACTCCATTTTTTGGGGGTTTGGGTTTGACTCTTGCTAGTAGCACTATTTATTTGGAGTGCTTGGCTGGCTGGCTTATGTTACGTTGACGCCTAATCTGTTTTCTTGCTGTCTTATTACCGAGACGCCACATAATCAGTAGGAGTACTACTATAGTACTACTACTCCAGTATTTATAGATTTTATTCATGGTAGAGTACTACTAAAAATATAAAAAGAAAAATCTGGTTCTTGTGATCTTCTGCTAATCCGTCTTCGTCCAGGATCTGCATGACGAGAACTGAACGGCACCATGTGATGGATGGATGGATGGGTCGATCGGATCAGATGAGATTAGGTTAGATGAGATGAGATAATGTTTGGTTGGTATGTGTGTTTGTTAGGCGCCGGGCGATATTTGCGTTTGCAACATGCAGCTACTACTACTACATATCACCACAAAATGGTTAGGAGACTCAACTATGGTTGGTATCAATACACGTCTGAATGTAAGCTGCGCCTCGATTCAGTCGGAGCCGAGCCGACGACGACGAGATTTGGCAAGGTCGGCAAGGTGCTAACCTCCCACGTGGCAGATGCCTGCACCAGGATGAGAGTGTGGTGGGGGCCATCGGGTGAGTGGCGAGTTGGCTACGTGAGCTTGCACGTTACGTGGCAGCTTTGGGTTGGGCTTTAGGCTTCCGCGTGGGCCCGGGCCGCTTACCAGCCTGGACGCCACGGCAAGGGGACGGAGAGCTTTATCCTGACACGGCTTGACCGCTTGCCCAGATCGATCAAGCGGCGGACTTACGTTCCCGGCCTTACAGCTGTGGCGCTGATGGCGTTTGGAGACTGTCCAGGCCACGCTGTCACGCCTCTTTGCAACATCATCATCTTTCACGGGGTCCGGTCAGTTTGGAAGTCTGGATTGCTTGTTTTGGAGCTGGTCTTACACTTTGGATTACTGTCCATGCAGGCAAAAGGTAACTTAAGTGAGCCTATCTTCATGTTTGGTAGAACTCAGGCCTCCATCTCTCTAGAGGTGAAATCGAACCAAACGGTTTTGGTTATAAAAAAAAAAGTAGAATTGTTCTTATCCAAAATATTGCCAAAATTTGGTGTAAATGTCTGATAGTGTTTTGTTAAAACACTGCTAAATTTTGGTGTAGTTTTCTTCAGAAAACTAGCCCGAATCCACCTTGGTAGCTATATACAGAAGCAATCTGTCAACGACTGATATTCGTAGACCGGGTATGTCGATAACGGGGGAACGTTGGCGTAATGACCTATGCTACACGACATCATCACAGAGGGAGGCAAAGTTTTTTATATTAGTTCAGACCTCTATAAGGTAATAGCCCTTCTTCCAGTTTGTATGGGATTATATATGGGGGTATTCCCTGATCACAGAGAGTAGAATATCTGGGAGAACCTATCTAGTAGTTGTAGACTTGGCGGCCTGGAGTATCATCACGTAGTCGACAACAGGTAGTCTTCGGTTGTAGATCCTATGTCGGCTTGTGGAATTAGCGAAATCATAGTCGAGAGATTCGATCAGGGAGCTCGGCGACTTAGGCTTCTAATACTCCGGCTTCGTATATCAGTGGCTATGTGGTGGCTAGATTGATCTGTCTTCTATTGTGGATCCCCCTCTCCTCCTTAGGGGTCTTGTATTTATACCTATAGATGTCTACTTGTAGTTTTCATATAGAACCCTTTTTGTTCTTTCTTATCCGGAACACCTACTATATACGAGATATGATTCCGTATAAGGTATGGTAGATGGTGGGCCTAGCCGAGCCTTAGTCGAGTACTGTTGGATATCCCTTATCTGTAACCCTGACACAATTGCCGTAGAAAATTCAAACGTGATGACAACACAGAGACACGATGTTTTTAACGTGGTTCGGCCAAACCTATCCCATAAGACACTGATTATGGGCGCTTCTTTCCGATCCAGCATAATTTCAGCTTACATAACCAGCGACCACGGTCGGTCGGCTATGCCGCCGATGGTCGTTCCTTACGCCTATCTATGCTAATGCCGCCATGCAGTTACGACAGGTGCCTTTCTATTTAAAGTAGAGCCCAGAATAGAATCCGACTCTACTATTATCTTATAACATATTACAACTCCAAGTCTTAAACTGTAAAATATTCGACACAAACTCTAACAAAACTTTTCATGATTAACAATTTTTGGTATGTTTTTTCAAAACAAATAAATCTGAACCTAAAATTTGATAATAACAATGCTTAGCTTGTATGTATTATGGACCGAGTGCTACCAATACTTGGTATAACAAAAAAATGGATCGGATTTACCTTAGTTTTCTAGCAATTACACACTAACCCGACTCAAAATGTAATTACACAAAGCAGGTAAACACTGCAAAAGGTTACAAACAATTTCATCCAATAATGTTTTAGCATGACCAGTGTAGTTCCAAATGTAGAACAAACCTTGTCCCGGCGAATAACAAATTGTGCTAGAATCAACATCCTTGTGCTAGAATTAGCATCCTAGGAGTATTTCAACACCGACAATAATAATGTCATCACAAAAGTCCAATTTTGAAAAACGCCGCATAACAGTGAACCTGTACCATTAAAAAGAGACTTTCCTCTTCTTCTTTAAAAACATGAAAAAGAAAACACCACTATCAGATTAACCATGTAATTCACGTTTCCAACCATCAAGACATTTTCATGCCGTGAGAGATTTTCTTATGCACCTAATCTACACACGAGTATACATAAATATACTTTGGCTGCGTTTAGTACCAAAAAAATTTGGCCAAAAATATCACATCAATGTTTGTACATATATTTAAAGTATTAAATGTAGATTAATAACAAAATAAATTACATATTCTGATTGTACCGACAAATTTTTTGAGCCTAACTAATCCGTCATTAGCATATGTTGGTTGCTGTAGCATTTATGGCTAATCACGACGTAATTAGGCTTAAAAGATTCGTCTTAACAGTGCACACTCAAAATATATAATTTGTTTTGTTATTAATCTATGTTTAATACTTCAAATGTATGTTTAAATATTAATGTGATATTTTTATCAAGATTTTTTAATCTAAACACGGTCTTTATAGAAAACTATTATTCACAATCCGTGCACAAAGTAATGCATTCCCCCGTACGACCACCACAGTCCACCACCACCTGTCCCACCTGCCAACAGCTAATCTATAGCCATCCCCCGCGTTATCCATCCATCCATCCACTCCACGCACGCGAATACGTCTGCACCTCGCGCGCACCGCGCGAGACGTATACGAGTCGATTTGAGTTTTGAGTCCGACCCACCCAATTTTCAGATTTGAGACGAGAGAAACCGAGCCGTTATCCGACCGCGACACTCGTCGGTCCAACCCGCCCGTCCACGTAAGGCAACGCCAGGGCCAATCCGGTCATTTCGTATCCGACTTTTCTGCCAAGATTTGGAATTGGGATGGATGGATGGATAAGCACAAGCAGAACTTCTTCGCCTTCCTTCCTCATCGATATATATCCCTCCGTCTCTCCTCGATCTTCCGTTCGATTTTCTGCCGCCGTATTTATAGCCCTCTTTTCTTCTCGTTCTTATCCACGCCATTTCCGCCGCAGAAACTTCTCTTCCTCTCGGCGGTTGGTTTTTGGTTGATTGATCTCGCCGCCGGCGGTGTACGGATGCGGTGGTGATTGGGCGGCGATGCCTTCGCTGTCGTGCCATAATCTGCTCGATTTAGTAGCCGCGGCGGACGACGGCGTGCCGCCGCTCTCGCCGGCGTCGCTGCGACTCCCGCGGGTGATGTCACCGTCGTCGCCGTCGACCCCCGGGCCGGCGAGGCGGGTGATCGTCTCGCACCGCCTCCCGCTCCGCGCGGCGGCGGACGCGGCGTCCCCGTTCGGGTTCGCCTTCACCGTCGACTCCGACGCAGTCGCCTACCAGCTCCGTTCCGGCCTCCCCGCCGGCGCGCCGGTTCTCCACATCGGGACGCTCCCGCCGCCGGCGACCGAGGCGTTCTCCGACGAGCTCTGCAACTACCTGGTGGCGAATTTCTCCTGCCTCCCGGTCTACCTCCCATCCGACCTCCACCGCCGATTCTACCATGGATTTTGCAAGCACTATCTATGGCCGCTCCTCCACTACCTCCTCCCG
The DNA here is from genome assembly GCA_000325765.3 of Leersia perrieri. Lineage (NCBI taxonomy): Eukaryota > Viridiplantae > Streptophyta > Magnoliopsida > Poales > Poaceae > Leersia > Leersia perrieri. The sequence continues at coordinate 24,542,619 of CM002480.1, forward strand.
TTGATGCCGTCGTCGCTGGGTGGCCTCCCGTTCGATCGAGGGCTCTACCATTCGTTCCTCTCGGCGAATCGGGCGTTCGCAGATCGCCTCACCGAGGTGCTCAGCCCCGACGATGATTTCGTCTGGATCCACGATTACCACCTCCTCGCCCTCCCCACCTTCCTTCGCAAGCGATTCCCTCGAGCTAAGGTCGGATTCTTCCTCCACTCGCCGTTCCCCTCATCGGAGATCTTCCGCACCATTCCCGTCAGGGATGACCTCCTCCGTGCCCTCCTCAACGCCGACCTCGTCGGCTTCCACACCTTCGATTACGCCCGCCACTTCCTCTCCGCCTGCTCGCGGCTTCTCGGATTGGATTACCAATCCAAGCGCGGCTACATCGGCATCGAGTATTATGGCCGAACCGTCACGGTGAAGATTCTCCCCGTTGGGATCGACATGGGGCAGCTTAGATCGGTGGTTTCGGCGCCGGAGACGGCGGACATGGTGCGGCAGGTGATGGATTCATACAAGGGGCGGCGCCTGATGGTTGGTGTTGATGATGTCGATCTGTTCAAGGGGATTGGGCTCAAATTCCTGGCCATGGAGCAGCTGCTGGTTGAGCATCCTGAGCTCCGGGGACGCGCCGTGCTCGTGCAGATCGCGAACCCGGCGAGAAGCGAGGGGCGTGACATTCAGGAGGTTCAGGGGGAAGCAAGGGCGATCAGTGCCCGTGTCAATGCGCGGTTCGGCACGCCGGGGTACACCCCGATTGTGTTGATCGATCGCGCGGTGACAGTGCATGAGAAGGCGGCGTACTACGCGGCGGCGGAGTGCTGTGTGGTGAGCGCCGTGAGGGATGGCCTCAACCGGATACCGTACATCTACACGGTGTGCCGGCAGGAGAGTACCGGGCTTGACGATGCGCCGAAGCGCAGCGTCATTGTGCTTTCGGAGTTCGTCGGGTGCTCGCCGTCGCTCAGTGGGGCGATCCGGGTTAATCCATGGAGTGTGGAGTCTATGGCAGAGGCCATGAATGCTGCCTTGAGGATGACTGAGGCAGAGCAGCGGTTGCGGCATGAGAAGCACTACAAGTATGTGAGCACCCATGATGTTGCCTACTGGGCGAAATCGTTTGACCAGGACCTGCAGCGAGCTTGCAAGGATCATTTCTCGCGGCGGCATTGGGGTATTGGATTTGGGATGAGTTTCAAGGTGGTGGCTCTTGGTCCGAATTTCAGGCGGCTGTCGGTCGATCACATTGTGCCGTCATATAGGAAGTCAGATAATCGCCTAATTCTCTTGGACTATGATGGCACGGTGATGGCAGAGGGCTCAATTGATAAGGCACCGAGCAATGAGGTCATCTCTGTCTTGAATCGTCTGTGTGAGGACCCCAAGAACAGAGTGTTTATCGTGAGCGGCCGAGGGAAGGATGAACTTGGCAGATGGTTTGCTCCTTGTGAGAAGCTGGGAATTGCTGCAGAGCATGGTTACTTCACAAGGTAGTAATCTCTAAGGCCTTGCCTTTCATTATAAAGATCTAATTGTTGGTACGAGGTTGCTGTTTGCTTGCATTCTTGTAGTGTTTTAAATTTTGAGAAAATCTTTAGGATGATATAAATTACTACAAAAATAGTACGTCAACAAGAACATCCATGGAAACACATGAAGCAAAATAATGAGTCACCAACAGATCTAAAAGCAGATGTGATGTCGCTGCTGCTAGCATATTCTAGAGAAGGTTTTTCAATTTGGTCTTTGGGAGGGTCAAAATGGATTGATTTGTGCCAACAACCTAGACATAGGTTTTAACGTATTTATCTAGTGTTATTTATAGTTTCAGTGTTAATTTGTTTTGGCAAAATGTGATGTTCACTGGTTCATTCGTTACCACAGGTGGAGCAGGGACTCTCCTTGGGAGACTTGCGGGTTGGCCGTGGACTTTGATTGGAAGAAGACCGCAGAACCAGTGATGACGCATTACATGGAGGCGACAGATGGTTCAGCTATTGAACAGAAGGAAAGCGCGTTAGTTTGGCATCACGATGAGGCCGATCCAGATTTTGGTTCATGCCAGGCAAAGGAACTGCTTGACCACCTCGAAAACGTGCTTGCGAATGAACCAGTCGTTGTTAAGAGGGGCCAGTATATCGTCGAAGTAAATCCACAGGTAAGCTCTTGCAAGCTTCCTTCTTACTAGTTGGTTGACAGTATATATTTGATTAGTTCTGGTTGTAGACTTGTATGCAACATGTTGATCAACCAGAGGTCGCTGTCAAACTAAAAGGCAACGGATAAGGATTGCTCTAATCCAATCCAGTCTTCATCCACCACATACTTGGGACAATCTATATCTGCTCGACAAATAGGATATGAATCAGCATGGACCATAATACCCCGTGTGGACTGGAAAATTCGTGAAAAAAAGCCCCCGATCTTTATTATATTTGTCACTAGCCACTAGCCACCCAAATCACTAGTGTCATTTACCTCCAACCACTTCGAAATTTCACTACTGATAACATAAACTAAAATATCTTCCATGTCATGCAGGGCATAAGCAAAGGGGTGGTTGTGAACAGCCTCTTGTCATCCATGGTGAACCACGGGAAGGCACCTGATTTCGTCCTGTGCATCGGCGACGACCGTTCCGACGAGGACATGTTTGAGAGCATCGTGTGCCCGTCAAACAGCAGCGTCAAGCTCCCGGCAAGCAGTGAGGTTTTCGCCTGCACGGTCGGCAAGAAGCCGAGCATGGCCAAGTACTACCTCGATGACACGGTCGACGTGATCAAGATGCTTCAGGGTCTCGCCAATGCGCCGTCGCAGCGGCCAAGGCAAGTTCAGCTGCGGGTCTCATTCGAAGGATCACTGTGACGGAAGGATTGTTCTGCGCAGTATAAAAATCAAGGAGGAATTCCAATAACTAATGGAGAAGAAGAAGATGATGATTCAGTTCGTGTGGTTAGGGCTTAGCTGCAGTTTACAGGATAAAACAGGTTTTTTTTTTTTGGTTTTTCTCATCTTCTTTTTTCTTTTAACATTTTCAGCCTTCTTTCATGCTTGTATATGCCTCCGTATGATAATTATGCGAGAAGGTTTCTCTGGCTTTCAGCCAACCCTTGTATATGTAGTTGACGATGACGATGAAATCAGAAAAGAAAAAAAATCATTCTTTCTTCATGTTGTCTCCAACTGTTGCTTCCTCTTCGTCCAGTGGCCGTCTCATTCGGCATTTCGGCCATGCTTTTATTCACCTTTGCTGCATTATTACAGACCGATATGGATGCCAAGCGCCGGATAGAGCCAGCTGCTATGATCTGGTGCTCCTTATCCAGCTCTCTTCTCTCGCCGGAGTTTGACGGCGACGGGAAGATCGCCGCCGATATTGGCGGCTGCCCATTTCTGACCCAAATGCTGTGGAAACGTCGGGTTGCCTTTCTTTTTTTCCTTTAGGACTGCACCAGCACATTCCTGACATCCTGATCCAAATGCTGTGAAAATGACTGGTGGTTTCTTTATTATTTTTTTCAGAATTGTTGCACATTTCTGATCCAAATGTTGTGGAAACATTGATTTTTTTTCTTCACTGTTCTGTAACAAGAGGGGAGCCTCACCTGTTTTCCCCAAGTTGCAGGATGCAGACATCTCCTATGAACGATATATAAAAAAGTGGTAAAAGTGAGGCCTCTGGGAGTTGCCATGATTAGAGTGGAAATATTTATCTCGAACAACAGCTGCCGTGATGTTACTAAGCACAGTTGATGTGCTACACGAGGCTGTGTTTCTCTGTTTTTCTAACGACAGGTGATCCATCATTTCATCTCACCGGCAGGAGGCTTTTGGTTCAATAATTCAGATGTCCGTCTGATCCGCCACACTCTGTCGGTAATCGGGCACGTAAATCTTCTCCTGAGCTGATGAACAGGAGTAGTAACTAGCAGCCAGTCACCGGATTAATTAGGACAATTTTCCATGGCCTAATGAAGTAGTTGTAGTAGGGAGTTTACCCAAAACCTGAACAAATCATGGCTGTATTTTTTTTTTCCAAACGGCTGATGAAATTTCTCTGATAGCTCATAGCAGCTGAGATCGAAATAACAACTGCTTTGACCCGGCTGGCGTGAGAGGCTAGCACGAATCTTCTCCTCAACCTCATAGTTCTATCTAGCTTTGGGCAGGCTTGTACCACCAATGCTGAAGTCAACAAAGGTAAGCCAAGGGTAAGACGATATGCATGCAACCTCTTAGCTACTCACTCCAGCTTTGTTATTCTTTTCTCCATATCCAATCTTGACACAGTCGATTCTACGGACACATGGCCCATCATCACGTTATCAATTAATGAGAGTATGAATGAAACTCTCCAACCTAGGATGCCAATACCATCTCATGTTAACTTTGGTCAGGTCAGGTCGCTATACTAGCGATGTTCGCGGTAGCATCCGGCGTGTGTCCATCCTGTGATCCATTCTGCATTTCAACATTAAGAGATGTGTTAATTTCTTGGGTAGTAGCTGGGTATTTCTGTGTACCATGCTTGCAAAAAGACTGACCTCAAACGTACCAAGGCATTTTGACTTTTTTTTAAAAAAAACTAAGTTTACAGAAAAACATAGCAACTTTTCATAACATAAAATTATGTTTATTAAATCAAACATTGAATATATGTTTTCTGTTAAAAATATTGTTACTCCACTTTCTTTATAATTTGAATTAAACTTACGCACGTCATTCTGAAAAGGGACCGGATCGGATGCATTGCACGACGACGCGCCGGCCGCTTGTCTGCTCTTCTCCTCCTGGCCAGGTTCAGAGAAAACGCTATAGTACAGGACTAGTGTTAGTTTGGTAGGGCTCGCTGCTACATGGATCTGATCGTGCCATGAATGTCATCTAGTGCTGCTTTCGCTGGCAGCTTTGGCAGAACTGAGTGACCCCCGAGTTTAGGGAGACATGAACATGTTTTTGATTGATTGGAGATCAGATCGAAGGATAAATGATTGAATAGTACGAAAGGATTGTTTCATTTGTGTGATCGATTAGAACAGAAATGGTACTCTGAAACCATCAGTATATCATTTGTTTGATTGATTAAGAATTGAATTAGTATGCTAAATCCGTTTAGTATATCGTCATTATTATTATACCGAGTCTTTGCTGAATTACGTGTGGAGAACTCTGTCCTGGAAGAGGTAGCTAGCAAACAGTAACTTAACAGGTCCTAGAAGAAGCCACGGATACGTTGCTATCTCCCAAAAGTGTGTTTGTTTCGTTCTGTTTTATCTATCCTTTCGCATCGCAAGGCATGAGATAACTTCCAATCTCGTATGGTCTTATCTCGTTATCTGAAAACTGCCGGTACGTACCGCCAAGAGTAGAACACATGAAACGAAGAGCTAAGCTCCCTGAAAGGATTGCTTCTTATCCATACATGGTCGAGAATATATACAGTTAGTTCCCATCAAGATATATAGTGTATTTCTAGGACAACTACTTCAGGATTGGATCAATTGTTTTCACTCTCGATTGGTACATCTGTTTGTTCATAAACTCCAACAAATTATTGCTGCCTTTCCGTGACATGACATGACATGATCACATCGAGTTACTATTAATTTCCCGGCCGGTGATCTCATCTGATCATCTGAACTACTAGTAGCACAACAAGTGTATGTATATGCATGGCATGCCGCATGTTCTGACCAAATTTAGATGAGGACGGCGGCCGGCGCATCGTCGATAAGGCAGCAAGCAGGAGGCTGGCTGGGTGCAATGTGTGCGAATAATTGAGCCAATCAAGGGAGAAAAGAATATCCGGCATTCCTTGCTTCTCGATCACATGCATTTATTACTTTGTACAATGGATGATACATGGATTTTTAGTCAGAGCTGGAAAATCTTCTCTACTGTGGTATAGCTGCTTAGCATGGCATTGGGCCATCGGCCAAGAAATCCTTTCCGGATCAAAGCACAATTCCTACCCATGCTTCCGTGCATCCATCTATCAATCCAAAGAACACGACATAGACGCTTCCCGTCATCTAGTAGTGAGATGTACAATTAATTAATCTATATCTATCTCTATCGCAGCCTCTGTACTCTTGGAATTTATCGATATCGCCAGTATTTGTTCGTGCGCAGATAGTGATTAAGCTTTGTAAGAGAGCTGGTATAATTCCACAAGCATGTGCCACAGGCTACATCTCGGCTTTGGATGATTTGATTTCCCGTATGTGTCCCCGTGCGATTCCAGGACTGAAGCATATGCTGCGCCCACCACCACCACGTGCGCGTGTGGCGCCGGGTATTCTCTAGAGACCTCTCGTCCGAATCTCGTTAATAAATATCGTTAAAATATTTTTATATTGATTAACTATTTATATATGGTTCATCAACATTTTAAGTATATCATTCAAGTTTATTCGTTTATAAAATACCGGCTTATAGATTTGTCTACTTATACTTATACTTAAGTTTATAAAAGAAGCCATTATAAGCCAGTTGATTTTTTTTTCCTGCTCTCTCCACCACGCATCTAGAATAGCAGTAGAAACCATAGAAATTTCAACGAACTTCCCTGTGAACACACTGTCTTTATATGAAACGACTCTTCCGTGTCCGTGCGCAAGAGGATGGCCTTGTGCACAGGCTGGCCTCTCTCGGTCTCTTCACTCTCCAACGCCTTGCGAGGACACCACTGGAGGTGGTCGTGGGCCTGGTCGGCTGGATCCGTTCGTGGCGCCGGCGGGGGTGCACATGTTCGTGGATTAGTCGGGCCATCTTTGTAATATACTTTCGATGTCAGTGTTTATTTAAACCCTTCATCAGTGACTAATATGATTTTAATGACGTGGCGTATTCTCGTTTCAAGAAAACACAATGGATGCCGGCCTCGTGGTTGAATTGATTAATTGATGCCACGCTAAACAAGCGGATGATTCGCTCCGGTTCCGGGGTCGTAGTGTTGTGCAGCACTTTCCCAGCACGTTTTTTCTTGATAAGCGCGAAGATTGGTTCGGTGCTTCGCCATGCATGGTATATTCTCTGGAGATTTGTTAGTGGTGTTTCGCTTGCACTTTCTTGTGAGAGAGACAGATATATAGCGTAATTGGACGGCACACAAGTTCAACGAGAGAAGGGCATGCCGGCATGGGATACCATACTACCAGACGTGGTCGTAAAAGAGTGCTCGGTTTGATAACCGAGTTTCAACCGTGCACTCCAACGTGGCTGTCAATCGATCGCCGTAAAAAAAAGGGAATGAGATCCTCTGCAGTTGACTGGAGAGAGCAGTTGCCACTGACATGTGGGCCCCATCGCTGTGCAGTTCACACTGACAGGTGGGCCCGCGGGCGGTGAGGCCCACATGTCAGTGGCAACTGCTCTCTCCAGTCACTGCAGAGGATCTCATTCCAAAAAAAAGGTCTCCACGTTGAGAGTTCTAGTTCAAGATCGATTTGTTTGGTAGATAGAGACTAGAGAATGGTAGGTATGGAAGTGTCGTATTTCGTTTAAAACGTGCTTTGTTGTAAAAGGCTAATGATGCAAAACTTTGGATTAGAGGAAAGAACACATGATGGTTATGGTAAATGGAATAACAGTTAAATTATTCCCATTAATTAACATTGTCTATGAACTGTACTACCCTTGATGCATCATTTTTTTATTTTGCCGCATACATAAATAACAACATTATTGGACAAGCTGGAACAGGAAATAGCAGACAACTTAAGCCTGTTTGTTTTCACTTAAAATTATTGTTAGCTAGATTATTGAGTCAAATTATTAAAACCAAGATTGTTATGAGTTAGAGGAGAATAATATATATTATTATATGCTGGATTATTAGCTTTGCAAGTCTAAAAGAAGAGTGGGATGTCAAAGTGTGTAATTAGCTACTCCTATTCAATAATGTAGAAAAAGCTTACTTCGAGAAGCTTATCATATTACAATCATCTGGACAACAGATTATAATAAGTTGTTATAATATTTTTTATTTTAGATTATTTCTAATAATCCAGATTATAATAATCCTAGGTGTAAACAAATACGGCTTTAATCACAGCGAAAGAAATTACAGATAATAACTGGGTCACAAAACGACATATCAGACTGGCAAGCTGCACTCTGGAATTAGCTGAAGGCTGAAAAGCCTTGGCCCCATTGATTAATCGAGTCATGCACTAATGGGCTTACTTAGCCCAAGTAAAGCGTCTTAGTTGCCCTGCAAAGAGTCGGCGACTAACACAAGCCTGTTGGCCCGTGGCTCATCTCCCACCAGCGATTCCGAGCCCAAAATTTACACCGAGCGAAGGCTCGAGGCCCACTTGACCACTGACTAATGCAGGGGGATTCGGTCCGTTCTTTTCGGATCAACGTTGATGGATCGATGATATATGGGAAATTCTACATTTTTAGTCACCTTCCAAGGACGAGAAGGCTCACTCACGATTGATGGCGGTGATGATTTCCCGATGATGATGGTGGTGAGTACCCATGGTAACGACGACATTGAAACTCCCTGAAATAAAAGGCACAATTGCATAATTGGCTCTACTTTAGAGTCCAATTACGGATTTAGTCCTGTTTTTCCACTACGCATATTTGAATCTGGTTTTAAAACTGGTTTTTAAAAATGAAGCTTCCGACCCTATTGTTGCTATACCATGGGTAGGAGTGTAAAGTAAAAAAAAAAAAAACACACGAAATGACAACAATACCCCTCTCTCTCATCTCTCTAACCCTATCCACTTTCCCCTCCCGGTGAGAACTTTCCCTTCCCGGTGACAACTCGATGCGCTAGGGTTTTGTGGTGGAGCAGTGCCGGCGTGGTCTCTGGCGGCGAGCGGGCGGCGGGCCGGGCGGCGGCTTGGCCGTGCGGCTGCGGGCAGGCGGCGCCCCGAGCAGGCAGCGGCCCGGCCGGCTGCAGCTGCTGCGGCTGCGTCCAGGGCTGGCGGTGGCCAGGCCGGCTGCTGCAGGCTGCGCCGAGGGTAGGCGGCGGCAAGGGCGGGCGCGCGGGGGTGCTGCATCGACAGACGGCGATCCCATCCTCCTCGATTTACCTCAACCAGCTATGGAAAGGTTTACCATCTATCTCTTGCAATGTTTTGAACATGTATGGGCTGAACTCTTGTCTGAAGATGAGGTTTTTTTTCTGTTAAATGAACTTAGGTGTGTAGAACAATAATTAATCCGTTTTGTCTGATTGGATTAACTGATGAACTGGTCATGTTCAACAGCCATGTCAAAGTTGGACAGTGTCAGCAAACTTGCATGTAAATATGCCATTCACATCCTGATTTGTTTGGTAGAACAGTAGTTTGTTTGGTTAAATAGAGTAGGAATCATGTACCCTCTGCTTTTACTTCATGGTGAGTCTGCAAATAGGTCCTAAAATATCTTGTTCACCTTTGTGCACTACACAGGCAAAGGAATTGAGACCGCAGTGGATCTTGGGTATCCAGGTGTGGAGCATCGGGAATGTATGAGGCATCTTTGGAAGAATATGATGAAGAAATTCCATGGTACTTTGTTTTCTCAACACATGTGGGTTGCTGCCAAGACATATACTGATCAGGGGCGAGAGTACCACTTGGGTAGATAAAGGAGAAGTGTCAAGCTGTAATAGATTGGTTGGATGAGTACCATCCATACACATGGAGTAGAAGTAAATTTTCAGAACAATGCAAGGTAGACTACATTAATAACAATCTTTCTGAGTCTTTCAATAGTTGGGTGTCAAAAACCAAGGACTTGCAGATTGTGGAGATGCATGAGAGGATAAGAAAGATGATTGTAACCAAGTTTGAGGCAAGAGGTAACATTGCTAGAAAGATGGAGGGCCGAATAATCCCAGACATTACCAAATCTCTTAGTGATATAAGCAAGGATATTAAGAAACATGAGGTTCTAAGATGTGGAGATGGCACAGTTGAGGTAACTGTATCCACTATTACACATGCAGTCAACTTGGAAGAAAAGACTTGCAGCTGCAGAGCTTGGCAAGTAAGTGGAAAGCCATGTACACATGCTCTAGCTTTGATTTCGAAGCTAAGTAGAGAGGTGCATATGGATGACTTTGTGGATGAATGCTTTTCCGTTGAGAGGTTGCGAAAAGCATATTCTGGTATCTTCAAGCCTATGACATCAAAGCATATGTGGCCAAAGGTTGATCTAGGCTATAAAATCAGCAAGCCTAAATTGAGGAGAAAATCAGGAAGACCTAGGGTCTCTAGGATGAAGGGTTCTTAGGAGGGTGGAAAAAAAAAAGAAAAAGAAACGATGCACAGAGTGTCATGAGCTAGGACATACGAAAAAGTATTGCCAAGGAGGCCTCACTGCTCGACAAAAGAGAAGAGTTTCAACTGTAGACAATGCATCAGCAGAGGGTAGCAATGACCCTAGCGTTGCACACACATCAAAGTAATAGATTTCATTTGATTTCTTTTGTTCTTTTCAATTAATTTGTGCGCTAACTCTAAATTCATTTCATATGCAGTGCAAGTGGGAGTGTGGGTGGAAGTGGAAGTGGAAGTGCAAATGTAAGTGCAAGTGCAATAGCAAGAGGTGGAGGGAGAGGAAGGGGTAGGGGAAGGGGAAGAGGAAGAGGGAGAGGAATGGGGGTATGGTTTGGAGCTTGATGCTCATGTAATAGTTGTCCCATTATCTACTATCTTTGTTAGAAATGCTTATTGCTTTTGTTGGACATGTAAGACCTATATATATGTGTGCTCATGGACTCTATGTGTGCTGATTTGGGTCTTGTTGGACATGTACTAGCTATATATTTGTGTGATTGTGGACTTGTTATGTGCTGATTTGTGTGGTTGTGGACTTATGTGTTGATTTGTAGGCTGTTGGACATGATTATGTGCTATTTTTACATGAACATTCTTGTATATTTGCTTCATTGATTGCAATTTGGGAATTTTTAGGCAATCTGCTGTCAAAATTTTGTAAAATAACAAATAAAACTATGTCGATTTTGTTTACCACAATTTTTTTAAAATTTATTTAAATTTTAATCGAATGTATTTTAAATCTTAGTCAAATTTATCAAACTTCAGTCAAATATCGATCAAAACTGATTCAAATCTGTTAAATACAAGTTAAATATTACAAAATTTTCTTACAGCACACCCATGTAAAAACATGGCCAAATATGCAAATAATACTAACAAACAGGGTCAAATGTGCAAGGGTAAAAATGTCAACTTTGTCCTCACTTAACACCGTTAACCCAACTTAACGGAGTAGGGCCAAATGAGAGCTCAATTTTAAAAACCGGGGCTAAATCTGCAAAGTGAAAAAAAGGGGCTAAATCCACAATTAGACTCTAAAGTAGGGCTAGTTATGCAATTGCCCAAAATAAAACTTATGGCCGGTTCAAAACCGTGGTGATGGTGGTGTTCAGTTTATTTTATTACTAATTTTGGTAGAGGTTTTGAGAGGAGAAAATTCTAGAATTATCAACATTTTGTAGCTAGTTCTTGACTTGTCAAAATTTTGATAATTCCAATATTTGAAATGGTTAAGAATGTTAACAATATGAACATCCCTTGGTATAAAGGTTTTTGAGCAGGTTGTGTGGCGAAGGGGTGGTGCCGTCACCAAAGCTCTGATATTTTGGGACCCTTTAAAACACAGGATTGTAAAAATATAGGAATAGAAAAAACATGTGAATAGAATGCCATGTTTATAGAATTCCTACAGGATTTGAAAACATAGGAAAGCATCAAAACTGTCGTTTGATTAGAGCAAAAGAAAAACACAGGAATACAGGACAAGCAAAGAAGAAAAATGAGGAGAGACCTCATGTTTGGAATCCTCCAAAATTACACTAGGATTGTCCATTCCATAGGAATTCTAAAGGAATACATAGAAATCATTCCTTTATTTCAAAGGACTATATGATTTTTTTCTATACGGTAGTAATCCTAATCCTCTAAAATTCTTAAGATTTTCCTTTCGCCTTTAGGATTACAATTGGCAGCGTCAATGGTAGAGACATTAATTTTTCTCTGTTTACCATCCTTATTCTACAGTTAACCTATCCCTGAATTAATCTACCGTTACTGAATAGGGAATACCAGTATACCACAGCTTGCTCCGAGCATTAGTGTCCGAACGACTGTAACGGCACCGGGACGAGACGACAAACTTTTGCCGACGATGACACGACGGTGACCACGAAGCTACCACCTGCTGGCCCGGTCGAGGAGTAAATCCGATCATGTATGACCATCAATCAATTATTGCTTCTTGCCACACCGGTGATACATCAATCCAAAAGAGAGAGATATCACATGCTATGTTACCAGACGAACGAAATAAAGATCTCATGTCCTAACTCCTAAAATTCATGGATTACATATATATACAGAGACGCGTATCAGGAACTTTACTCCACTGAGAGTATAGTACTCGGAAGAATTGAGTGCATTAGCTGTTGGAACAGGCTGTAACATGATGGTGTCCACCGTTTTCCTTTGTGGACTTGAGCAGTAATGGAAGAACAGCTCACTGACCACACGAGCAGAGTAGATCGCGCGTGACTCGTGAGAAGATCTCTGATTTCTCAAGTGAAGATGTAACAGTAGTAGCAGAGCATGCAGGACCAGTTTTTTTTTTTTCATATGCTGGTCCATCTTAAGCTCACCTGTTTGCTTCATGGAAGTCAATTATTAGTGAAACCAAACCTTTACGCGGATCGTGTACCTGCATCAAAGTTCTGGAGCTGAGACATTTGGATCCAGAGCTGTCTAAGATCTCACTGTTGGACTCACTCACTATCACACACAATGGTGAACTGGTGCTAAGAAAAAAGAGTGATATAGAGAAAAAGGATAATGAGAGAGAATCTTTGTTTGAGCCTTTACAGATCAGACAAGATACCTTCCCAAACTTGACAGCATGCGCGTGTTTTTACTTCTGAAAAGAGAAAGATGTCCTGATGAAATTCCCAATGGGAGAAGAGCTCGCAAACAAGAGTGCACACACAGTGTGACACAGTGTGAAGCATGCTGCTGCAGCAATAGCATTGCTCACATGGTGATGCTGCCGATCAGACGCAGGGTATCAAACGAATTTACTTTCCATGTGTGCACAGTTGCTTTGTCCCGGTTTTGCATCAACATCATTCGCTCAATCCAAAATGCAGACGTAGCCGTTTCTTGGCCTCTATGGTCTACTGATGAATGGAGTAGTTGGTAATCAGATCAGCACACTGTAGTAGTGTAGTGTACAGTTTGAAAGTGATTTTCTGGGGTTTGATCGTCGTAATGTGTTATACTCCTATTTGCTTTGGAGTTTTCAGTTTGGTTTTGATGAGTGCTGCAGTGTATAAATTGAATTGTTTGTCTTCAGTTTAGGTTTTTTGCTTGAACTGATCGATGACTTACCAATGAGTGGCTTTCCGGAAATCCTGAAACAAAACAGGGCTCACAAACATGTCAAAAGAACAAAAACTCTCTTCTTGCCATATGGGTTTTACAGAATTTTCTTGCTGTTCCAATCTTCACTAGTTCGCTAGTCGCTACCAATAATCACTACTAGCAAAAGGACGGGGGAGAAAACAGAACAAAAGATTCATCTTTTTTCCTTTTTTTTCTTTGCATTTTGACCGATCGAAACAATGATGATCATGAACAGCTCCCGACTCTGCTGAGCTGCCTGCCGCCGACGACCCACATCAGCGTCCTCCTCGCGAACGACGGCCGCTCCGCCGCCGCCGTCGCCGACGAAGACGACACGACGCTGCCGCCGCCGCCGCAGCTCCCCGCCTCGACGTCCTCCTCCTCCTTCGCCACCGGCCACCGGAACGACACCGCGCGCCTCTCCGCCGCCGCAGCCGTCGCCGGAGAAGAAGAAGAAGAAAAAGCTGCCGTCTTTGGCACCATCCAAATCTTGGACACGGAGAAGCTGTCCTTGACGCCGAGCTTCGCTCCGCTGCCGCCGCCGCCGCCGGAATCCTGCCGCTGCTTTTGCGCCGCCGCCGCCGCCGGCGGCGGCGGCATCGCGGCGAATGACGGCAGCCGAAGCGAGGACGCGCGGAACTCGCGCTCCGACATGGCGCCGCGGCGTTGAGACTTGGAGATCGCCGCCGCCGGCGGCAATTTCTTCCTCGCCGGCGGCGGCTTGATTGCCACGCGGAGCGACGCGTGCGCGTCCATGACGTATTCATACGACCCCATCGAATGGCACCTCCGTTGACTCGAAACACCAGCTTTGACATTGGCATCGCCATTGCCGTTACTGCTGCTGCTTGCGCCGGCGCCCTCGCCGTCGCCATCCCCATCTCCGGCGACGGCGACGGCGTCAACGCACATGAACTTTCCAAGCTTCACCTCCACCACCTCCTCCTCCTGCTCCGCCGCGTCGCCCTCTTCGCCGCCGTCATCGATTGGCGAGGAGGCTTCTCCGGCGGCGGCGGCGGCGGCGGCGACGTCCATGTCGCGGGAGCTCTCGGACTCGAGCACCATCACGACGGGGCTACACGTCGGCGAGAGCTCAGCGAGGAGGCTTCTCCGGCAGAGAGGACACGTGGAGTGCGACAGCAGCCACGTGTCAATGCACTCGAGGTGGAACGCGTGGCTGCATTTCGGCAGCAGCCGGAGCTGGTCGTCGCCGGCGAACTCGCAGAGGCAGACGGCGCAGTCGAAAGACTCCTCTTTTCCCTCGCCGCCGCCGCCGACGAGGCCGACGACGTTGCGGTAGAGGAAGACGGGGAGAGCGTCGATGAAGGCCTGGTCGACGCCGGCGTCGTGGAGGTGGAAAAGCTGCTGGAGCTGGCCCTGGAACGCCGTCACGCTGTCGGCGTCGCCTCGCCGGGCGGCTCGCCGGCGGCGATGGAGACGGAGGAGGTGGCGGATCAGCAGGTGGAGAAGGCCGCACACGAAGAAGACGATCGCCAAGATCGCCACGATGAACACGATGCTCGGGCTTATCTTGTTCTCCACTCCGTCGATCGCCGCCGACGACGACGACGCCGGCGGCGAAGGCACCGCCGGCGAACTGCTCATTCTTTCTCAAAGATTCAAACTTTGTACTACTACGAATCAAATGGGGGAAAAAAAAACTCTGCCTTTATACGTTCTACGATCGAAAGATCGAATTTTTCTAGGGGTAGGAGAAGGATCTTGGCATGGAAGGCATTGGCAATGGCTGCTAGCCTGCTAGCTCACGATTTGTCTGAAGAAAGGAAGGACAGAGGACACAGGATGTGATGGCGATGGAAGAAAAGAAAAGAGGAGTAGCAGTTGCGGATTTAGAGGGAAGGGAAGCTTTGTGTGAGAAGTCATAAGGCGAGTACTAAATGTGCAAGGAGAAGCAGATTAACTTAGCTTAATCAATGGGTAGCTTTAGGTGTTTAGGTATGGGTTAGCAACCGAAGCATATGAGGCGACATCCAGGTGTGGGTCACACTGGTGAGGTCACAGAAAAAAAAAAAGAAATTGAAAATTGATCAGTGACATCGCTGTTCTTTGGTGTGATTCGTTAGCAAGTGTAGTACCACGGGTAATTAAGCTGCGAGCATCTGTTTTCGTCGTCACCATTTAATTTCTTTGCTGGTTTTGTCGGTGTCAAATGTGTTTCTTTTTTTCCGTTCTTGGTCGAGTAACTTGGGCTTATTTTAATCGCATTGACTTTCGCAGGATTAACAATTGCCGGCGCGTGTGATGTGTGCATAACTTGCATACGCCTGTCAGTGTCCCGTTCAACGTGTACTTTGTGTGGAGGTGAGGTCTGGAGGAGGATTCGGTTTTTCACTCAGTCTCGTGTACTTTCTTCTTGCACGCAGGCTGCATTGACTGGCTATTGCTGCTCGACGCCCTCCTGCTACAAGTACGTAGCAGTACAATACTGGAAATCAAATCGAACCATACAATACGATCAGACGTTGACGATCAGTATAGCACTATAGCTGACTAGCCCTTCATACAGAAGTGGAGCGCTGGTAATTCAGATGTAGAGCTAGCACTGGGACGGAAATGTTCGAAAATGGCATGAAAAATGGTCATCTACTCATCTTTACGGAAACGATTATTTGGGATGTTCGGCAACACGGGCTGCAGCCACACTGCGGCAGCAACAATGGTTGTAGCCAGAACATGCTATACTAGCCTGTTTCTATGGGGGCTCATCGTTTGGTTTACATAGCCAAAATATAGAATATGCATATTCATAATTATAAAATAATTCGTTGGTAGAACTTTCATAGATTTGTTATTGTTGTTCAAGACACAATTATATATAAAAAATACGATAAAAAAATCTAAAATAAACTCTAAAATTTAAATTATGGCTTTAGTTTATAATCCGAAAGGAAAACAATACGAGCCTATGCTTTGCTTCTTGGGTCGCCGAACAACTGGAATATACCACCCAACCAAAAACGTTGCAGTGAAGCCGAACAATGCCATTGTTCACTTGGAAATTTCTATTAAATAATAATTTTATTATTTTAATGATAACTGTGATACGACGACATGACACTGGAAGAAATTAGAAAAGATAATTTTTCAGTTGGAAAAAATAGAACTACCTATACGATGATAAACGATGCTCGATCGGTTGGAAAAATTTCAGCCCCGATTTTTTTTTTCACAGCGTTGCAACGTTTGTCAGTTTCGCAGAGATCGCAATCAGCCTGATCTGCTACTGATCCCTGGCTGCCTGATCTGCTGCTGATCCTTGGCTGGGCACCGATGCCACGCAGGCAGACAGTCGCAGCAGACGGAAATTAATGGCTACATACACGATCCGTAGATTGTATATGATTCCATGGTGCTCATATCGGATGTTTGATACTAATTAAAAGTATTAAATATAGATTATTAGTAAAACCTATCCCATATTTTGGACTATTTCGCGAGACGAATCTATCGAGTCTAATTAGTCCATAATTAGCGAATGTGGTGTTACAGTAAACATTTGCTAATCGTGGATTAATTAGTCTTAAAAAATCGTCTCGCGAAATAGCCTTTATTTATACAATTAGTTTTATTATCAGTATATATTTAATACTTCTAATTGACGTGCAAACATTGTGACACGAACTTATAAAAAAATCCCTTCATCCAAACAACCCTCAGTCACTGGTGCAGCCTTCCTGTGAATGTGAATGGCTCATGTCCTCACTCGTGCCAGCATGCAGAAACGAACGGCGAACGGCGACGATGCACGCAATCGGCCAGGAGCAAGAACAGTGTTTCGCGAATCCCGATTCACATTTTTTCGGATCCAGATGCTGCTCGTGATGGCGATTTTGATGAGGATTTCTCTGTACTCCTACTACAGGAGCACTCGATTGGCACGGGTAGGAGGGGGAGGATTTGACTTTTGCCAGTTTCCAGAAGGCTTTTGGTGCAGCAGGCCCCAAAAGTGCCCAATTAATTCCTTGTCCATGCAACAGGACAGATTTACAAGGCTGGCTGCTACTGCATGGTGATCTGCTTCTGCTGCCATTTGTGAATGTCCAAAGCTCTCTCTGCTCTGATCTTGTGATACTCTGCTGACCACTGGCGATTCAGCAGCAGCCATGGTAAGTCAACAAATGGTCCAAAATCCAGAATTCACGGTCAAACCGAAAATGTGGACAAGAACTACAGTGCATCAGTTTTACTGCACTTTCCTGCTACAGTGTACAGATTTACTCAGAGGGTTGCCGCAATGTTACTCAATGCAATTACTGTAGTTGTAAACACGTAATACTAGTAAAAACCAAATCAATCCAAACCTTTACAGATCAAAAAGATTTCCAGCATAGCTCATGTTCTCCACTGTTCAAGAAGATCATGCATAGTACAGTACTTTTGCATTGGTTTATTGGTAATGACAAAACGCAAGATTGGCTCAAGCAGTGCACTGAGTGAGCCATCTGTCCTGTGATGCCATTGGTAGACAGCATTAGCTGGCAATCTGGCGTGGAACACAGGTAGCCACATCACTAGTGGTGGTAGCAACATTGCATGGAGCATAGTGTGGTCGGTGCTAGTGTTCAGGCCACCTGATTACCTGAACTTTTTAAACCTGGCCAGTAATAACAAACCAGTGGAGTTTCTCGGCCTAATCAATGTAGTATTGCAATTTTCTTCCATGTTTTTGGGGTGTTGACATTGGAGTACTAGCTAGCATAGCACGAAGGAGTACTTGTGTAAACAGTGTCGAGGCCATCAGAAATTCAGAATTCAGTAACTCGTGCCGGCAAAAACGGGGGTCCATGGCCTAGAACCAAGGCGATCGAACCTTCCGAAGTCTCCTGTTCTCTCCTCGAGTTTGATGGACAACCATGGGTTCTTGGGAAATGAGAACCGTGTTTTGCATCGATGCTAATTGTTCTTCTGAAGAGTAACAACGGGTTTAATGCCTTCGGGATTCTCTACTAATCTCTTCAGACTGTCTTCTTCTCATTTTTTTTACATATAACTGTATGCTAGGAGAGTATATATACTGAATAAATGGAAAATCCGCATCAAAACTGATATACCTGGATATTTCCGGGAATAATTAATATGGTTGTTAGCAGGTTGTATGCGAGATTTATGCCAGCCCGACAAAGTGATAGCAATGCATGCTACTAATTGTGTTTCTTTTCTTCAGGTTCAGGTTCAGTATATGCTGATCAATCGCTTTATGCTCACGACGACCACTAGCTGTGGATTTGATTTGGAATTATTATTAGCAGTACGCAACAAAAGGGTGGTTAGTGGCCGTGCATCCCGTTTGATTACTACTATTAGTTTGGTGTTTTGGCACCTTCACAGGAGGGATTTTAATTTGATTTGGTGGCTTAATAATTGGCTTGCTAGCTGCTAGTGTTGTTCTCCTCTGCATCACAAAGCACAGGGACCGAGTGGATCGCTTGTAAAGCAATTCTAAGGAGTTGCAGCCAAAGCATGCCAGTCCAAGGGAATAGTATATACTCCATGGTCATTCCAGGATAAATGATGTACTATTATTTATTAACATGGAAAATTATACTAGTGTTTACAAGGAGAAAAGACAAAATGGTCTGTGGAGAAACAGTGTCTACTTGACTGTGAGTTGTGTCTTATAATTTTCTTTCAGAAATACTCAAAAGATTTGCTAACCGAGTGATTTGTGTCTTGTGCGGGAAGGCCTGAAATATTTCAGATTTAAGTCTTTCAACCCGGCCCAACAGTGGTATAGCCTTCAAAAAGTTGAGAGCAACAAAATAAACGGCCGTCTAAAACCTGGTCCTATTTTGGTTGAGGAACGTTCCGGTGCTCCCTACTAGCATTATTATACTAGCACTAGTAGAAATTATATAAATCGATCGTTTGAAATGACGTATTAGTCATTTACTAATAAGTGAATATGAATTTTCGATCTCCTTCATGAAACAGTGGAAGGCACCGGATCCGATTGACTTCATTCCATCGAAATGAACGGTGGATCGTTCGGCCGTGATTCAGCATTGGTTTCGACGGTGGAGGCGCATTGGCCGTGATTCCGGAGGGGCATCACTCGGATGGAGATGCAAAATTACAGTTTTACTCCTCCATGGCTCTTTTTCCTTAGATAATTGAATCCTCTAAATTTCTACTGAAAAAAGTTTATAGATCCACCAGTTCCATATTGTTTTATACTGTTAGCCGGGAGCACCGGAGCGAAGCTCATTTTGGTTAGGTGTAGTATTAGTAGGTTGGTCTACCAGTGGAACGGTCCAATAATAAATTTATGTGATTATGTTTCAGAAATCTATCCAGAGTACAACTTATACATTTAAGGACTTGGAAAATGACGGCAAGGAAAGTAAAAGCAAGTTGCTCTAGTAGGGACATTGTTTCTTCAATGATGTTGTACATTATGACGTGTGACAATAGAGCTTCTTTTATTTTTGCCAAAGTCACACTCCAATGAAATCGTTATATTCCAATGTAACCAAATTCTACTGGTGCCACAATTATTTTTAGAAAACATGTAGGTATGGATACAACTATTTCTATTACAAACATATTTTGCTTAATACATTAAAAATAATTTCTGAAAAACGATACTAGAATTTCACAAGTTGAGGTTTATTTTACAGTCATAACTAGAGGGAGTGAGTTCATTTTAGAAAGGCAAAATTTGCAACAATACGCTTTATAATTGTGGCATTTCATACGTCACTTTAGATATGAAGCTTTGCAAAAGACAATTATACCCTTGAACCACCTTGCAAGATTTATATTTAAGCAAATATTGGTTGAATTTAAACATGTTTTGGAAGATCCAAAACCTGTCGTAAACCAAAGTATCCTGTGATATAGCTAAAAAAACTAGTGTCTCAGCAAATGCCATAAATCTATTATCATAATACTCCATCCGTTCCAAAATATAAGATACAACCACTTTTTTTCTATGTTTTAAAATATAAGACGCATATTAATTACACTGCTACATGCATTGACAAACCAATAATCTAAACTAAAAGTAGATATCATGCATTGGCTGATTTATGCTAAGTAAATATATGATTAAATATTTTTTAGTCTTTGTATCTAAGGTGATTGTGCCTTATATTTTGAAACGAAGGTAGTAAGTAATAGAAAAAGACCTATGTTTTCATGGCTTACAAAATTATCTCGTTAATTGGATAAATCCATACAATTTGAGTATTTAAAAACATAAAAAATTGAAATAAGGTTTCACATAGAAATAGCCATACAATTTAGAAATGCCTAAAGTTTATAATAATGCTAGTTGTGCGATTTGCGTGTGACTCGACGTTAGTCTAAAATCTATAGAACCAATTTTGCCACTAAAAAAACTGATATACATCATGCACAAAAAAAGAAACTACTCCTAGAGCACTGTTTTCAAAAATGAAAACTATGAAAAACATGAACAGCTCAAACTAAACCAAAAGGCAGCCTTAAAGTTAAATTTCACGTTGGAAAATCTAAAGCCAGCTAGTTTCAAAAAAAAAAAAAATCTAAAGCCAGCTGCATCATCTGCAATCTCCATTGGCTGTCATCTGCTTTTCTCCCTCGTTAAATAAAATCCAAAGGTCCAACTCCTTCCTAATTCGTGCTACCAGTTACACAAACTTAAAATTGACTAGATATTTGCCTATGGGCTCTCGTTTTTAATTAGTCCCCTGTTCTGGAATCACTAAATGATTTTGGGCAAGCAAAAACAACATCTTTTGGCCACTACCTGCATCTCCACGTCGCCGTCTCCATCAGATCATTATTCCTTTCTCCTTCCTGCCCCTTGTCACCGAATTGCAACAGCAAGTGCATTCTTTCTTGTCAATCGCATCGCCGTTGTTTGCCCCGCGATTCCCCAATCCATCCATCCATCCAGCCAGCTTCCTCGCCGGAATCTTGCGTGGGTTCTGAGGATTCGAGGCGGCCGTCGTCGCCTGTGTGGATTCCCCTTGTTTTCTTGCGAGGTTTGGGCCTGATTTAGAGGGCTTTGTCGGTCTCGGTTGCATTCTTCTAGCTCGGGACCGACGATCCTGGGCGATCTTCCCAGAAGTAGTGAGTTTCACTCTGATTTCTTGATGTAGCGCGGAAAATTCGCTTTTTTTTGGGTCGAATTGTTCATAGAGTCGCTGCAATTGGTTGGCACCAAGCTGAAATTTCCTGTCGATTTGATGTTTCTCTTGATATATTTTGCGCTTTTGCAGAAAAAATCTGGCATTTGTGAACCCTGGGTTAGGAATTAGATCGTCGGCATGCCTAAATCAGGAGCTTGATCCTGTCTGGTGATCAATCTTGAATGCAGTTTGGGAGTCCTCACAGATTGGGGAATTTTGGGTGAAGTCTTCGATTCCAGGCCTTCCAGTGCACACAAGGGAAAGTCGCTGTGCCGTGCGGGCCTCATCTTGAGCATCCATGGGGTTCCTCAGCCTTGTGGGCAACTCATTTGGGTGCTCAGCTTCCGGCGAGCGGCTCGTCTCGGCTGCCCGCGACGGCGACCTGCAGGAGGCGCGTGCGCTGCTCGAGTACAACCCTAGGCTTGCCCGGTACTCCACTTTCGGCGGCCGCAACTCGCCGCTGCACTACGCCGCAGCACAGGGTCACCATGAGGTGATGACATTTTGTCTGCTAAGCTAGCTGAAGTATCAGCATCTGTGTAGATGGGGGGAAATAACTGCATTCACATTGTATTTCGCTTGTGTGTTCAGATTGTTTCTCTACTGCTCGAATCCGGCGTCGAGATCAACCTTAGGAATTACAGGGGCCAGGTAAACTAAAATTTCTGGTTCATTTCCTAATTTAAGTTCAGTTGCATATATTGTGATGGCAATGTGTTATAAATTAAACATGGGTAATTTTCATTACATGTAGACTGCTTTAATGCAAGCCTGTCAATATGGCCACTGGGAAGTTGTTCAAACACTGATGCTGTTCAATGCAAATGTGAGTATTTTGCTTGCTGTTCACTGAGAAAATTCTAATTGCATGTGTATGTAATCCTGAGGCATCGAAATATATTTTAGGTTCAAAGGACAGATTATTTGAATGGTGGGAGTGCTCTCCATTTTGCTGCACTCCATGGTCATGCCCGGTGCCTCCGCCTTGTGCTTGCGGATTATGTGCCAAGCGTGCCAAACTTCTGGAACTTGATAAATGAAAGCTTATCTGAAGAAGGTCCATCTCCTGATTTTGATGATGAGTATGTCAGAGTCCCTTGCTTGTTCTCATCGGTATATTTGTTCTTAGGCTGGTCATGAATCATTTAAATAGTATATATGTGTTGGCAGTGGTTTGATCAAGATGGTAAATCAGAAGGCAGATGGAGGATTGACTCCGCTCCATATGGCAGCGTTAAACGGGCATGTGGAGTGTGTACAGTTGTTACTGGACTTGGGGGCAAGTGTTTCTGAGGCCACAGTCGAAGACGGAACGACTATTGACTTAATAGGTATATTTTGCAACTACTCTATCCTTTAATGTTGCTTTTATGCTTAACAGTATTATTTTTTTTTTGGTACGGGCAAATACTCTTATGGCATTAGTGCTTAACACGACCAGTGTTTTAATGCATTACCAAGTTGTCCCTACGATCTACAGTTCTGATTCTTTCAGCTTTGTACTTTGATGCTTTTCTCATATATTCTGTTGCTTCATGTGGCAGGAGCTGGTAGCACCCCGCTTCATTATGCTGCATGCGGTGGGAATGCTGTCTGTTGTCAAGTATGTTCTGCCAGTATGAAGGCATTTTCCTAGTTTAAATGTTTGTCTGGTTTTAACAACATATCTAACCGGAAAATGTCCTATTCAGCTTCTTATTGCTCGAGGAGCTAGCCTTTCTGCACAGAATGCTAGCGGGTATGAATCTCAATTTTGACACATCGATCAAGAGCTATCACTGTTGTTGTTAATTGTATGACCTGGTTAAAAACATAGTTCTGTTTCCCTTGTGCAGCTGGACCCCCTTGATGGTAGCTCGCTCATGGCATAGAAACTCTCTTGAGGAAATTCTTAGTAAAGAACCAGAGAGTCGAATACGCACTGTTCCTTCTCCATACTTGTGCCTCCCACTTATGAGTATCATGAGCATTGCGAGGTAAGGCTGCTGCAAAAATAATTTTTCTTCTTTTTGTTCCATATATGAGTAGTATCCGTTTGTTCCATATATGAGTAGTATTGAAGTACCGGTCATGTTTGTAATCATTCATTTGCTTAAGCATTATTTGCTATAACATAATTAGACCAATTTGATGACTACTGTGCAACATATGAATAAGTATGAAACTCAATTTTTTTTTAAAAAAAAGTATGAAACTCAATTTTTTTTTAAAAAAAAACAGGGTCTCGTAATGAACCATAGTACAGTGCTTATTTTGGCAACATCTAATAGTTCTGTGAGATTTTGTTTTGCAGGGAGTTCGGCTGGAGGTACCTAAACCAGTCACCTGTATGTATTGACCCATGTGCTGTCTGCTTAGAAGGAAGCTGCTCTGTTGCTGCAGAAGGTACACTGAAATAAACATATTGCTTAGGAGTATGTGTTATTGTATCCAAAGCTAACTGAACATTTACCAGGAAATTTTATTTTTTAAAGTAGTACTATAGACTGCCGTACTAGCATCGAAATCATAGGAAGTTTTCCATTTATCCCACACTATGTTCTGGTAATCTGGCTCATAAGTCATAACTCCATGTCATATAGTATCTCATCAGCAGCAGCTATAAAAAGTAATCAAGTGCTGTTAAGAACATGTCGGTACAGTTAAACTAATATCAACAGTCCTTAAACTGAACCTTTTCAACTATGTTTGATTATGCAGGATGCAAACATGAATTCTGCACAAGATGTGCTTTATACCTTTGCTCAACCAGTTACACATCAGCGAGCCCAGCAGGAGCCATACCATGCCCTCTTTGTCGACACCCGATCATTGCTTTCACCGCACTTCCTGGGACAAGCCCAATAAGAGATCTCCCAAGAAACAGCCTTTCGTTGTCATTTTGCACCACATGCCCAGCCGTCAGCTCTGATTCTAGTCCATCAATTGCCAGCCATCTGTACCGGACCGAATTTCAGTGTGCACGCATACCGCCTATGGGTTCAGCCTCCTTCCGCTCCTTGAGCTGTCAGAGGTTGCCAGCAATGAAGCTTAACCCATCGTTTTGTATGGGCGCCATGGATACCAATCCTTGCCTTATAAGATGCTCAAGGTTTAGTTCCAGTTTGCGCCGGTCAGCATCCCAAGGAGAAAGTAGCAGGAGAGCATGGCCTCTAACTTTTGATCCCATTGCTGCCACTGGTAGCTGATACCTGATATATCCTCAGTTTTGTGCCCATTTTGAGGTCTACCTTGTACATTCGTTGGTTGCGTTGGTCTGATTTTTGCCGATGTGAGATGAAAAACTTGCTGGTCCCAATTGCTTGTTGATATCAGTAGCAGCATGTAAGTGCTCCTTTCTGTCTGTAAATAACCTTGTATTGCTGTGCATTTTCCGGAAATGAAGAGATGAAATGCAGAGTAGTTGATTTTCTTTTTCATCAGTGCATCATCACCCAAGCTGCACTTTTGCTTGAATCAATGATTCGTATGCTGTTAGTGGCAGGCACGAAGGTATCATGTGTTGTGAATGGTACAAGGACAACCCTGCATGTTCTCTCTGTGTGTTTGCTGCTGCTTTTGGTGGTTCCAATAACTGTCCATGTGATGCCCTTCACGTACTAGTTTGTTGTTTATTGCTGAGTTCTCTGGCATCAAGATACTCCGAGACAGATCTTTCAGTCCGAAATAAGATGGACATTACAGAGACATGACAACGATAATGGAAGGGGATATGCAACAGATCTGTCAATGTCAACTGCACTGGTCTAGTACAACTCTTTTGATATTTTCTGCAGTTTGCAAAACGGAGCTGGTCACAGGCTCACGGCACAGCGATGCGTGCTGTGAAAAATGCGATGGAATATATGGCTTGCTCTGTTGTTCATTCAGTTCCCAGTTGTTTTAGCTGATCACCTGATGAACTGATTCAGTTCATTTCCATCGATGGATAATTAGAAATGCAGATTTAGCCTCGACGACATCAAGGCTGCCAGGGGTGTTGGGGAATTATAATTAGAAGTTAAAAATTAGGATGCATTCGTGAACGTGAGAGTGTGGTGTTACGAGGGTAGTGATCTGTTGCTTTTGCGTGTAATTGAAATGAAAAAAGGAATAAGTTCACATTAGGTCCCTCAAGTGTCCAAGCAGTCTAAAACTCGTCCTTGGGCTCACAGCCAGCGCGACGAGCAGCAGCTAACGTGGCCTAATCTGGGTGTCATAAGCCCAATTTACGCCGGTCCGTGGGCTCTCGCGTCTTATCCGAGGCCCAGAATTTCTGTAGGACACACCACATGTTTCACGATGATCTCTATCACTCTATGAAGCACTGAAGCTTCATGAGATGATCAGAATGAGTTAAAGACTGACTGTTTAATTATTGGCACGTGTGGGGTTTAGGATGGGAGAGATCACCTGTACTGCAATTGCTGCTTCGATCTGCTGGTCTACTGCTATATTAGCAAGTAGCAACGTGCATAGGGCCGACCGGGGCCAAGTTACTGATAGCCTGCCATGCACCTTGCACAGTTGCACGTGTATATTACTATGTGCTATAGTTCCATGTGACTTTGGAACATGCCATCGATTAGATTGATCAGTGGTATACATAGGAAATAATGCAGTATAACATGCGAGATTATTTGGGAGCAGTTCTTTGCTAGAAAAAGAAATTAGGAGCCCTAATTAAAGAAAGCAATTCCCAACTGTGCGTGCACATTGAGAGCAATTGACAACAATATATTGACAAAAGACTACTGCTCCGTCCATGAACTCTCTGCAACGGCATTTGCGTGCTGCCAACAGCCCGCCGGTCGATGTGACAAGTGCTGGTGCTAATTCGGACTACCGTCTTGTCGATCGATCGAAGTGAAATCAAGCAGATCGTGGCTACAAGACGTAGCTACAGGGATCTCCATTGCATATTTGCATGTGCCTGTGTTCGTGCGTGGGATCCATCTCTTGAGTGATTATATATATGATTTGATTGATCTTGAGAATGGTTTGGCAGGCAGCTCATTGTGTTAATTTCTCTCTCTGAATTTAACCCGTTTCATGATCAGTTATTCAGAGTGATCGAGCCAGCTGAAACTGTGCTTCTTTTTGTCCTCCGGCTGTTTGGGCTGCAGGCGATCGACCAAGCATTATCTCGATGGTGGCCAACACACTATTGACACTACTACTTTCTTGGGCTTAAAGTATAATTATTTTAAATTTATCTCAAAATACAACTACTTATATATACATATATTTTCATCAATCGTAATCATTTGTCCTTTAATTTCTCTATTTACATTAACCAATCATAAGTTTTTCTCACCTTAACATTAATTTCTCTTAAAAACTGCCATAAGTAGAGTCGGAGGGAGCAGTATGCTTTCGGTTTTTTTTTTTTTTTGAAACTGTGGGGTAGTATGCTTATGGTTACTTCTGAATACACATAATTAATCGATCAATAGCTAGTATCGATGGACAAAATGTATATTCTTTATTAAAGAGAGGGAAACCCTCCCATTTCAAAAAATGAGTACTACAAAGCATCCAAGTACAGGAAATTAAAAACAAACTAAGCATCTGCATGTTGCTAGCAAACAAATGGCTGCAAAGTTCACAACTCATAAACAAAAACAGAAAAAGGCATGCAACCTTGAGTAACATTGCTCCATCAAGACTGACAGACATTGCAGCATCAAAACTCGAGTTTCTCCGGGCCTTCAACTTTCAGCTTCAGGTTCCATCCTCCAAACGCAGCACTCCAAACCTTCACCAAAATCTAGATCCGAAGATCTCACCTGCAATGCGCCTTAGTAGCTTGCCCACCTCCTACAGCTTTCTTGCACTTTCCCTAGAAATCTGCAGCAAAAACTAGTCACTTATTAACAGATCACAAGTTATGTAAATGATCTCAGATGGATCTCTTTAGAATTGTTTATCTAATTAAAGCAATTTTCATATCTTGTTTACCAAATCGCCTAAGGAGTGCAGACACTCCCACAACCACTAACTTCTTGGTTTCTTTGTAAAATTGTTTCAGCCATCTCTCTAGAGGCTGCTATATTCATGTCACAAATTGTATTGCTGTATTGATGGATAAACTGTATATGTGAAGCTGAAGCAGACGATCACTTATTGTCTTAACCCTCCGTATACAAATGTACGTACGATGTTAGCTCATTTTTAAGGTAACTAATGTCATAAAAAAATGACACAAGGAGTAAACTAATTTAGCGAGCAGAACATGCATTCAGCAGGTGGCGTTTGAGGAGAAAGGAAGTTGTTGGAGATGGAGACGGTTCAATTCGCCAGTGCGTGCATGTTCTCCGGATCGTGCCATGCCACATCGATCACTACTACACAAGCCATCCCCTTTCTAGAGAAAACGAGGTAAAGCTACCTAGTAGCAGCTAAAGCTTGGATTCGTTAAATTAATTCAGAGACCAAACGGACATGCCACATGCACCAACAGATACCGATCCAATCGACCGATCGAACACGGGTTCGATCCATCGATTGTTCCAAACTTCCTATTCCCCGTACGTGCTTGCATTGCATCAAGTATGTGTTCTGTATATGTATATTTCTGATTGCAATGATCAGTTCGATCTAGTAAAGGCAGCAGTAGGACAAGATGATCGATCCAATTCGATCGAAAATCATTATGCGTCCGTGCGTGTCAATGGGTGCACAGTTAATTATTAATTGTTGAACACGCTCTAGTTCTTGGAGAGAGAAGATGCAAATTAAAGCACAATCTGCATATGGTGATATGGGACACACTACACATGCACATGCGTACCACCAAACGCACTAGCTAGTCGTCGTCATAATACGAGGAGGGGATAATTAAGCAAAGCATCCCGCTAATCAGGGGCCATGTCATGTGTACGAACTGCACGTTTACTAACTCGTGTAGCTTATCATGGCCATATATCTTAGTATATCTCTCCATAGGCACAGCTTAATTAATCTGGAGCAATATTAGCAGCCGTTACCCTCTCCGATAAAAAACAATCATTTTAGTCTGAGATGTGTCATAATAATACGAATTTAGACAGACATTTGGTTCAAATTAATTATACTACATTATTAGGGCTATAGGAGCAGAGACAGGGAAGGCCCAGGGTTGGCGTGGCGCCCGAACGACAATCTTTACATAGGCTTGATTGAGTGGGGTGCAACTTGTAAGAATTTACTGGCGAAACCTTACTAGCCTTTGACCTGTTGACAACGGCAACACTCTTATGAACCGTTTTTTTAGACGTTGTTATGTCTTCCACCCCATAAATATATCTAGGTAAAGACCTTGTTTCGGTTTTCGGACGGTGATAACGTCTCACCTTGTGTCTCTGTTGGTGGCTTTATTTTGGAGAACCTGCGCGTGGTCATTGGTGGACTCGTGCGTTGACTACAAAGCTTTTGGGTCTAGGTTGTTCAATGATGTCTTTGTCTCTTTGTCTGCTTTTTGCTTTATGGTGAAGACCCTCCCTCCGCCGCTTATGTTTGTTGGGGGAAGTCGGAGCTCCTTTGTTATCGAAGGTGAAACAAAGCTTGGCAACGATGACATCTTACAATCTTTTTCTATGTGTGGTTTCTGTTAGCCTGGTGCATACGAAGTGACGTTTCGATGACTTAGGCTAAGGTATGTTATGAAAAGTCAGAGTTACTTGTTTGCTTTGGTGATAGTCTTGGCAACGATGTTGCATCTGCTGTGAATTCGGAGATGTCGTGTTGTTTGGAGGTAAGCTCGACAACGATAACATGTGACTTGCAATATTGGGGTTTTTGTGTTGCTGCTGCAAGTTCGGTAATGATGTTCTATTTTAAACTCCGAGTTTAGTTGCTAGGAGGGTTTGGTGTCGTCACCTCTGTTTCCAGTGTTGTGCAGGGTTTTAGGCAATTTTACTTAATTGAACCATACAATTATGGTTTTCTAACTCGTTTTTTTTATAAAGTTGGTCAATTCTTTTATCTAATTATAAAGTAGGAACAAAGTCTTCCTAGATTAAAAAAAAATATTATACTGAAATATGTTAAATTGTAGCCTAAATATCCAAATTATTTATATTTTTTGACAAATTGAGTAAATTCTTACACAGGTCTTCTTCGTCGTCCCTGCTAGCTGCAATATTGCAATGCTTGGCAGAGTAACGGGTATACATGTCAAGATTCAGAGTATTTTCGGACGATATTTATAGATCGATCAAGCTGCCAGGCAAGTGTGCAGATCACGAGTGTGCGCATATATACATACTAGCTAGCAGATTCATGCATATCGATCCATCCATCGAGTAGTACGTACCAACTTGGAACTGTTCGTACGGCGTGTCTGATACAATAGCACAGGCCCTCAGCTATAGCTAGCCAGACCGGGACCCGTTGCTAGCTCTGAACATTTCAGAGTAACTGCAACTGCTAGCTTGTTCTCTGCACGCGCCGAGTTGTATTAATTCAGAGGAGCGGCAGGCATGTGTGCGTGGGCCGAGCCACCCATGTGCAATCCATGTGCATTGTCTCCTCCTCTCTTCTTCATTCGCCTAGCTAGCCAAGCAAACCTTCTTGTTCTTGCTCTCTCTCTCTCTCTTAATTTGCAGCTGAGTGATCGAGTAGCTAGCTGATGTAGCCAAATGGAGACATGGGCTCCCCTCTTGTGATGATACATAGCTCTCTTTCCCTTTCTCTCCAACTCACACCGTGCACCACATATCTTATCCAACTAGCTAGCTCTACTTACATATGTACAACAATAAGATTACTATGATCAAATAGCTAGTACCACTACCACATGCATATATATATGCCAATGCCAATGCCTACATATATCTTCATGTTGCTCATGCCCTCATAACATAAATCCTTTCAAGTTTTCATCACCTCCTTGTTAGCTAGCTTGTTCATCAAACCGAGAAGAGTCAAACAAAGTCAAGAGACGACACCAGAAGAAGACGCGGGAATCAAACACCATGCCATCAGCTAGTAGAGCGGAAGGCGGCGGCGGCGGCAGGAGGTTCAAGCAGGCGCTGCTCTTGAACCTAATCCTAGGGCTCAAGAAGGGCGGCGTGGCGTCGAGGGAGATGACCTTCCACGACCGGAAGACGGCCATCAAGCGCGCCGCCGACGCCGCCCTCGCCGCCGCCCGTGGCGCCGCGCCGCGCTGGAGCCGCTCCCTCGCCGCCGATTCCTCTTCTTCCGTCGCCGCCGAGCCCTGCAACAATTCTCCGGCGACTGCGACGCCGCCGTCGTCGAGGAAGATGATCTGCAGGAAGATCATCCTTCGCAGGAGCCTCCTCCGGCGGCGGCCGAGGAAGGCGTACGGCAGCGGCGGCGGCGGCGTGGCGAGGGCGATGATGAGGAAGAGGGCCAGCTTGCTGAAGGAGATCGTGCCGGGAGGGAGAGCTCTCGACATGAGCGCGTTGATTGGGGAAACCCTAGATTATGCCGTGTCTCTGAAAGCTCAGGTCGATGCAATGCAGCTTCTGGTCAAGATTCTCCAAGAACAGAAGAAAATCGAGTGAGTCCATATTATTATTAATTGTTCTTGTGCTAGCTCATGGTTGCTATATACTCCATACTGAACAGCTCTAATTTGCACATGTGGCATGAAATAATGAATTGAGCTAACCTTGGGATGCATATGTTGTGTTGACAGGTACTAACTGAGATTATAATGCTGTTACATGTAACAGTAGTATGCGCCCTAGTTGTACTGAAGAGGCAGTGAGGAAAACCAGAGAATTGATTTCAAGGATAATGCTTGCATTAATTGTAAGTTACGTATTTAGTTGCTGAAGATATCTTCCCCTCCTCTTCTCTTTTTAATCGCGATTCGTGTCCTGCTTCTTCGTTTGCACCGATCGAACATGAGATCGACCCTGAGGGGTAGTCGTAATGTGTTTGTAAGTATAGTGTTTTGTACATATTTGTCAGATGGCATGTTTCGACCTTTTTTTTTTCCTACAAACTGCATGTAAACTCCGTGTATCTCAATCTACGTAAGAGCTATGTAAGGATGTAATAATGTTCCAATGAATCAGTTCACTCTTTCAGGCTCGATCCAACGAAATATTTTTTTTCTGGTACAGTTTATTTTTTGGTACAACAAATAGTATCTCGATGTATCAAGATAAAATTAGTTATTTATTCGTCATGCCACCATAAAATAAACATTTTGATTGTATTTTGATACCTGGAGATTTGATGGTTGGACTGTATTTTGATACTCGAGATTCGACCATAAAAACTACTCCTCCGTCCTTAAATGTTTGACGCGTTGAGTTTTTTGACACACGTTTGACCGTTCGTCTTATTCAAAAACGTTTATGAAATATATAAAAATATATGTGTGGATAAAAGTTTATTTAACAATGGATCAAATGATAGGAAAAGAATTAATAATTTTATAAATTTTTTGAGTAACACAGATGGTCAAACACGTGTAAAAGAATCAACGACGTCAAACATTTAAGAACGGGGGGAGTAGTATTTTAGCTGATGGGAAGTTACATTGGGAATAATTAAGCTTGTACCACTATTTCCCCACCCCCACCCAAAAAAAAGAAAGGGAAAAAACCGCACATAGTAGTTCATTAATTAAGGTATAAATTATTCTAGTTTATAATTAAGCTGAATTGTTTATGCCCATTTACTGCTCTCGTGGAAGAACTCAGGTGCTTGAGCTGCCGCGAGTATAGCATGAAGACAAATACTACGGTGTAGCTAGCTGAAGACAGTGGACGTTCACTTCACTAATTAATTAATGAGTAGCGCTTCGGTGATCTCTACTGTCAATATTATGTTTCCTGTAGTAATGATCTCGATCAACCGTTCGTTTAATAGGACATATTAATTATTTACTAATAAGTAAATAGGGGTAAAATTGTCTTTTTTCTCTCTATTTTCTATTTATCTCCTTCCTAAACAATGAAAGACATCAGATCCAGATCGACTCGTATGTACCGACGACCCTCACGCCATCGCTCCGACACTCCCCATTTCATCGCTCCCACACCATTTACCACTCCGCAGTTTTTTTTTCTCTTGAATGATGTTACCCTTAAAATTTATACTATTTCAAGATATTTAATAGTACAAGTGCATAGATCGAACGGTACATATTATTTTATACTACCGGAGCAAAAGCACCAGAACGGACCTCTTAATTAAAACCTTAGCTTTCTGACAGTCAGAACCAATTGGCTGTCCAGTACAACAGTTGAAGCTCGAAGACCTGAGTATCTGGTTCAGAGTATTCAATGAAACGGTTGTGCTGCTCACAAATTGCCTAGCTTATCCGGAGCACTAGTGCTAGCAGCTGTGATCACGGGAACGAACAGTGTTATTAATAATTAATAAGAAGGAAATGTTGATCGCTAATGATCAGTGTATTTTAAAACCATATATAGTCATGTTCAGTATATGAGTATTCCCTCTGGCATGAAACATAAGAGGTATTTTGACCAATTTTGAGCTTTCACCGACGATTAATTCAATAATATGATAAAATGATATTGTTGGATTCATGTTCGAAAGCCTGTCTTATGACTGTAACTTATATAACGTAAGTTAAATATACTTTTGTTTATTTTATAATGTAAGTGAGATATTAATAACGTAAGCGGAATTTACGATAAAAATCTGTTTTGGTTTAGTCAAATTACACCATATATTATCTTAGCAAATTAAGGAAGAACATGCTAGTGCTTAATACCTCTGTCTTAAAAAATATAACTATATTTAGCTATAAATCTTAACACCTGATTTATACCTGATTTATAGTTATAGCCATATTTTAAAACGAGACATAATTATCTTACAAGTACGTCGTGCGTTTTCTCTAGGGTTAGCTATAAATAATACCGGTAATATTATCATATTGATGGGGACGGGGGAATACGTGTCGGAAGATCTAGCGAAAGAGAAACGTGCGAGTCACAAGCAGATGATGGCGATATATATTTATGCATCGCGGGAAACGCACAAGTAGATCACTAGAAAATCCCAGCAAAACAGAAAAATATGGGTGTGGATAATCGATATATAGTCAATCGTCGACACGCGCGCGTGTTCCGTTATGCGTTGTGTGCTCGTCAAGTGCTAGAATCAGCTTTGACAAGTAAATCGATCACTGTCCCTAGTACATATGCTTAGCTGGCTATCATGATTTTGGCTGGTCTACTTGCACTCCATGTAGCGATTTAATTTGTTTTGATTGATTGGTTTGGTCAACCGCTCCTCGTGGCATATGGGAGTAGTAGTTCACCCAAATCTGAACACAATTATATATGACATTAAGTGATATGATCGACCATGTGGCTAATTAAATCCTGAGTGATAGTGTGCCACATATACATGGGGAGCTAGCTAACTGAAATTTAAGCAACACAACCGAATTTCTGATGACAAGAGAGAAGCTAACCTGCAGCGACACTATACAGAAGTGCAGCAACATCGCTACTAATTAAAAATTCCAACAATTAATATAATACTGTCATATAAGCGTACGTACATAATAGTACTAGCTAGGGGTGTCACGGATGCATGAGTCTTCACACACTGATGATGACATTGCATACAGGATTGATTGGTATTATTAGCTGTAGCCGATATATGTAGAGATATGATCGATCGATCAGTCACTGTCGAATTGTTCAGAGAGGGCCGGCGAAAGTCCCGTTTGCCCTCTGCTCCTTCCACCTCTCGATCTGTACATACGAAATAACATATGCATGTGAATTATTCAGAGTTGTCTTCGTCGCAAACAACTAGTATTATAGAATATTCGCGTGCAATCAGTGAAGAAAGATTGAGAACAATCAAGCTGGAGGTAGTAGTACCGATAGAACAATACAGCAATAATAATGTAGATGCACTGCTAGAACAAACCTGACCTTGCATTGGATGACAAAAATTAAAATGGCCGTAGTGTTATACCTGCTTTCGTTTTCATCAGCAGCAGTGCACTAGTACTACGGCGTTGCACTGCACTAGCTACTTGGCTACTTGTATGGCTAGATAGAGAGCGTGCCTGTTGCTTTGGCCCTGTGCAAAATATATGCATGAATATATTCAGCTCAGGACGAACCCACTGGCAGAGTGCCAGAGTGGCAGTGCACTAGCTGCATGCCTTGTCTTAATTCTAGCTACTTGTTCTTCACGGAATGCAGTACTAGTATATACTCCTATACTATTTCTCTGTCGCCATTTGAGAGATATATAAATTGATCAATAATTGATCTCTCTGGTTGGTACTGTACTACGTACTACAGCTGGGTTTGTTCAGAAGACTGCATGCGTCATATGGAATAACTTGTAGTACATGTGTCGGGTTAATCGATCGATGCAAAAGGCTATACATAAGCGTGGTAACTTTTCACACTAAATTCTTACTAACACTGGCACGACATGCTACGAGTAAATCTAATTTTTCTGAATAAATCAAACGGTTGGAACGCTTAAGAGTTCGGTTATAAGAGTTTGGTAAGGACTAATTTTTAGTACGTGTAGAAGTGCTCTTGATCGATCGATCGATGTTATTGTTACGTACCCACTCCCCAGGACAAAGGGACCTGTAGCACTTGGCGTACTTGGTGCAATCGTCTGACTCTTCACCCTTGCCCTTGGCTTCTATGCACCTGCACATATAGGATTTTTGTACTTTGAGCTGTTGCACGCGTGCAGATGAACATCTCGCTATCTACTGCTAGCTCCTGTATAGCTATAATTGCTACTACCTCCGTCTCAAAATATAAGCACTTATATCGTTTTTTAAGAAATTAAGGTTGAAAAAATGAAGTGTTGTAATTGGTTGAGAGGAGAGGGTAAATGGAAGGGATGGTTGTGATTGGTGAAGATGTGGTAGGTGGGTGTAGAGGTAGTTGTATTTCGAGACAAATTTGAATTGCTTAGGTAGTTATATTTTGAGACGGAGGGAGTAGAGCGTAGCTAAGTAGGATCGATCGATGGCAAACTTGCTTGTTGTATTCGATGTAGCACGTGAAACAGCGTTTGGTCTGGTTGGCCGACGGGAATCGCCAGTCTCCCGGCGTCGTTTCCACCTTTATCTGCACCGTAATTTCAGAGAGAGACGGTATATATATATTAGCATGCATTCATGTATGTATATATGGTAAAAACTGAAATGAAGATTACCAAATTAATCAGCTCTAGCTAGAGATAATAGGAGAGTAGAAAGGAAAGAAGAGATAGTAGTGACAGACGTACGGGTAGTTTTTCGTCGGCCATGGAAGATGATTTCTTCGTTGTTCGTCAGCACTGCAGAGATCAATTTTGCGATGAGATTGGGTTTGTAATGTTCATCCTGGCAGTGCATTATAAGGTGACATCTGCAGCATGACGGAGCTATCCCTCCCTGTGCAACTTGGGCTTTCCGGGCGTTTACTTATGCGTAAAATATTAGGATTGCGACCTTCTCACAGCGTGTCGAGTCCACGGCTGCGACTGCAATACAATGGGCGCTAGCAGTTTTGCGTTGAGTTGGGCCGTAATTGAACAAAGACAGTATCTATTCCGGGCACAATAGCCCAATAATATACGGAGTAAGCCTCTTTCCCAACCAAGGCCAAAGCCTAATAGAAACTCTCACCAGTGTCCAGCCCGTTAGCGTCAGCTAGGCCTCCGACTTGGGCTCGAACGAAAAGCGCTTTACGAAACTCCGCACCACCAAGTGAGTGTTTGACGAATGGGCCAAGCCCACGAATTGTCGTGGTGTTTACGCCGAGATGTCCAACTTCCCACGTAATTTTGCGGTGACTCGAGACGTAAAATCGCCAGCTGATGATACTCCCTCCGTCCAAAAAAACGCAATCTTGATTTGAATCTGAACATATTGGGACGGAGGGAGTACTCACTTGGGGTAAAAAAAAAAAGAAGAAAAGAAAAAGAAACGTACGTGTCGCGTCATCGCGCGTATTTCGTGTGTCGTCATGAAGTGGCGACAGCGTACGTATGGGTGCTGCTGCTGCGTCCGATCGACCGGTCAACGCGACGCGAGACCCAGAAACGCAGCCACAACGACATTTCAGCCACCACTACGTGTACTGTATGTACGTATGCACGTCGGTCGATCGGGACTCAGGAGATACCAGCGCAGTTACGCCGCTTGATCGATCGAGGCTAAGGAATGGAAATCAGCGTTCCAGAAGCTTGCAAAGCAGACCTACGTACGGTAAACGACTAGTATATGCTTACTTAGTGGCGCACTCCCTCCCCCTCTGTTTTAGAATATAATACTTTCTCCGTTTTAATTTACCTTTGTTCTATAAGATATGATAAATTGTTTTGCTAACCATCTTTTACAAAGCACACACTAAATTTATTTTTTTTAGGATTATTACTAATATGACGACATTAATAAAGGGTACGAAGAAAAAAACATCGCTAAAAGTGTTTTGGAAGGTGAGATTGAGTTTTGACATGTTTGAATGCTCAAAGACAAATAATATAAAACAGAGAGGGTACGTTTCATTTTTTAATATTAAGTTTATTTAAGCAATTTATAAGAAAATATATCTGCATTTATAACGTTAATTTAGTTCCAATAAAATTAAATATTGAATGTTTCAAAGTATTGGCACACTTGTCGTCTGATTTAGGTTAGATTTAAATAAGTTTAAATTTGAAAAAGTTAATACGTCTTCTATTTTGGATGGGGAATACTTGGTAGTAGTAAATTACATATATAGAAGTTACTACTCGTGTCATCCTTTCAAGAGCCTGTCACTTTCTCCTTTTTTTTCTTCTAAACGAAATTCTAGAAAGAAAAATTGAACGAAACTCACTATCGATGATGTTGCTGTCACGGAGATAGATGGAGGCTTTTTGTGATGCGGTTCGCGACGGGGGATGTAAGCGCGTGGACGACTGGAAATGGAAGTCTTTGTGTATTAATGGCACTCGAAGGTTTATTTAGCAAGCAAGCCAGGTTATGTTATTTGTCCTGATCAACCGGACCCTTTTTTGTTCAGACTCCCCAAAAGCAAAGGGCCCGTGTGTCGCGTACGGCGACAGCAAGTTTAATTAGGTTAGTTTGATCGAGGAGCCAACTCAAGTTTGCTACTCGAGTAATTAACAGAGCAACACAACATCTTCCTGATAAAAACGATGGGAATAGTGGCTTAGGTGGTATATAAACGTCAATTAACCAATTGCTCCCATCATTCACGGCGATGTGCCATACTGATCGACAGTGCCATCTCTGTCTTACATACTAGGTGCTTCAACTTGTAATTTTTGTAACTCACTGCTTAATTTGGATAAGATTTATAATAGTTTGCAGTAACTTGAAGCTTACGCACTCGATGAAACCAACCTAGATGTCCGTACGAGCTAACTGGCGCACTAATCCGTATCGTTGGATCTGTCCTTCCTTCATCCAGAAAAACGTACTGACTGTCATGTGTCACACGCACGAATGAATGATGAAAAGAAAAACCTAACCAAACAAAGAATCAGTTTTTAGTTGGAGTATCAACCGATCGAGCTATATATGCCATGATGGAGTATCAATGCTCGAGCTCCTCTCCTCTTTCCCCCACCTACAACTAGAAATGAATGTTCCTGCAGGTTTAGTGCCACGTCACTCTCCCACTACTCATCACTATAGCACCTTAATTGCCACTACTCCAAAAGAAGCCATCTAAAAAAGGCAAAAAATGCATGCACAAATCAGAATTCAAAGTGCAAACGGATCCGTAGCGTAGTGGTCTTGGGTTTGATTTTTCGTGGGAACAATTTTTTTTAGATTTAACGGCTTTATGATTTCAGTGGTAAGCGACGTATCTATCAACAACGAGAAGTCTATGGTAGAGATGCTCATAGGGATAGATTTTACGTGTATATGTTCATAGGGATGAGTGTGCGTGTGTCGTGTTGTGAGTGTCTACGTTTACTGTTTACTGTGTAAGACCTTGTTTCCAGGGACTTTTTTTAAGTTACTATCACATCGAATGTTTAGACACTAATTAGAAGTATTAAATATATACTATTAATAAAATCCACCTCATACTCTGGACTATTTTGCGAGACGAATCTATTAAGCCTACTTAGGCCATGATTAGCGATTGTGATGCTACAGTAAATATTTGCTAATTGTGGATTAATTAGACTTAAAAAATTTGTCTAATAAATTGGTTTTTATTTATGCAATTAGTTTGTTATCGGTTTATATTTAATACTCCTAATTAACGTCCAAACATCCGATGTGACACGAACTTTAAAAAAAAAGTCTTTGATCCAAACAAGCCATAAATCTTAAAAAGAAAAAACAGAATTCAAAGTGATGGATCGAATCGGTATCCGCTGTTTATTACATGTGGGCACTCACGACTCAACGACAGACCAAGCCAGCTTTTGACCACCCAACCCAAATCAGGGAAAGCCCCCCGTGCTTCACATGATTAGAACAAAGGTAGATGGCAAGCTAGCTAATAAAAGGCATATCCATGCACCAGCAGTCCACCACCAGCAAGAGCATTCAGAATCAGTCACATGGGCAGTACGTGTGCAGGCAGGCAGCTGTGCCTGTGCTTGTTTGTCATTTGCAGTGCAGGCAACTTTGGGAATTTTGGAATGGATCCTTTTGTTTGGAAGTGAATCCAGGCATTCGATCTCTTCTATCCACCAACCCAACAACACAACATCATCATGCTTTGCTCTCTTTCTTTCTCGTGCTAGCTCACTCTCGTCCAGGCAGCGGCGCAGGCAAGGCAAGGCAAAACCGTGAGTTCGATCTGTTGCTGCACGTAGGGGCGCAAATCTAACAAACGATCCAACTGCCACTGGCCGGAGGCCGGCCGAGCTGGAACGGAAGTTATTAGGTTTGGAATGATCGATGTTTGTTCCGATATGTGCTGTATCAAAATTTGCTTAGCTTTATCAAAATACTTGAATTCTCCTTGATTTCTAGGAATATCATTTTTTATTAAAAAAATGCTGTTGGCTTCATATTATGGCTACCAATATATACATTGTCTTCCAGCCTTTGGATGACAACGTGAAGCCTGAACTCACCAAACGATCAGTGAGAAGGGTTAGTCACACAACTGAGCATCATGCCATCTCGTCTTGTGCCTCATGTGTAGGCAACGACAGACTGATAAAACTTTACTGGTGACGAGGTCCATGATCACCGAGCACGAGAGAAGCTTAGGAAAGCTGATAGTTTGTAGGAGCTTGTCCTTGAGACAGCATGGCTAAAAAAATACTAAGCTGGGGTGAATAGAATTTGGCAGACAACGGCCAACAACCTGATGATGCAAAGGAGATGGGCGAGGAAGCACCAATCAAGAGTGAGTTGTTTGGCGGGCTCATAATGGGTTGAGATGGCTGTCTGATACTAAAAATACAGAAACAAACACAACATTTGGCAAGTGTGGATTGTGCTAGTGCTACCGTGTGCCGACGATATTGAGAGGAAGATAGAGTTAGGTATGGTGAAGATGGTAACCTTAATTTGAAGAAGTTACGGCCATCCAATCCAATTCTACGAACGGACTTCTACAACCAAGATAGCAAACTAGTATTATCATTGTTTTCGCTTGGCAATGAGATGGAACTTTTCAAAGTTTTATGGTGGTTTTGATGAGGTGTGTGTGAATATTGGAGAGAAGGCTTGATAAGTGCGACGATAGTAGGGAAGGGGATGTGCAAACAAAAAAGGAAAAACAATATCATCGATATGATAAGTGGCTACTCACTGTGTTACCTTGTGAGTGGATGAAACCGGGATGTGTCACGTGTTAAAAAAAACTATACATGTATATTTTTACAGATATAGTAAAATATACTGAGAGAAACATGACTTTTCTTCTAGAAAAAACCCTTTACTATTGTACCATTTTTATTTACTGGTTTGGAGCGTCCTCTTCATGTGTGCGCTTGAAGGAAAGGAGAAGACTTAAGCATGAAATGGATTTCCAAGGTACGAATTAAAACAATTTTCTCCTAATAAACACAATAAGATGGATCGATCACACTGTTAGACATTCACGTCAACCTTCACTCCTTACAGAGACAAATCTCAGTCCAAACCCGACAAATTCATTTACACGATTTCTACGGGAAGGAAGAATCATCACCCCCATAAATTCTTAGACAATAATTACCGCAAAACAAAAACAAAAGCCCCAAGTAAATGGAAACTTCCTCAACACACGCACAGCTTGCACTCCATTTAGACTCTTCCATTTCCCATCACGCGTAAAAAAAAAATCAACACCCCTCACGCGCAAACACAAAGTACACACGCTCACCAATAAATCCCATCAAAAATAGCAATAAACTATAAATAAATAAAAAATACCCCTATAAACTGTATAGTATTATAAATTAAAAAAAAAGTCGTAACCACATAGCGAGAGAAACCAGTATACCCCGGCCCAAAAATAGGCGCAACCCAACCATCCAATCCAGCATTCCAGCCAGCCAGCCAGCAATCCGGCCGTCGTGGTGGCCGCCACCGTCAGCCAGCGGCGGCGTTCACGCGGCTCCCGCTATTTATATCCTCCCTCCCCGCCTCCACCCCTTTCTTCCTTAGGCAGGCGCACATCTAGCTCCTGCCCCCCTAATAAATTTTCCAATTCCAAATTTCCCCATCCATCGATTGATCATCCTCCTCGTCCTCGGGGAGGCGCCGAGGCGGAGTTGAGATTGGTGAAGAAATTTTTGGTGATCTAGAAGAATCTAGAAGGTTTGCGGCGGGATTGTATAATCGAAGATGAGGGTGATGGAGGACGACATGTTCCCGTCGACGCCGGGGAAGGTGAAGATCGAGAGGGCGACGGCGATGAACAGGCAGCTCCACCGATGCTTCGCGTCGACGAGCACCATGTTCCTCTGGGCGCTCTTCCTCGTTGCCATGACCGCCTCCTACCTCAGCTTCCAGTCCTTCGTCGACACCTCCTCCAAGTACTTCGCCGCCTCATGGGGCGGCCTCCACTGGGAGCGCCAGATCCGCTCCTCCGCCGCGCCTCGCCGCCCGCCTGGCTCCGCCGCCGGCGCCGGCATGTCCGTCCTCGTCACCGGCGCCGCCGGCTTCGTCGGCACCCACTGCTCCCTCGCCCTCCGCAAGCGCGGCGATGGCGTCGTCGGCATCGACAACTTCAACTCCTACTACGACCCTTCCCTCAAGAAGGCTCGCCGCTCGCTCCTCGCCTCCCATGGCGTGTTCGTCATCGAGGGCGACATCAACGACGGCCGCCTCCTCGGCAAGCTCTTCGACGTCGTCCCCTTCACCCACGTCCTCCACCTCGCCGCCCAGGCCGGCGTCCGCTACGCCATGGAGAATCCCGCCTCCTACGTCCACTCCAACATCGCCGGACTCGTCACCCTTCTCGAATCCTGCAAGGACGCCGATCCACAACCCTCCATCGTCTGGGCTTCGTCTTCCTCCGTCTATGGCCTCAACGACAAGGTCCCTTTCACGGAGACCGATCGCACCGACCAACCGGCGTCGCTCTACGCCGCCACGAAGAAAGCCGGCGAGGAAATCACCCACACTTACAACCACATCTATGGCCTCTCCATCACCGGACTTCGATTCTTCACAGTCTACGGTCCATGGGGGAGACCAGACATGGCATACTTCTCCTTCACCCGCAACATCCTTCAAGGGAAACCGATTACGGTATACCGCGGTAAGAATCATGTGGATCTCGCGCGAGATTTCACCTACATCGACGACATCGTGAAGGGATGCATCGGATCGCTCGACACGGCAGGGAAGAGCACGGGGACAGGGGGGAAGAAGAGGGGGCCGGCGCCGTACAGGATCTTCAACCTCGGGAACACGTCGCCGGTGACGGTGCCGAATCTGGTGTCGATTCTCGAGAAGCATCTGCGCGTGAAGGCGAAGAAGAACGTGGTCGAGATGCCCGGCAATGGCGACGTGCCGTTCACGCACGCGAATATCTCGCTGGCGAGGCAGCAGCTTGGGTACAAGCCGACGACCAATCTCGATGTTGGCCTCAAGAAGTTCGTCAAATGGTACCTCTCCTACTACGGCTACACAAGGGGATCCAAGAACTTGTGACTATAATTCTTACTTCTCTTCTGCTGCTAATTCTTTCTTTTTCATTTCTTCTTTTTTCTTCTTTCTTCTTCTCTGGCCAGCCAGTGGTCGATTCGATTCCACTCCCGGATCAAACATTAACATTCTTATTTCGATTTTTTTGGGGAAATATTTTAGGATGTTCTTTGCAATACTGGGGGAAATTATTTTCTTGGTGAGGAGAGGGAGGAAGAAGAAAGCAATGGAGGGCAGCATTTTTCTCTCTTTTTTTCCCCTTTATCCCCCTCCTTGTTCATCTGTAAAGTTCGTTCTCCTTAACGTTTTCTCCCCCCCAATCTCCTCCATTTTTTGTGTAATCTGGTTGTTCGTAGCTGAGCTGTGAATCTTTCTTGAGCAAACTAATTAAACAACAAAACAATGCGTTTAAATTTCGAATCGATAGTTTGTTTCGCCGTCCCAAAATTCTCTCCCGGAGACTAGGGAGAACCGAGGAAGAAATAGGAAAGGGCAGTCCTGTAAATATGACCAAAACGTGGGCCTTTTTGTAATGTGATAAGATAAGCAGAGAGAGAGATGAGGATAAAAGGCCAGAGAAGCCTCGAAGGGCGTGAGGTGCTCGCCAGCTGGCCGCTGTCAGTGGGGCCGGGTTGCTTTACTGCGTCAGGTGGGACCACCTGTCTGTGGGAATGGCTGGAGGTGGGGCCTACCCACGTTGGACCACATGGGTGGGCCCGTCAACGCGGTCGGTGGCCGCTAGTCTGAGCTGTACCCGAACTGCCTTTGTTTATTGCCTAGGGAATAAGAATGTGTTTTGTTCTTGAGATCTTCCACCACTCGTAGCATGGGCTGTGCTGCTAATTATCAGGATTAATAGAAAAACCTTGTACACAAGTACAGACCCAAGCTCTGCTGAATGTAAATAAATCTTGTACTCCTAGGAAAAAACAACAACAAAGAGAATAAACTGATGATTCATCGATCAGCATTATGTTTGTAACCTTGCAGTAGATTCTCAACATCAGGATTAATAGAGAGTCCATTGATGATTCATCGATCAGGATTATTGTTTGCACATTGAAGTAGATTCTCAGTAGTAGAAATGATGATCTTGTGCTGCGTCAGAAAGGGGGAAAAAACGAGTGACAAATTTGTCTGGCGCGGCGGAGCCCGGAGCAGGTCCCGTGAGTTTTATCGGCAAGCCCGAGCTCTGCGCAGTGGGCTTCCCGTGGAATTTGTCTGGGGTGCACGAGTCCAAGATCAATTGGCCGGTGGTCTCTCCGATTCTGTGTCACGCCTACCCAGGCAAAGGGTTACAAGACGCTGACACGCGTGTAAATAGAGTCGAGGCATCTGCAGCCCTGAAAATGTCTGAGACCAAATGTGCTGTGAGATGTGCGTGCACCGTTTCGAGCTCGACCGGGGTACTCTAATCCACGTCGGTTTGGACTTTGGACTGTCCATTCTCATGGATTAGGGCTCCTTTGAGTAAAACATATGAATTGAAGTCACATGCCAACACAATTATAAGGATCGTAAAATATATAAATTTTTAAAAACATACGAATTGAAGTCACATTCCAAGAGCTTTAAGCTCATGGTAGATTTCCTCTAAAATTTCTATAGCTTTGGCCCTTCCATAGGATTCTCAAAAGGATAAATTTCTTTGTACCAAATAATAACATATTTCAAAGCATCCAAATCATACAAGTATCCTCCAAAAATCCTTTGTTCCAAAGGGAAAAA
Organism: Leersia perrieri; assembly: GCA_000325765.3. Lineage (NCBI taxonomy): Eukaryota > Viridiplantae > Streptophyta > Magnoliopsida > Poales > Poaceae > Leersia > Leersia perrieri. Next base: position 24,586,895 of record CM002480.1, read on the forward strand.
AAAACTGTATTACTGCCCTACGACACTGACATGGCTTATTTGGCATATACCGAGTACCCACCAAAAAAAGGGATTAACTGAAGCCATCACCATCAGATGGCAACCGCAGTCATCAGGTGGTCAGATACCATATGGCACATTTCATGGTAGCAGTAAAATTCAGCATTATGAAAACCGAGTATTATGATATTGTCTCTTTTCATGGTGCGAACGTGCAGTGGAATCCCCACCCACCCAATGGAACGGAAGAAAAAAAAAACGGCGGCTGCGGCAGTGCGGCGTGCAGTGGCGCGAGGAATATAAGAGGACACACACCCAGGAAAGTGCAATATGCTGTTTTGTGGCAAAAACATGTTCATGTTAAAGTGCAATATGTTGATCTTGTTTTTGTCGCACCAGACTGGTCTATGTTAAAGTGACCTGTAACTGAATCAACCCTAAACGAAAATGGATAGCACTTGGCCGTTCGTGTGAAGTTAAAGTGATCTGTAACTGAAGCCAAGTGTATAGCACGTGCATGACCCTAGGATGATTTGATGAAGGCCTGTTCATTTCCAGCTAGTGCTACCACCAGGTGGGTTCTTCAGATTACACATATTGGTTGGGTTTACGGTATCTTCATAGTCAAATCCCCTCTGCTGCCTTTGCCTTATCCAGCTCAAGGCCTCCAATGATCCAATCATTTGGTGCCTGTCTGGTTGGTTCCCTAGCGTGAGGATGTGGGACAGAGAGAGATATCGGAGGCGTCTGAAGCAAAGCAAACGCAGCGCGATGGCGTGCGGCATTCTGAACTCTCATGGTGAGAGACCGCAGAACAGAACAGAGGAGGATTTGTATCTTTGCCAACAAAAGTACCAGCAAAAAATTAGTTCGAACAAGCAACAAAAAAAATTCCGTTGCCGGGACTCGAACCCGGGTCTCTCGGGTGAGAGCCGAGTATCCTAACCAGCTAGACTACAACGGATGCTTGTTTGGTAAATCTTAGTTATATTATATAAACATCTTCAGTGTAAATCAGTACAGGATACGATTAGAAGGTGCAAGGACAAATGAAACAAACGAACCTTATTGATAATGATAAATCTCCACCCCGTGATCATCATATGTTATCTAAACCATGCAAGCGTTTCATGCATCAACTAATCTAAAATCCAAAATTTCAAATTCAACCTGTTTCTCAACTCAAGGATGCCCAAGCCCAAAAAGCCCAAAGCACCACATCACACACCCCAATCATCACCGTCCAAACCCCAGGGCCATCGATCCGACGCTCCCCGCGACGCCACGTAGGCCTCGTTATGCCTTCTTCTCCCCGCCCAAGTGGCGCCCTCCCTCGATACAAAATCTCCCGTCCTCTCGCTTCCTCATCATCGCCCCCAAAATCTCTCGCTCTCCTCCGCAACGCGCGACCATTCACACGTCCCCTCCTCTCCTCCTCCTCACCTCTCCTCGCCTCCACCGCCAAATCCCTCCCCCAATTCGATCCAGCGCCGTGCGAAACCTAGGGTGGGTTGCGCTCGATCGCCGCCGGGGTCGCGTCGGATCGGCGGTGGAGGCCGTCGGAGAGGTGGATGACCATGGCGGGGGCGTGGGAGAAGGTGGCGGCGGCGGCGGGATTGGGAGGAGGAGGAGGAGGGGAGAGGCGGAAGTACCCGATCCGCGCGGAGGATTACGAGCTGTACGAGGAGATCGGGCAGGGAGTCAGTGCCCTCGTCTACCGCTCCCTCTGCAGGCCTCTCAATGAGATCGTCGCCGTCAAGGTGCTCGACTTCGAGCGCACCAACAGCGACCTGGTAATTAATTAATTTACACTCCCATTTCCTCCATCGCCTAAACGCCGTGTACATTTGCGCGTGGATTGATCATCTCCATTTCGTTCGTTGGGCGCAATCCTTCGGTGCATGATGTCGATTGACTAGTTAACTTGTTTGGTGCGCAAATTAGACTATTATCCTTCGGTGCATTTGAGTTTTTACCAATGTACTTGTGGATGATGCTCAGTTGGTCCAATGGATCGCATATTGTCATTTTGAAAAAAGTTTCATCATGATGTGGGCATACAAAAATGATGCGTTTGTTCTCTTATCATTTCTGTTGCCTTATAGTTATAGCTCAATTTTGTATTTAACACTCGTTTCAGACTGTCGTGTTCCGTTTTAATTCATATAGGTCATATAGTTATGAAAACTGTAGAGGCGATCGTGTTGAATCTATTGCCTTTTTTTTTTGCGTTGCTAGCAGCCTAGCAACAGTATCATGAATCATATTCAAGTTAATTCCTCTGTCTGCATTTTACGTACCGCCACTCGATGTGTTCAAAATGACAATGCGGCTGCTTGATGCAGAACAACATCATGCGTGAGGCTCAGACGATGATTCTCATAGATCATCCTAACGTCGTAAAGGCACATTGTTCATTTACAAATAACCAGACGTTATGGGTGGTTATGCCGTACATGGCTGGAGGGTCTTGTCTTCACATAATGAAGTCAGTCTACGCAGATGGTTTTGAAGAAGTTGTCATTGCAACAGTGCTTCGTGAAGTCCTGAAAGGTTTGGAGTATCTTCATCATCATGGCCATATACATCGTGATGTGAAGGTAAATGAACATTGGATATCTCCCACACATATTCTTAAATTGCTTGTTTCTGGAAATGTTATATTGGTGCAGTTGTTTTCCTTTGTTCCGGTCATAGGCAGGGAACATACTCGTTGATTCACGGGGTGTAGTCAAGCTGGGAGATTTTGGGGTTTCTGCTTGCCTTTTTGATTCTGGTGACAGGCAACGGGCTAGGAATACTTTCGTGGGAACTCCTTGCTGGTACTTATCTGAAAAATGTGGCAAATATGCTTTCCTTTCTTACCTTGTCTTCATACATCTTATCTGTGGACTTCTAAAATTTTATAGGATGGCACCAGAGGTTATGGAGCAGCTACATGGATACGATTTCAAGTAGGCTACTGACTTTATTTAACTGTCTGGATACTTTATTTCACCTTTGCAAGTTTACAAGCTTGATCTGATATATATATTACAGGGCAGATATATGGTCCTTTGGAATTACTGCACTTGAACTCGCCCACGGTCATGCTCCTTTCTCAAAGTTCCCTCCCATGAAGGTATAGTCAAATTCATACCATTGAGACATCCTCAAAGCAATCCCTTATGATGGGCTTGATGGACCTGTATGTATAATTCGTACAATTTGTCAGGTCTTACTTATGACACTTCAGAATGCCCCTCCGGGTCTTGACTACGAGAGAGATAAGAAATTTTCAAGGGTAAACATGTTTAATATTTTTGAAATGAGAAACATATTTAATATTTGAACAAGCCTACTACCTTTGTATATTTTATGATGAGAATAACTTCTTATTTGTGATCAACTATTCTTATATCAGCAATTCAAGCAAATGGTCGCCATGTGTCTGGTAAAAGACCCTTCCAAAAGGCCTACAGCAAAAAAATTACTGAAGCAACCCTTTTTCAAGCAAGCTCGTTCCAGTGATTTCATTACTCGAAAGCTTCTGGAGGGACTGCCTGGCCTTGGTGACAGATATCAAGCTCTGAAGGTACTCTGGTCTAAATTCTTAGAACTGCTTTTTATGCAGCTGATCTTATAATGGTGGTTACTATTAATTATAGGAAAAGGATGAAGTTTTACTTGCTCAAAAGAAAATGCCTGATGGAAAGAAGGAAGAAATATCACAGGTGCCGATTCTACATTTCTTTTATAGTATCATCTGATAATATCACTTTTATAGTAAACTGAGACAGTATTTTATCTTGCACTGAGCTTTGATATGCATTAATTCTGTATATGATGGTGCCATTAAATAATCAAGATTAGGAAGCCGGTGTGTAGGTCAAAGAGTACACTTCTTTCTCTTTATTTTCTTTACCCAAGGATCAAGCTACTTATTATTGCATTTTTGATGTTTCTGAAAACATACAAGTAAATCAAGGTTTCCCAAAACACAATGCGCAAAATATAAATGATGGGGATCCATAGCAGAAAACTTCCTTTGCTTTATGGGGCAATTGAAATCATTGTTCGCAGCACTAAAAACATAGACATTCTTACTATAAAAACTATAACATATTATTATTTATTCGGCATTTATTACATGAAATTAGTATTCTAGTGAATTTTCTTTTCATTATCTTGGTCTGCATATGTCTATTTCATTGTGTCCTCTTGTTTCTTGTATTGATAGGATGAATACAAAAGGGGTATAAGTAGCTGGAATTTTGATATGGATGACTTGAAGTCTCAAGCTTCGCTTGTAAGAACTAGGCAACTAGATTTCTCTTTTCTACTTTATTCACTGATTTCACATCTAACTTACTCTATTTGTCCTTTCCCAGATTACAGATTGTGACGACAGTATATCATGCAAAGACTCAGATGCATCATCTTTTTATGACTTGGACACCAATTTACCGGAGCGCGCAACAGGGCCTCACTTGTTAAGAGGTTTTTCACTTAAGTATGATACAGACACCGTAAGTATCATTTTCTGTATAAAGTTTTGTGTTCTAACCTAGCATAAAGTTTCGATTACATCTAACACCGAGCAAAGTTGGTAGGAAAATGATGTGATGAGCAATGATAAGTCAACAGTTTCATCCCCTGAGCGCTCCATTTGTTTATCAAGGTAATTTATCTCTTATGCAAATTTATTCATATTCTTATAGTTGCTTGTAAATAAGAGGATTTTATTTTCTGTTGGGCGATAGAGTAATGGCCGTGCCAGATTATACAGGCTAATTCTGTAGTGTACCTGTACCATTCTCTTCCAAAAACTGACTATTTACTTCTTTAAACTGTCAGGAATACATCAATGCACAGGAATACAAATGGGGTACAAGCAAATGGCCAGGTTAGGAAATACAGCTCTGCAGAAAGTTCTGAATTGGACTTACAAGAGAGAGATTCAGATGCTATTGCAACTAGCTCATTTCATGAAAGGAAGTTTTCTTTTAGTTCTTGCTCATCTGATGGATTTGTTTCATCCAAAGAGAGGTTAGTTCAACCTTAAGGACCAAAGTGCATGCTACTTTTGAAGAATAATATTTTCCCAAGTAGCAGATGGACTTAATTAGAAATACTGGACATGATTTTCTTGACAACGATTCAAATTTAATTTTTTCTACGACCTGTTTTATTTCATCAATAGCTTATGTCGTACGGAGTAATGGTTTTGATGGGTTAAACATACCATCATCCTATAGTCCACTCTTGGTGAACCAAAGAATTGTGGACTTTATGGAGCTGGAAGTTACAAGAGTGTAGAAAAACCTTCGTAGTTACATCCAGAACTCAGAACTACAAATGTACAACTAAGCAAGTTTGTCCTTGTTTATAATTTCAGTGTTCTGTTCAACTTCTGATATACCGCGCATATATTTTTTAGTGTAGAATTAGTTTCATTGGATTTCCCTTTTTATGCATTTTGTTCAGCAGTAGAGCCGATAATTCTGTCATGTATATGACTAGATGTGCGTACACATGTGGTTGCACCACATTCTGTCATATTATCGCGTACACTTTGGCCTTATTTCTATTGCCAGCATTTTTAAAGGACAGCTCAAATCTCCATTAATCTGACTAACCCCTTTTTACTTGAAGTGTTTCAGAAAAAGATGTTGCTATATAGCACTAGCACCAGTGAACTTTGGCACTTTTGTGCTATTATTAAACAGTCTGTAACAGCAAGCCTCTTATTCTTTCAGCTCGAAACATCAAATTAATATTCATACCCGTGACAAGTGCAATGGAGGGCCATTACAAGTTGCAGATGAACCATCCCCTGAAGCTCTTCCAAAGGTGCCTAAATCATCAGGTAGTGAAATGCATTTAAACCTACAGTCTGTTTATACCATATTGACAATTCAGTCTCGTTTGATCATGAGCTAACTCAGTGGTAATTCATCAGAACAAGTTCCTTGCGGTTACAAAACCATTTGTTTAACGTGCTTCGTTTTAATACAGCCTCAAATGTTGAGGACCACGACGATAGATCGAAACCTCCTCTGATAAGAGGTCGTTTTAAAGTTACACCTGGGCATGTTGAGTTGGATAAGGTAACCGGCAAACATATATACTCAACGCATGTTATGTAACTCTGGTATGACATGATTTTTCATTTCAGGCTCACCAACCAATCCTACAGAAGTGTCACAGCATTCAGGTTAGTAGCTTTATCACATAAACTGTATCCCTAGACTTTTAATATGCTCTGATTCAATAATGAAAATAACTGATGCGATCTGCTGGGAGCAATATACAGGTCATTAGACTGTTCTTTTTCCCAATAACAAACATGCCATTCTGCTGTTATGCAGGCAATTTCTCACCTTCCTTCGTTAAGTATACCATCTTCGATTGAGGCGGCATCAACCATTATTGGTGGTTCCCTTTACATGCAGATGTACAATGTTCTACAGACAAATATGCTTCAGAGGGTAAATCTCTCAAGTCTCAACCCATGCAAACCACAAGTCAAAACGGGAATCCACCCATCGTGAAACTCAATGTGAAACAGAACATGTTCAGCTCGGTTGATGTTAATGTTATAGTCTTGATCTCACTTGCAGGAGCAAATACTTCATGCGATGAAACAGTTAAGTGGCTGCGATATGGCAATGGCATCACCTGCCTGCATTGCTCCTGCAAGTCGCTCATTATCTCCATCATCGGCATTATCAATCGACAGATCATTGGTGAGTTAAGAACCACAATATGATGAAGTTAAAAGTTAACTCTGCAGATGACATACTATGTTTTTTTTCGAGGAACTACTTATTGCTATATACGTAGTAATTCCTAATATGTAGTCTGTCATATCAGTGTGGGAAAAATAATTTAATCCATTGTAGGACTGCTAGTTATAATTGCCAGTTGTGGTAATTAGTTGTAAGAGCAAAACATACTACCTTTTCAGTTGGAAGCGGCGCAGGAAAAGGAGAAGGAGCTGGTCAACGAGATCACTGAGCTGCAATGGCGGTAATGATCCTGTAGCCAATCCTCTTTAACCAAAAGGATAAAAGAAAGATCAGTCCTGAAATTTTGGAACACTGCAGGTTAGTGTGTTCGCAGGACGAGATACAGAGGCTCAAAGCCAAGGCAGCCCAGGTGACAACACTGGCCGTTTTGCCTCCATAAAAAATTTGCATTCACATGATCTGCTGACATTTTAAAAAGATAAATTGGCGCGGTAGAAATTGGATATGAAACCCAGAAACACCCAAACCAAATGTTTTACTAGTACTTCTGATGTAAATTTCAGCAGTTAACGCACATTTTTTTTTTTTTTGTTGTTGGAGGGCAGATCTGATTTCGTGGAGATAGTGCTGTTTGATATAGAGCAGCATGGGAACGATCGTGAAGGTATGTATTAACAATAAGGTTTTCTGAGGAGTTGAAATGGAGATTTTGGCATAGCAGACAAGAATCAATGAAAAGATAATGTTGTAGGGACTATACTTTCATTATCCCAGTCTAAAGAAAGGGATGTTTTTTGTGCAAGTTATGTATTGTGAACATCATCATACTTAGAACCGTAGAACACTTCCCGGCGTGGATCCGCGGACCTGTGTCATAGAACTTGCCGGTTCATTTCATTGTAACCACTCAGGGAAAGAAATGTCTTTTCATTGCCAAGGCAAAGTTTAACAGCTGTGTAACAAAGCAGCAATAACATAACATGTTTTGGCAGTTACTGTCTAATTTACATCCACCATAGGAGAAATCTCACCATTGGTGGGCACCTCTATATTCTTGTCCAATTGGAGTTAAAATCTCAGTCCAAACCACTAATCAGCCCTACATGCACAACACACTACCTTACACATTGTATGTACACACATGACACAACTGAAGCTTATGTCATTGTAGTGAGCCACCCAGGCTGCTAGTCAGTCCATGTGTTGTTCATCTAGCTGAGGAGTGCTATAACCAGTATTGAGTAGACTGAACTCGCAATGCAAAACCCAGGAAGATTCATTTGACTTTGTGGTGTTGATGATGTACTCGCGGAAGTATCCATCATAAGTTATGATATAAACTATAGTCCTGCAAATTTTTGCAGAGACAATTATGGATAAGTTGACTATTCGGTGCTAAAGATGAGGGGAAGAAAGGGCATTTGCATTTCATACCTCAAAGCAGGAAGTTTAGAAGAATTTTGTGAATTTTCGACACTATGTACAGCTACACAGCTGCAATTCCAAAGGCTTAGATTAGCAATGAAAATAATGTAAGGCAGAAAGTGATAGAAAGCAGATGGAACTTGACAACACCTCTTGATTTCTGCGGGGGCGACTTTTTGAATAATGTGATGATTAGCTGGATCCAAAGCATCAGTTATTGCTCCAGGAATTATTGAACCGAGCAATTTGTTTGGTTGGTTCCTGAAAAGTGGAGTAAATCAGATAATGATGCATACATAAATGCTCCATAAATTATCAATATTTGATCAGGATATGTACCTTCGATTTCTGGCAGCATCAAGGAAAAACATGTGCAAAGAGCCTGACGAACTTGTGGCAACAAGAACATCAGGCAGATCATTCGATGGCCCAAATGAGAGTGAATATATCGTTGATGGGTAAGTTCCCCGCCGGAAACTATGTGACTGTTTACAGATGTAAAAAGAGATTAGGAAGATGATACATAGCTAATATTGTCAATGGTTGCAAAGGAGAAAGACAATGACATCAAATTCACCTTGGTTGCTTGAGCAACGAGAAATACTCTAATAATAGTACCCTTTTCAGAAGCTGTTGCCAGGTACATGCCATTAGAAGAAAATGCCATTGCAGCTAAGGGAGACTGATGAGCATCTATCTGTTAATCAATTATAAAAAAACAGTCAAAAGACAACATAAGTAAAAAAATAATAGTCAAAGCTACTCATATTAATAATACAAGGTGACAGAAAGCAGGTCAGAAAACAATCTGGTTTGCTGTGACTTTCAGTTTATACTGATAAATATCTTACACGCCTAGTTTTCTATAACTCATTTTTCTTCATCCTGATTTGAAAAGGAGTAAGGGATCCTCAATTATTAATGAAATGCAATGGTGCTTTTACAGCAATAAACGAGAAAGATCCACCAGAAGTCCTTGTGCGTTTGGAGTTACAGACGTGTGAGGAAATATCTCAGAAGGAAATCAGCGTATAATTAAGAAATGGCAAATTCAAATTACCTGGCATATTAATTCAGGTTCTGATGCCTTATAAACTAAAGCGGATCCTTTGGATGTGCTTGCAGGGATAGCCAAATAACATGCTTCTGAATTAGGAGCAAATGCACAGAGACCTGATATCCACAAACAATAACTGTATTAACAGCAAATATGGTAAAAAGCTTCTAAAATGCTTAATGCTTTTTTCTCCAGCTCTTTCAACATTATGCTGAGTATATTAATGTCAGTAAAAATTTGGTAAATAAGTAGCAGTCTATCCTTACCTTTTGTATTAGAAACTGTTTCAATTTCTTCCAATATAGTAGTGCTGTTCAGATCATAAATAAAAGTTCTGTCCTGCAATACAACAACAAGCCTGCACATGATGTGACAACTATAATACCATAGAAAAAAAAAAGGATAGCACAAAAGTATAACATGGAATCCATTATACAATGCATGATCTGCCGAAATATGTTAACCAAGAAATATCTTGATATCATCAGAAACTAAGACATTTGTAATGCAGTCCCTTTAAGGATAGAAGTGGCGTACCTCTTTTTACTTAATCGAACAGCCAAAACTGAAGTCTTAAAGTTCAGATCTTTCTTTGTGGCACCTGTTTTGGTGTTGAAAAGGCGAAGGCGACGAGGAGATAGCACTGGCTGTAGAAGGTAATTTGAACATCAGGTTAACAAGCAAATTCATCCACGTAAAATTCAGTAGTTCAACACACAACAGGAACAACACAAGCTGACAACATGGGCAATATGGTCAAGGTACCTGTTCACCGGTTCCGACTATAGCAAGAAGGTTTGATCCAAAGTACATTTCCATATTGTTGATACCACCAAGATCTGCAAATTCAGCAGAGAGATAAATTGCCTTAGCTTCTTATAACAACACCACAGAACAATTCTCCAAGATAGAATAGCCAGATGCCATCCTGACATCAATGCACAATTCACAATTCACAATGACCATAACCTAGCTGCCTGATGCATCCAGCACAACATAACCTAACTCAGCTTAACATCCTATTGGGAACCCACCTTTTTTACTTCACATTCTACAGACTATCTGTAATAATTATCTATTCTAAGATTGGATATTTGCCCCAGGCAATGGAGAGCAACAAGAACTAGAGAAGGGAAAAGAAAAGGGGAGAGCTTTGGAGGAAGCCTCACTCTTCTCGTAGCAGAGCCTCCCCGTCCGGACATCGAAAATTCTGAATCCATCATTCGTCCCGACATAAAACAAGCTGAAACAAAATCACCAGGCACCACAAACAAACAGAATTAGGGTTCTTCCTCACTGGATTCGACCCGAGAAACCCTACCCCTAAATTCACAATCGGCGATCGACTCAATCCCTGCCCATCGCTCGCTCGTACCTGTTTTCCTGGTTGAAGGAGGCGCAGAGAATCTGCGACGGCGGCGGCGACGAGGTGCTCGCCATCGCCCCGCCACGCGAAGAAGCTGGTGCTTCTTCTTGATCTCCGGAGTCAGGAATCGATTCCTGGAAGCGAAAGTTTTTTTCTTTTAATTATTCAGAGCGGCTAAAAGGAATATCTTGCCCTCGCCGTTTTCCCTTAGGCCTACAGGAATACGGGATCGACTTTCTCAAAAAAAAAAAAAAAAGGAATACGGGATCGACCCGTGGGCGCGTTCGGCTTGGCCGGGGTGGGAAAATTTCTCCCCTCAACCCACCCCAATCCCCCCGGGGAGAGAATTTTTCTGTACTGTTTATGTTCTTCCTGATCTTGTAGGTATTTTCTATTTTGCTCTGCCAAATTTTCTAATTTTTCTGAATCTGTTTTGTTCATTTCTTCTCCATAGGTTGAAAAAAGATGTTTCTTACATGTTTATTTAAATTTAATGAGATATATAGAGAGCTCTGCACAGTTACCCGTTAGAGCAAACGATAGGATTTCTAACCCGTGGTAATCCCCATACCCATCAAACCAGCGAGGTAGTGAACAAGCCAGTGAATGGTTTCCACGCCAGGGTTCCACGCCAGGAGGGAATTGGGCTGTATGTGGGGGATTAGTGAAATAGTCCCGGATAGCCCAACAAGGCATTAACCAAAAAAAAAAACGTTCTAGTCCTGCTTGACAATCTTTAGGCCTGTTTGGTACAGCTCCACCTCCATCATTGCTAAAGCTAGAGCCCAACCAAACCATTTTAGCTCCACATAAAATATGAGCGGAGCGGATGGAGTGATATGGAAAAATGAAGTGGAGCTGTGTTTAGACCGCTCCACAACTTCATTCCACCCTTTACTACTAGAGTTATTTTTACGATTTAGATCTCTGCCAAACAGGGCCTCTGCTTCACTCGGATCCTCCTTGACATTCGGTTCACAACCATTTTTTCCCAATTTTTAATAAATTTATTTTATAAATAGATCTCTTAGAAAACTTATCCTTAAAATGGGTCCTTTTACGGCGCTGATCTAGAATTAATCAAAATGCCTCTAACTACATCAACAAAACATACGTCACTCACACACTGAGCCGTCGCTGCCACCAATCAGAGCTACGCCACCATTAGGATTGGCAATTCTACCGGCAGGGGCAGGCCCCACCCCTACGGGGCCGAGGTCGGGGTGAAATTTCCTCCGCGGGGGACCGGGGTCGAGGCCCCGTAATATGTAGGGTGCGGGGGTGATTATGCACCCGCGGCGACCCGAAATAGACTTATCCCTATAAAATATGCAAATAAAAAGCCCATCGGGTCTGACTCAATAGACCTAACTCTTTCAGCCACCACAACCAGATCG
>CM002480.1:24598970-24756289 GCA_000325765.3 Leersia perrieri
GCCACCAACTCCGCGCCGGCCGCCGCCTCAACTCCACATCGCCGGTCGCTCCCTCACTTCCGCGTCCTTCTCCGCGTCGGCTGTCGTCGCCTCGACTCCGCGCCGCCCGCCGCCACCTTGACTCCATGCTGGCCGCCTCCTCCATCGACTCTGCGGTGCCTATCGCCTCGACTTCGCGGCGCCCATCGCCTCGTCTCCTCGCCGCACCGGCCGCCGCCTCCATCGACTCTGCGTCGGCCGCTGTCACTGCCTGGAACCCCCGAGGGGCCCCGATCAGGGGTCGGGGCCCTGCGGGGCTGAGGGCAGGTTCCGATTTCACCCCGTTTTCTCCTTTGTGGCCAGGAGCGGGGATGAAATCAAGGGTAGGGGGCGGGGGCGTTCTGTTCCAACCCGGCCCCGACCCGCCCCATTGCCAAGCCTAACCACCATAGTACCATACAGAGCCGATGACATGGTTGTTCCTCGAAGCCACCCGGAGCTGTGCCGTTGGAGATGAATTGGCACATAGTGTTGGACATGAATCATTACACTATATCTGTGTATATCTTCATTGTATGCAGTTTAGAAAAAAAAAGGATAATGTGCGTGTTCGTTTGTTAGAGAAAAAATAGTGTAGGCAGATTCACACTATTTTCCTCTCTTTTTTCACGCGCATGTTTCCCAAACTACCAAACAATATGTTTTTTTAAAAAATTTCCTACACGAAAATTATTTTAAGAAAGCAAATTAACAAACTTATGTTTAAAATAGCTAATAGTCAATTAATCACGTGCTAATTATGTTTCTCGTTTTGCGTGCACTACTATTTTTTTAGCCATTTTTCAAACAAACACATCCGAACACACCCAATATGCTGTCAAAATTTTGTACAAAAATTAGCCATAAGTTTGTCATTTTTTTACCTTTGTTCAACCAAAAAAAATGTCAAATTGAATCCAACAAACTGAAGCCAAATTTACCAAACTTGCTTAAATATACAAAAGCTATGCTGAATCCTTTGGGCATAACTGACAATTTGTCTCCCAGTTAACACCGTCATCTTGCATCCACGAAATAGGGCCGAGCTTGATTTTCGTTATTAAAACTGGGGTCAAGTCTTCCAAATAGGGTCAAATATGCAACAACCCCATTCAAATATTCCAAAACCCCCCAAAAATTGGAATCATGAAATTATAGGTCCATTTGGGATGACCTATTTTTTATTGCAAAATCCCTAATTAACTCTTGCATGCATAGGACTAAGTTTAAAAATAACAATGTGGCATCAATGCTTTCATTTTGTTATAACATGTACTTATTCATTTAATTATTTATTACGATATTATAAATATATTTGATAGTAGATAAACCAAATAAAATATTTGTAATAGTTTGAAAAATAAAAGATTAGTGGTTACAATTTAATGTTAGCTCTTACCATCCTACAGATAATGTGGAGCATAGTGAAAGAGATATAAGAAAAAAAAATAGCCCTTTTGAAAGAATGCCTGCAGGTATTGCGTCTCTAGCGGGTAGTGGTAGTATAATTCTTTGCAATGATTACGGTCATTGTCCTAGAATGTGTCCCTTTGTGTCCTTGATTTTTATATTTTGGAATGGATTGAAAAATTTCCTAGTGTCACATTGTTTTTTTTTTGTCTTTCGATAGAGTGATTGTTGTAGTAAGTAGTAACAAAATATATGAGAAAAATTTAAGAAATGCAGTTGACAAAGTCCAAGCCCTAGAAATGCCATCGATAAATACAAGTTTTCAAAATTTCCATCATACAAACAACTTTATCTCAGAATTGTCATCGCCGTTAGGATTGATCCTTTGTTGAGTAGATTGCTTAAGTGCTCTTAGTTATTTCCTTCTAGTTTTCATTGCTTGTTGATATATCTACCCCATGTAATCGTGCTTGTGATTTGCTCCCTTTCATGAAAAATTCATGAGATCTTGCACTACTTTGACTTTGTTAAAAAGCTATATAAATGTATGCCCCTACTTTGAATTTGTTAAACCCTATAGAACGTCAAGAGAATTGTTCCTGCCTATTACTTCTACCTTTATAATTGAATGATGTAAATCTTATCAATAAATGAGTGTTATCAGTCTTATGAATAAATGAGGTATCGATCCTATATATGTAACATTAATAAATGAGGAGGGTTATTTTAACATATTGGGGCATTTATATAATAGAAGAGTTGGAGGCAGTGGTATCAATGCAAATATGAGATGTTCCTTACTATATCATATCTTGTGCAATTAATTCTAGTATTTTGTATGTAAGTAAATGCATTGTATATCCTGCATTGGATACAATATACTACATCTTAAATAACAACCAACGATATCTATGAACCTATAAATATAATGGTTCACACACTTGAAATAGACCACTCCAGGTTTACACAATGAAAGCAAATAATATTTTTCGTGTGACCCTCTTGTCATATCTTCTCATGACTATAGGAGGGAAAGAGGTAAAAACCATAACTAGTGGAGCAAATAGTCTGATACACACAAGTCAACAAGTTAATAAGGCTATTAAGGTACGGGCAATACTACTTTTTTTTGTGTGTGTGTATGATTATTTTTTTGGGGGGGGTGTGGTTATACTTACTACCTTTTGATATATAACAAGCATACCATAAATGTAGACGGAAGATGGAGATGTATACAATTGTGTTGATATGTATCAACAGCCAACATTTAAACACCCATTGTTGAAAGACCATAAAATTCAGGTAAAACACTTGATTACATTTTAGTTTCCAACCAAAAATTAAATGTACATTCTTTCAAGTTGATGATTATTATAATACATAGGTTAATTGCAAGTTGTACGCAACATTATATGTATGCATTTTGTGTTTGTCCAGAGTAACTTCATCACGTTGGACCAAGTTTATAGTAAAAATTAGAAGCATCTAAAGCACTAAATTACTTTACCGGTCAACTTAAAGAAGTTTGACTTAGGGAGTATTCATTTTATCAAGAACCATTATTTTTGTACTATGCTTTATCAACTATACATGTAAAAGTTGAAGTCAAAATAATCCTTGATCATTTTTGTGGATGTCTTTTGTTAAGTGATTGTGTACTGTACTTTTATTTGCACCTATAAAAATCAATTGATTTCTAATTGCCCACGATGAACCATTGGCATGTGGGCCCTAGTCCCACTTGTCATTAAGAGAATGTAAATGAGGGATTAATCAACTTTCAAGAGCAAATAAGGGATTTTATCCAATCATTTACTTAATGGTGGTACAATTTCATATGTCAAATAGATGGAACCAAGCTCTTTTCCCATAGGGATGGATGTCGAATCGCCATTAGTAGATACTGTCTCATATGCACAATTGTCTACCATCGACTGCCCAGTTGGAACAATTCCAATACTGCGTGACAACAAAGTGGACATCACGATGGAACAACATATTGGCATGTTGGCTAGCGACAATGTACAAGAACTGGTAAGTTTATTTTAATAATATTTTGACATTTTTGTAGTACTCGGTCTAACTGTGATTGTATATAGTTTGCGTGGAGTAGTCCCATGAACAAATGAACAACTATTGTAGACTACTATTCATAAAATCAGTATTTTTATAATTAATAACCATTTTCCTTTTACAGATAATGATCCTTTCCAAATAGATCTTTGAATGATAACATCAGAATTCTTAGTGAATAGTAAGTGGCAATGAGATCAAATACAAGCAAAGTAACATTGGTCAATCTATGTCCATTCCTGTCAACAACATTAAGGGATTGACACTTTTATTTAACATGCCATTAGATTTCCCCATAAATTATATCCTATATTTCTATATAAATGACCTAGTAACTACAGTTAATGATATAAGGAGTCCTTAGGTGAAGCCACGTCATCAAGGATACATAAGCCATTAGATTTCTTCTTAATGGTCACATTTACTTTGAGTATGCAGGCTATGGCAATATGTTGCAAAAACTAACCATGATCCCTATCAAAAGTCAATTTGAGCTTAAAATAAAGCTCACTTGGGAATAGAGATACAATTTCTAGAATTTGGTAAGAGTTATTATGGGTTATTTCACTATGATGTCGTTATATTTAGCTAAGCTTACCAAAGGTTCTCCACAATTTTCCGCAACAATGTGTAGAGCCATCTAGTGTTTACTCCCTCCGTCTACTATTGATCAGCACATTACAATAGTGCATGGAGACCAAAGACAAGCATAAATCACTCTAAAGTCCATTTACTGCGTATTAGATGCGTTGATACTTGTGTTGCCAGTGCATGGTTGCATGCACATATATTCAGAGAAGCATAGGAAAAAGTAAAGCAATATGGTTGGATACATGCAATGCATGCAACAATATCCCATTAACTTATACTCATAAATGAGCAATGGGAGGGGTAATATGCTGATCAATTATAGACAAAACAAAAAAGCTTATATGCTCATCATTTGTAGATGGAGGGAGTATTACATTGGAAATTATTTGGTCATGTTGTAGCAATAGAACATGCACAAAGTGGGAAAAATCCAATGGTAATAATTATTTTCTTGTAGGATGCCGGAATCACATATCGGGATGAGATATATGGAACACGGGCGTCAATAAATGTCTATGAACCAAAAGTAAAGAATGATAGTAAGGATTACAGTTCATCTTGGATACAAATTGGTTATGTGCCAGAGGGAAGCAATGTGGTTGGGATAGGTGCTGGCTCATGTGTATATCCAAGCTTCAACCGCGATAGCTATGCTAGATTCCATATTTCTTGGGTAAGACAGGCATTTTCTAAGTACACATCTATAATTACCATATAAATTTGATAATAAGAATAATATAAATATTTTTTGATATGTTTCTGTATTGACTTTTCAAATTTTGATAACAGGTTAACGAACAATTGAACAAATCTTGCACAAATCACAATTGTCCTGGTTTTGTGCAAGTTAGTCCCAGTATTGGTATTGGAGGACGAATCCAACCTATCTCTCTCTATAAGGGACCACAATATGTAATAGATGTTCTTATTTTTAAGGTATGATTCCATTGTTAAAACATGCATAGTTATATAGTTATACTGGTTCCATGTCGAGGAATGTAGTTTATGTGCAAATCACAGTACAATTGTCATGATTTATGTATTATTTCAATATTTTTTTGTTTTCTTGCAAAATTATTAATTCCTATGATATTAGTTTACCTATCTATGATAATTAAGTAATTGTCTCATACACTGATACTTTATATGCACGGAAAAGAATTTCTTGAAATGAATTTTGTTGTTACAATGTCATTAAATAAGATAAATTACATAAGGCATAGCCACACCAAGAACTTATATGGTATTTGTGCATGATCAAGGCACAGCCACATCAAGAAGTATATAATATATGTCCATGATCAATATGAAATATATTTATGCAATGTTTGGGTATGAATACCCATTTTACTTCAAACTTTGTATCAACTATTTACCATATAATCTTGACTTATTTAGGACCCAAAGACTAAGAACTGGTGGCTATCATATGGTTCAAATAATACACCAATTGGATATTGGCCAAGTTCACAATTCTCTTACATCAAGGAGAAAGGTAATTTTGCATTTTGGGGTGGATTTGTTCAAGGTCCAACGGCTTCTTCAGACTCTCCACAAATGGGTAGTGGGCACTTTGCTTCTGAAGGATTCGGCAAAGCAGCTTTTGTTAGGAATATTTTAGCTATTAAAGATGGGAGCAACATGCTTGTAACTCCAAATGTCCGTAGATCCTATCCTAGGTCCGATGATCTGAGATCATACGGCGTAGATGGTTTTGGACTTAATGATGATGGTATGCATGTATATTATGGTGGACCAGGAAAATATGACTAATGATGTACTTTGCAAACTTTAATAACCTAAGTTTTTTATTGGAATAATTGGATTCGAGGCGACATAGGTGGCGTCATAGCACCTTGCATGCACCCTCTAGTTTCTTCAATTATCAAAACTAGTTACCATGCATGCACGTGCAACGCATGTTTCTATAATCTACCTTAGAATGCAACACATAGTTTTACTCATGACCATGACCATCATCAAATCAAACGGTCGATATTATTATATGCATACAATCCAATGGTTCCGATCATAATCCCATATGTATCATGTGACATGCTTCCTAAAGTCACGCTCCCAAAATCGTGCCTCTGTTTCCAGAACCATGACTCCCTTTCTTTCTTCCCGCTAAAATCGTGCTCGATTTTCTTCCTGTGCCGATTTATTTATTTCCCATTCTCAATTGTACCTCCTCTCCCGCACCTGCAATGGAAATTGCGGCCGATCTCCTCCCCTATCCGCGACTGTCCACGGCTTGCTGCTCGCCGCGTCGTTGCCTCAGCCTTATCCGCGCGGCTTGCTCGCCCACAATCTCCTCCTCTCTCCACCTCAACCGCCGCCGACCCTCCACCAACGCATGCAGTACCTAGCATTGCATGACCAGGGAACCAAGGGGAAGTCGTGGTCGGCAATTGTGGCGACTTGCTGAGTTATCAGTGCTTCCTCCCGGCTGTTGTATCACTACACTGGATGAACACGACGGGCTGCTGCTCCACGGTCAACGAACAGTTACCTACAGGTCTCTATGCCCTTAACCATGGCACCTCTAGCAGTGATATACTATATACATTGTTGCCGTTGATTACTGAAATGATCTTATTGGAAGTTAATCTGATTGGTCCTTGATTAATTTGATGATTCATCTGATTGGTCTGGTCCTGCTGCTCAGGCAAGAAATTTCACTAATTTTAGATGGGGGCCATATATAATTAAGTATATTACAGGGAACAGATATCCCAAATGATCGCCGTGAAGTTTACGTACAACCCTCGTTGGCTCTACAAGGCCACCACTTAGAAGCGAGGATCTGTCCCGCGAAGTAGACCAGCCCGATCGCAGTGATGAGGACCAAGGTGAGCAGGATTAGTCTTGTCATCTGGCCTCCATGTCTGTCAAGCCAGTCACTCCCTCATTCATCTCTATGGGGTGTGGGTGGGGGCTCGAGCCCCCATAACACCCACGCTGTATTTTGAAAGAAAAAACACACACGCTGGATACGCCTCTCGTGCCAATGTAATTATGTCAGATCATATCCAATTGTCTTGAGGAAAAGAATTAATGACTAGTTACACGAAGAAACCATTTTTAAAACGGCACAATTAAGTAAAGCATATGACTAACATCGTTAAATAATTTGATTGTATGAAATTATGAGGAGATCGGTGTCAAAACATTACTTTTTTTAACCTCTACTAGAGGGAGTACATAGAAAAAGAACACAGGGAAGTCGTGCGGTATCATGATCATGCCTGAACAGGTACTTACTTGCTGCTTTCTGAATGAACTCATGTGTATACTATCCAATTTTCCTTCTGTATCTCTGGTGGTATGAACTTTCTGAATCAATAATTATTCACTTTTTGTAATTTATTTCATTACTTTCTAATCCTGCAGGCCTCTCAAACGCACTGAGCTTTAATAAGTGTGTTGCTGGTGTACTGTTGGATGAGCTGCCTTTGCAAAGATGGTTAATTTGGGTAACTATGCATCAATTTCGATAGTACTACTGTAGTAGCAGAACGGCAGAACGAAGTAGAAGAGTGGCGTGCGGCCTTCTTCAGTTCTTGTGCTTCAGACCCCGTCTTCACGCCGCCGGCGGCGGAGGCAGCGACGTCGATGGCGCAGACGGTGCGGGCCCTCCGCCCCGCCGCCCACCACCTCGCCGCAGTTCTCCATGCCGCCCAGAAGAGCAGCGACATCGCGGCGAGGATAACCCGGGCGGCGACTTGGCCTCCTCGCCCGTCGAAGCTGTCCCACCAGCTCTTGGAGGCCATCTCCAATGCGAGCAGCTTAAATAGATGCTTAAAAGCACAATTGTGCAAATAGGCAACAATGATGCACGTCCACCGCGGACATTTTGCAAGAATGGCAGTGATGTGCTTTTACCAAACATGGGTTAGCTTCCACCACCGCATGGCTGCAAGCGCACCAACAGATTTATTAAAAGAGGTAAACAACAACTTATGGGGGTAACACGGCTAGTAAAGTTTTTAATAAGCAGCGACAGATGCCAAAAAATGTGCTGGTTAGGCCCAAGCTCGATCTCCTCTCTTCCACCCTCCCTCTATTTTTACCCTCGGCTCGGCCTAACCTTTCCCCTCCCACTCTCTGACGTACGGACGCATGCGCGAGTGCGTCTGGCGGGCTGATCGACTGCTAGGCCGGGATGCCTGTTACGGGGAAAAACTGTTCGCGTTGTTTGTTTACCGAAAAAAAATACCGCGTGGGTGCTGTTGCTTTGCAAAACCTGCTCCTCTGATGAGTCGCTCGGGTCGTCTATGGTTATAGCCGAAGAACAAAGGGGGACTTGAGCCCCCAACCCACACACACGCATAACAGTATAGTTTTACATATTTCACAAAAGTTTTTAAATAAGATGAACAGTCAAAAATTCAACGGTCAAATATTTAAGAACGGAGGTAGTAAGTAGAAGAATGAGCGACCCAATCAGGTGGTGGCCAACACCATTAATCCTCTGGATTGAAGTGGTGACAGAAAAGAGAATGAGGCGACACTGCACCCAACAGCGACGCAGCGACGGATGTGGTACGAACCAACAGATCTAGAGAAGACAGTTCGGGGAAGAAATTGGCGAGAGCGAGAGGTGGAAGAAACACATAACATGAAGGAAGATAGAGGAGCGTATATTTCAGAAAAAAAATAAGTTCAATTACAATCGTTCTCCTTGTTCTCCTTCTTTTTGGGTTCTCGCTTCTCTTATATAGCTAAATTGCCCAATCCCCTCCAATGTAGCGATTGCTTCAATATGATGCATGCTTCTTCATGGCTTACCTATCATTTTTATATTTTTGCTCACTAGGATGTCACGTCAATAAAACCGCCATGCTTTACTACCCTAGAACCTGCAGTTTTAGTAACTTTAAGGTCCAATATTTCTGGTATTACGGTTGAGGGTTGATTTTGAGACTTGGTGTCAACTTAAGGGACCAAAAGTGAACTTGTTCCATGAAACAACGCCGTGCTCGTTGTGTTCACGCTTGTATTAAGCCCAAGCTCGATCTCCTCTCTTTCACCCTCGCTCTATTTCTTACCCTCGGCCCGGCCCAACCTTCCCGGCCGCAAAAATGTGTCTGGCGGGCCGACCAGCTAGTGGGTCGAGATGCCCGCTACTGAGAAAAACTGCAGCTGTAGCCTGTAGGCTGCAGCGATGGCGGTGTTTGTTTACGGAAGAAAATGCCGCTCGCGTGCTGTTGCTCTGCAGAGCCTGCTCCTCTGCTCGAGTACACTGATGAGCCCCTCAGCAGCTAGCTAGCCAAGGAAAATGCTTGATTAGTCCATCTGATTACCCTATCATGTCGGCCACCAGAAACAAAGCCCCTGTTCGGCTAGACTGGGCTTAATAGGCTGTTTCTTAAAAGCTGGCTGGAGCCAGCCAGCCATCTGAACAGGACGAAAGATACAATTAGTACTACATTGCTTACTCAATTAGTGAGATCATTTGTCAGTAGTACTCCAGCCAGTAGTTTCACTTGATAAAACTAGTATATTATGCTGCAATGCAAGCAGTGGTCCGGGCCTGCATATGCATGCACGAGGCTCTCGTCGCATCGATAATATCATCGGCGAGCCATATTTTGGCAACCGTACAGTTTACTACTGATGGCTGTGTCTGTGTCTCACAGGTGAAGCCATGCCCACTTGTTTGCATTTCTGAGACTTGTCAGCGGTAGACGACGACGGTTTGTACGTAGGAAAGCATTTGGGGCCTTGAGAGAGAGATGTCAGGTACGCAAGCATGGGGGGCCTCGAGTGTTAATTATCTGTTAAAAAAAATTATACTCAAACGTGGCATTATTATTGCAATATTGATAGTACCATTGAGAGTTCCGTCCAGCTGTCCGACCGCTGCGTCGTACGAATTAGACGTATTTTCATAAATTTGTTTAAATATATGTCTAAATTTATTGTTGTAGGATTTATTAATACTGTCTTCGTTCATAAATACTTTTATTAAAAAAACTTTTGTTAAATATATAAAACTATATGTATGCGTAAAATTATATTTAACTATAAATCAAATGATAGAAAAAATTAATAATTATATAATTTTTTTTGTAAACCTATATTTTAGGACAGAGGTAGTATTGTCCCGTATATGTTTCGCGGTGCCATGTGAAAATCATCCACTCTTCGTTTTTACTGCAACATGTAAACTGGTACGTGGGTAGCAATGCATAATTTGTAGTACCTGACAAGTTTTAAACCATGCTGCTGCCTGCTACTGTTGCTGATGAATTTACAGCTTTGGTGACAATGGACAGGCACGCCGGAGCATGCGCGGCGGCGGCGAATCCGACGACGGGAGGTTAAAGACGATGCCAGCATCGCAGCAGCAGGCCACTGTGCAGTGACACTCGTTCTCGCCTGCTAAGCAAGTGCAACAGGGGCAGCTCAGGGCTAGCAAAATTATTCACATTAGGACTGTAGAAATACTAGTACTGATATACCGTAGTACTGTCTTCGACCTTTTTTATTTAACGCTAGCTAGTAGCGTCAAATATTTGTAACCGGAGAAAGAGTAGCACGTAGAATTAGCTGTAGGTGGGTATAGTGAGGTAGGTGCGCTGTCCACCAGAAAACGGGAGAGCGGGAGAGGATCCTCTGCATGAGCTGCAGTGGATAGTCTCGTTCGCCACGGAGTGGCATGGATATGAAGAGCATTTGATCAATTCATATGCTACAGTAGCATTGTTACAGTGTTGCCAACGTGCCACTCCGACGCAACATCGGCAGACCAGGCTAGGTCAGCAGTTCAACACTTCGTCTTGGTTCGATCTATTAGTGATAAATTGGCAGTGTCACTAGTGACCAGTTAAATCACACATGATACACAATTATGGTTATAATTTTGCAATTTTATATGTTCCACAGTTTTTTGCCAAGCCATGTCGTCATCAATAAACCCCAGTGACCAACATTTGATAAATTGGAGTTTATGGTTCGGGTAGAAAAGGTTAGAGGAAGAAGCAAGATGGCGAAATCCTTCGAACTTAGAGACCACATAGGACAAAAGCGGGGAAAGTTCTTCGGACTTTCGAAGACCACGAAGGACAAAAACATGACGTTGGGCGACTAAATGTACAGTCGGCGAAGGACACTGCCACTAAAGCCACGTGGTTAGCATCAACACGATGTCAGTGCTGTTGGCTAGACGAGCAGGTTGAGTGGTTAAAAAGTGGAGACATATGTAGCGTCGAGGAAAATAGAGGTGAGAGCATCTTCCCACCCTTAGGTTTAACGGGAGGAGAGGCAAAGCCTTCGTCGGTAATGTTGGTTTTCAATGTCTGAGGGTGAACGAACAACATCCCGAGCAGCAAGGAATTTAATAATGGAGACAACAGCATATACGAGAGAGGTAAAGATGCAGAGAAGGGTTCTTTCTTAGGTTGCACGAATTTTATAACAATCCAATGGTGCAGAGTTCACAACATATTTTAGGTGTTTTGTCAAACATGCAACCTTATATCATTATACTACTACCTGCTATCCTAAGTAGTATTTAAACCCTAATCAAGGTGTTAGGTCTCCAGACAAACCACAAGTTGCATAGTTACTGCTACTCGTACTACTCAATTACACCTGATCTGTCATCGATCACAGGCACTTCAATTAGCACAGTGACCTTTTCTATTTGAGAAATATTGGCACAGTGACCCAAACCTGTAGCAGTTTGAAGCCCAGCCAAGAAACAGAGGGGAAGAAAAACACAAGAGTAACTGACGAGTACAGTGACAGGCCCACCCAGCAGTGCCCCTCACCCCAGATCAGTGATGGCGAAAAGACTGCACTGCCCCTGGCCCTCCCCCGTACTCCTGTACCGTCACGGTTTCATCAAAACTCATCCACATCGTAATCGTTGCAAAAGCAAAACTAAGCAATGCATCATCAGAGATTCACAGCAGCGAGCCAGGGAAGCAGTAGAGCATGTCTCCGTCGTATCTAACGTGTACCCAGCGAAAACGCCCAAACCGGATTTGTTTTACGGTCTCCGAATGCCGACACGGATCCATGAAACGAATCGGCTCCGTTGCGTCGCACGCTCGCGCATCAGCAAAAATTCTGCGTGCGTTCGTGCAAAACGAGCACCATCCAGTCACGTTCCAGTCCCCACTGGATGCATCGGGTGCGCGTGCATGAATGCAAGCCAGCACCCTCGCAACCGACGAAACGAACTAAAATTCACCATGTGCCAGGCATATGGCCGGGTGTGCAATTAATTGAAACGGGTCACTTGTTTTCTTCCTGTACCGTAGCAACTTGCAAGTGACAAGCACTTACTCCATCTAACAATGTACCGTATCCAAAAATATAAACAACTAGATATAACACGTTCTAATATTATAAATTTGAATAGAGACACTGTTCACATTCGTAGCAGTAGAATATGTTACATCCAGTACTAGACGTTTATATTTTTAGACGAAAAAAATAAAAAGAATGAATATATAAAAAATATTATATCTAGATTCATGGTACTACAATGCATCTTATATCTTTAAATACTCTCTTCCTATCATTACATATACTATCTAAATTTATAGCGTTAGATATGTGGCATCCACACTAAATCGAGGAGGACGAGTAATTTAACAGGCTCCTGCCCATTAAAAGAACTTGTGCATGGATTATGTCTAAATTTATTATGTTAGAATATGGCACATCTTAGTCTAAAAGCTTATACTTCTTTAGGTTATTTTTATTTGACGTTTAGTACAATAAAATAGAAGTAAAAACAAGTTATTTCTCCTGTCGGAAACGTTCTAACCGGAGGGAGTATATTTGTACGGAAGGGAGTAGTATGTAGCAAAGGGCTTGTATTCAAGGTTCTGATAAATGTCGTGAAAGAAAGAAAGGTTGGGAGTATACATGACATGTACCGATGTACGTACGTAGGCATGTACTGTTCCGTTTTTATTGGGCGAGCTGTCTGTAGGAGCATGAAAGGGACGGGGAAGTATAGTATGCTACTGTACAGTACAGTAGCAGTAGTAAATAGCGGAAATCTCTACTGTTTCCGTTGTACTCGTGGTGGTGGTAGCGTGGCTGTGCAGATCGCGTCGCACGCATAGGCAGGCAGAGGCTGGTCCCGGGGAGGCGCAGAGATGTGTGGTGGTGGTCGCGGTGGTGGTGTTGGGATGCGGTCGCCTGGGGCAGGCGTGCACATGCATGCCCGCAGCCTGGCCTCTGCCCAACAACGACTATACACATCACATTCACACACACACAGCAAGCAAGCAGCAAAGCCTCATTGGTCCTGTTGATTGATCATTTGATCCTCCTCCCTTGTTGATTGATCATGATCAGTTTTGCCTTTTCACACATTACTCCTGTATCATCGGGTCATCACAGCATCATGGACGGTCGGTAGTTGTTAAGAGTGTCTTTGGTTGACGATCGATCAGTTTTTTTTTTTAAGATATGGTGATTCTTTTTATCGATAGAGTTAGATTTGACGGTTTAATTTTTTGTTTGGTTAAAATCACTCGTACTCTAATCATGTATTAGGGGTATATTCTCCTCCAAACCGCTCCATTCAACCCGACCAACTGACCAAAGTCACCAAATAGCCACTAAAAAACCAGGCTACCATCTCACCCAAAAAAAACCCCGCCCAAACACACCGGCTACACCTGACGGGCTGCTAGCCTGCTACTTGTACGGCCAACTCACTTTTACTATGTCAGTCTGTCACCCAAACTATCCTCTTCAAAAATCACCATTACTTTAGTCCTACTAAATTAATTACTCACTCTACCTCTACCTCTGCTTAATTTCAGTTTATACAAGTCTAGGAGGAGTTGTGGCCGTGACAAGCGGAGCTGACATGTGGGCCCATCGGAAGGTGTTGATTGATCATGATCAGTTTTGCCTTTTCACACATTACTCCTATATCATCAGCATGGATGGCCTCGGTAGTTGTTAAGGATGTGTTTAGTTGAAAATAGATATGTTTTTTTCTAAGATATGGCGATTTTTTTATCGATAAAGTTGGATTTGATTGTTCAATTTTTTGTTTGGTTAAAGGAAGTAGAATGGATATAGATGTGATCATCATGGATGAATATATCTCCTTAGATTTATAACTTTTAACAATAAAAAATCATACAAAAACTATAATTCAAAGAATGGGAATGAAAAAAAAATCCCCATGCCACCCGCAACCAACTCATTCATCGTCGTCGTCGCCTTGCTCACCTTCCTCCAACCGGTCTTCCACCGCTGCCGATCGTTGTCTTCTGCTTAGCGCCCCCCTCCCTCTCGGTCTCCAATTGTTGTTTCGAGAGAAGAAGTGAGTATGGTGACACGAGCGCAACCGTGAGACGTCACGCTCAGACGGACGTATCTAGTAAAATCACCTGGACTTTAATCATATATTAGGGATATATTCTCCTCCGGACCGCTCCTTCCAACCCCGCCAACCGACCAAAGTCACAAATAGCCACCAAAACCGGGCTACCATCTCACCAAAAAAAAAAAACCCGTCCAAACACACCGGCTACACCGGACGGGCTGCTGGCCTGCTACTGCTACGGCTAACTCACTTTTCCTGTATCAGTCTTGTCACCCAAATTATCCCCTTCAAAAATCACCTTAATTACTCACTCGACATCTTCCTCTGTTTAATTTCCGTTTACTACTCTACGCCTGAGTACAAGTACTAGGAGGAGTTGTGGCCGTGACAAGTGGAGCTGACATGTGGGGCCACAAACAGGCGGGGCGTGCCTCCTGGAGCGGGACGCGCTGGCTGCTCGCTCACTCTGCTGCGCTCGAGCTCGAGCTCCCCACCCTACCCACCCACCCACCGTGGATTAGTACGTGAAATCCGGGGGAGAACATCTTCCGATGCACTGCTAGCCATGGGGGCACCACCGTCATTTTCACTCCCTCCATCCACACCCCTCTCCTTCTCTTCTTCGTGCCTTCGTTCGATCGATCGATCGCCGTAGATCTAGCTTACTAGTACTAGCCGCCCTATTTCAGTTTCAGGTTCCATTGCCCATTTTGCATTTGCCTCTTCGTGTGCATCGATTGGACGCTTCAAAATCTTTAGCTTTAGCTAGCCACACCTCGTAGCTAACCGTAGCTTTCATCTCTCGTCCACATCACAGAGAGACAGAAAGCCAAAGAGAAGAAAGAGAGATCAAGAGCTTGTTGTGCAGCTGCAGCTGCAGGCGAAGGTGAGTTGGAAGTTTACTGCTGCTGCTTTTGCATGTTTTCGTATGGTCTTTTGGTCTAAAGTGTGGTCTTTGTTGTTGTACATCCAGTATTCGTACTAGCTGCATTGCATTGTCCATGGATTTGATTTGTTTTGTTTATTGAGCTGCTGCTCTGCATCCCGTCCCCTTTGCTTTTCGCTTTCTCTTACACATGCTGCCTTTCTCTTTTTCTCGCTGAGCTTACTGCAGGTGTAGTAGTAGTATCAGCAGCAGCATGGAGGAGAGAGTGAAGATCGGAGGAGGCGAGGAAGAATCAGAGGATGCGCCATTGGAGGGGGAAGAGGAAGAAGAGGAGAAGGCAATGGCAGCCAAAAGGAGATTTGAGCTGGTGGTAGTGGTGGACCCACCTGCCAGTAGCTGAGGAGGAGAGGATCTCCTCTCACGTCAAAGGAGGGGGAAAGCATAAAGGCAGCAGCAGCAGTAGCTTCACTTCACTGGCCACCACAGCCAAAGCAAGCAGCAGGCGAAAGCGAGAAAAAAAAGCTCAGAAAGAAAGCTTCACTGAGAGAGCAAGGGATAGTGATTAGCGAGTGAGTGAGATATATAACCCCAACAACTCCAAGCTGAGAGTGAGTGAGAGAGAGAGATAGCATCTGGTTCTTGTACCACCACCACTATCGCTGCCTGTCTCCCTTTGCATTGTCCTGCCTGGCCACTTCTTTTCTCCTTCTCCATTTTGTGCAGAGTACAAAGAGGTGCCTGCTGCTGTTGCTGCTGCTGCTGTTTTCTTTGAAGCCATGGCAGCATTGCAAGAACAAGAAGAGGACGATGAGGATGAAGAAGAAGATGATGATGATGGGGATGTCTGATTTCTCCTTGTCCTGAGGTGGTGGTGTGCTGTCCACTCGTGGAAGGAGGAGGAGGTAGTAAGATATTGGCACAATAGGCTCAATCACTTTTTATTTTTCTCTTCTTTTCTTTCTTCTGCTTGTTTTTGCTGCTTGCATGCGCTCTTGCTTGCTTGCTTTTTTTCTTCTTCTTCCACCAATTCATGATGACACATTCTTCCTTCCCTTCCCTGTGTAATTTTTCGCCGTTGTTGGCATTTTGCCTTATTTAGAATGCAACTGGAAAAAAAAAAGGGTCTCAAAAAAGAAAAGCAAAAGCGTCGTGTGAGAAGCTGGGGTAAAAAGTATGGAAATCCCAGCTACCTTTGTCGTGTCCTCTTGTTGCGTTCGTTCTTGTCTTTGTTCAGATCATGCATCATGAGACCGAAGTTGTTGGCATCATGAGCTTACAGAATCCATATCTTCCTCCGTATCTCTGCCTAGCTGGGCGAACGAGTGAGTGAGTGTGAGTGAGGTGAGTGAGTGAGAGTGCTCGCCATGATGAACACCCAAATGTCCGGAAGCGAAATCCGACGAGGAAGACGACGGCGAAACGGAAACGGAGACCGTTGGGGACATGTTCGTTTGCTTGCTTGCTTGTTGAGCTTCCCAACCTCACTGCGTCTGTGTCGCTGCCTCGGTTTGATCAACCAACCATGGCTGTGTCACTGCCATTGCCATGCCAGTAGCCTGCCTGCGTGAGAGAGAAGCTACAGTCTACACACACAGCCAGGCTAGGCTATGGTGAACCCAACTTGCTGATGATCCGTGGGGCCCAGGGGTGAATTGGGGGCCCACTTAATCGATGATACCAATGATCATTCGTCATAAACGCCTCCTCTTTCTTTCCGTTGCAGAGTTAATTAATGAGGCCCGTTGTCCGCATGTCAGATTATTACAGGGTTGGGGGCCCACACACACCCTCCGTGATTACTTAACAGTGATTACGGATGTTGGCTTTAGCTTGCCCCCACTGCATCTATCTGTGCAGATCGACCACAAACAAACACACACATGCTCTAATTTGGCAAACCTTGATCTTTTCCTAACCAATGAGCACTGTGTTGCTAGTACTATTAGTACTCACAAATCATGTCCTATTACTGTTGTAAAGCATCTTAATTGTCTAAAAACAGTACTCTGCTTGACTGCTTGTACTAATACTGTACTTATACAAAGTAGTATATTAGTATGTATGAAGGTACAGACAGGTTGCCGAGCTAGATGGATGCATGGGAGTGTGTCGCCTTGGTGTTTTGCTGTCTGGAGAGAGCTTGGGTTGATTGGGAATTGGAAATTGCTGCATTGGGTTAATTTGTGCTTGTGCCGGTTGCTGCTGTGGCAATGTGCAGCCATGCAGCATGGTAGGATAATCAAATGGAGAGTCCCAAGAGAAGAAAGAGGCAAAGAAAGAAAGAAGATTGGTTGGTGGTGGTCGTGGGATGCAGAATGGCAGATGCGGATGTGCTAACCGATGGATGTGTTATGGATTGTTTCATTTGTTTGGGAGGATTCAATTAATTTGATGGTACTACTATAGCACTAATCAGTTAAAAGCGATTATCTGCTGCTATCTGCGACGTCACTGACACTAGTAGAGAGAGTGAGTGAGTGAGTGTGCGCTGCAGCAGAAGAGTACAGAAGCAGCTAGCGAGTAGGCAGCTAAAGCTAATCCCGTGCTGTCAACAAGCGGCCGTTTTCGTGCTAGGAGCCGAATGCGACGACATAGTAGTAGGCACATATACTAGCCCCATTTGAACGGATTACATTATTGTTTGCTTGCTTGCCTTTTTTTAACCTTTGTTTTTGTTGCATTACTTGCATCCATTCCATCCACATCCACTAGGGTTTTTTTCCTGCTTTGATCCAAACAGATGTGCCTACTTAGCTTTAGCTTGCATTTGCTGTGTACTGAATGGTACAGCAGCACATGCACGCGTTCAATCTGAATGTACTATGCATACAATGTTTGCTTGGTTATTTCACTCCCCTACCACCTGCGAAATCAATGTAAACATTGGTTAGGATGGGACTAGTTGGAGGAGGAGTACTGATTACTGAACTGGATCCACACAAGCATGCAATGGCAATGGCAAATGCAAATGCGGTGCAGTGGTGCAGCCGGAGTTGTGGCAGAGTGACCACGAAAAATCTGTGCGTCATGTTCCATTTGACCGCTGATTTGATGCGTGTACTATTTCGCTGCTCTCTGCTCTTGCCCATGCTTTTCACTGAACGTCGCCGTACTGTGCGTGCTGAGCGCTTCACGATTAATGTCCCACAACTGCTCGATTAATGCATTTCCTTTATTTTTATTACCGTATACGGTATACATGCACGACACGACTTTTGACCGTGACAGAAAATTTCGAAAATAAACTGTTTTTGCATTGTCTCGTGTGAAAATTGAAAAATGGAAGCAGCAGCAATTGTCTGCCTGCCAAAGCCATGCTCATGGAGAAGCGTGCGGATGCATGGATGGATGGTATGGATCGGCCGATCGATCGATCGTGCGGCCGGGAAGCTATCCACGACAGCACGGATACGTCCAACCCAATCACGGCCACACCACTCACCCGATAAGCTCCATGCGTACGTGTAACTTGTGGGAGAAAACCATGGCTTGCACGCCAAAAATAGCCGGAAAAAAACACGGCTGGTTGGTTTGGTTTGTTCCTCTCTCTCTCTCTCTCTCGCCGGCGTTGATGGAGATGGAATCGATGGACAGCGACCCTTTTTTTTCTTTTGTACATGTGGTATTGTGGTGTCATTAGGAGATGGGTGGGATATATATGGGGCAGACCTCTCTTTTGTTCTTGTCAGGTGACTGGACCCATGATCGATCATCCTGTGGTGTGTGAATGTGTGATCCTACCGGCTACTGGGAAAAGAGGCTCTGTGTAAAAATGTGATGATAGAGTAGTAGTAGTTGTTGTAGTAGGCAGAAACGGTTTGACGATGAAGATGATGAGCTAATGAGATTGGGTACTGTAGATAAATGGGTTGCGATGGTGTGTGATTGGGGAGGGGAAAGGGGTGAAAAGTTGCCTCCGTTTGTTTGTTGTTGATTGATAGGGCAATGATGAGGTCTGGGCCGGGGTTGGTCATGACCTGGGCCATGAGGTCTTTGCCTGGGCCTGCCACAGCATAGTGAACCCAATTACTTCCTCGTTTGACAAGTCTTCTTGAACGAGTTGATGACTAGTCATTCACAATGCACTTGTTTTTTTCCTGAACACAGTGCAATCATGGGTGCCACTTGCAATTCTGAATTTCTGATTTCAGCCTTTCAGGGGCTGTTTAGTTTGTAAATTTTTTTTTTCAAAAACATTATATCTTTTGAAAAAGATGAATCTTTTGAAACTAATTAATTCGTTATTAGCATATGTGGGTACTGTAGCATGTATGACTAATTATGATCTAATTAGGCTTAAAAGATTTGTCTCGTCGTGCACAACCCAACTGTGTAATTAGTTTTATTTTTTTATCTATATTTAGTGTTTTATGTATCAGTTTAAAGATTTGATGTGATGTTTTTGGGAAAAAAATTTTGGTAACTAGGCCTTAGTGACTGGCCTAGAAAGAAATTAGTCTACTGTCTAAACTTTACTCACTAGTTTCTCATAAAAAAATCGCTAGTAATAAACATTTTTTTTTCCACTTTGTTCGGTACTTCATTTATAAATTGATACGGTAAACGAAACCCTAATGCTTATATCTAAGAAGGCAATAAACTATAGGCACATTCTCGAATATTTATAACTCGTACTCCCTCCGTATTTTAATACATGTCGCCGTTGACTTTTAACCATATGTTTGACAATTCGTCTTATTCAAAAAATTTATGCAAATATTATTTATTTTGTTATGAATCGGTTTATTACTATAAATATTTTAAACATGACTTGCATTTTTATATATTTGAATAAGACGGATGGTCAAACATATAATAAAAAAGTCAATGAGTATGTATTAAAATAGTAGTATTTTCAAAAACGAGTTCAGATATGATCGGTGGAAACCGACAGAGGGAGAGTAGCTGTCGACGAAGAAGTAGCGCAGTGTCGAACTGGCTCGTCACGAGGAGGACCGAGGACGTGCGTGAACCTGGTAGGCAGGCAGGCATGCAGTTGCAAGACAACGACATCCGCGGCATCAAGCGAGAGAGAGTCGTAGGCGCGTGTCGCGTGTTCGCCTCGCCTCACCTGGTTGTTGTTATACCGAGAGATGAAGCGAGCTCTCTCCACCAAGCAAATCGCCCAAATATCTGATCCACACACACACATGACGACGCCTCCGGCCGCCGCCGCCTCCGCCGCCACGTCGCGGCCCTTCTCCATTCACCTCCTCCACCTCCCCGTCTCCTCCTCCTCCTCCTTCTCCTCCGCCGCCTCCGCGACTCATCCGCCGCGAGTGGTCCACGGTGGCGTGCGGTGGAGGAGGAGGAGGGGGAGACGGTGCAGGGCGGCGGTGGTGGAGGAGGCCGCCGACGGCGTGCTGCTGCCCAAGGAGGGGGAAGGGGACGATTTGGTGAAGGAGGAGGGGAGGTATGATTGGAGACAGGAGTGGTACCCGCTTTACCTGACGAAGGAGGTGCCCGACGACGCGGCGCTGCCGGTGACGGTGTTCGACCGCCAGCTCGTGCTCTACCGCGACGGCGACGGCGTGCTCCGCTGCCACGAGGACAGATGCCCTCACAGGTGTGTGCATCAATCTCCCTGTTCGTTCTCGACTTCCCGTGCTTCTTACCTTGCGGTGTTGGCAGTTGCCACTGTTTAACTGACTTGACATCAGTAACCAGTTGGTGGTTAAAAAGATTTAGTGCTAGAGTTAAGCAATTTAGAATTCACTTTGATCGATCGATCGATTTGTAATGATCCAGAAGCACGAATGTCATGTGGAAATGCCTTTGCCGTTGCACAAGCACAGATCTGTTGCACTGAATTGATTTTTGCTGAGATGAGAGCATTTTTACTCTACTCGAGCTTCGCTCCGTTGGTCAATACTGCTAGTAGAACTAGCAATTAATTTAATGGTCATCTCATCTGTTAGCGATCGTCTTGTAAATACGAAAATGGAAGTATATCTGTACTGATCACTCATGAAAACAAGAGCTCCCAGGATTTTAACCTGATCCAAAACACGGTCATGATCAGGTTAGCCAAACTGTCAGAAGGGCAGCTCGTGGACGGCAAGCTGGAGTGCCTCTACCACGGCTGGCAATTTGACGGCCAAGGCAAGTGCGTCAAGATCCCACAGGTTTTCATCTTAACCCCTCCATTTCACAAGCTTTCTGCTTGCAACGTTTAACCATTCCGATCATGATCACCGCAGCTGCCGGAGGGCGCGAAGATCCCACGAAACGCGTGCGCGGTAAACTACGAGGTGGTAGACTCACAAGGCGTCGTATGGGTATGGATGTCACCCACAACCCCACCACCTGACTCACGCAAGCAACCGCCCTGGTTCGAGCCGTACGCGCGAACCGGGTTCACCGACCTCTCCACAATCCACGAGCTCCCCTACGACCACTCAATCCTCCTCGAGAATCTCATGGACCCGGCCCACGTCCCCATCTCCCACGACCGGACCGACTGGACCGCCAAGCGCGAGGACGCGCAGCCGCTTTTCTTCGAACTCACCGAGCGAACCGCCCGCGGGTTCGCCGGCTACTGGGGGAAGCAGAAAAAACCGGAGCTTCGTAATTTTGTGCGGTTCGAGGCGCCGTGCGTGTTGACGAATACGCTGGAGTTTGTCGATAAGGATGGGAAGGAGCAGTGCTTTTCGGCGCATTTTCTGTGCCGGCCTGCTGGTCAGGGAAAATCGGTTTTGCTGGTCCGGTTCGGGTCGACGGCGAGGTCGCCGTTGATGAAGGTGATTCCGGAATGGTTTTTTCATCAGAATGCGTGTAAGGTTTTCGAGCAGGATATGGGGTTTTTGTCGTCGCAGAACGAGGTTTTGGTGAGGGAGAAGTTGCCGACGAAGGAGCTTTATCTGAATCTCCGTTCGTCTGACACGTGGGTCGCTGAGTATAGGAGATGGATGGATAGGGTTGGGGATGGGATGCCGTATTATTTCGGGCATAGTAGCATCTCGCCGCCGGTGGTGCCGGCCGTCGTCGAGCAGGCGCCGGCGGGCGGCGTCGCCGGGATTTCCGCTGCTTTTCCGGCGAAGGGCGGCGTCGGTGGGGCCCACGCGCCCAACCCGACCAACAGGTATTTTCGGCACGTCGTGCATTGCAAGGGGTGCAGGGAGACGGTGAAGGGGTACACGGCGACGAGGAATTTGTTTGCGGCGGCGGCCGCCGCGGCGGTGGCGGCGGCGATTCTGGCGGCGACGAGGCGGTGGAAGGCCGTGTTGCTGGCGGCCGCGGCGGGGCTCGCCGCCGCGTCGTACGGGTGTAGCTGGGTGATCACGCTTATTACCACTAATTTTATTAGGACACATAGGAGACTGTAACTATGTTTGTATAGGAACAATGGCTGTAATTATATGCTCTTATTTTTGGCAAGGTAGAATAAAAAAGATGTTTCTTTTATTTTTGGTCATGTATATTTTTGGCAAGGTACATGAGTATTGAGTAGAGAATTTGTTATCCGTAGCTGATGACATGTATGACATATATTAGAGAATTTGTTATTTTATGTTTGCGCTCTTGCCAAGTTACAATGCATTAAGGTACCCCATATCCAGCTCGGTCAAACAAACTCCACTATATATACAAACACAAACAACGTACCCAATTTTCACTGTTAAAATACCGGAATAATGCCTGGCATTAACACACGTTATTACGTAGACAGACTCGATAACCATCACAACAGACTTCTTTGCCATGGGTTTACTCACGGTATATATTACAGACCACATAAGAGGGAGACGGCTTAGCTATAACAGCACAAAGCCATGACAAGATAGATGATGCTCCAAAAGGATGCATTCTCAGTAGTTAACCACTTAAGATGGTTGATCTAGAACTCCCTATCAGGGAAGAGGAGCGGGGCGACAAGGGACCAAATGTACAGACCTGCCGTTGCCCACTGGGTTGCAATCCTGACCCAAACGGACGGCCACCCAACATCGACAAGCTTG
Source organism: Leersia perrieri (assembly GCA_000325765.3). Classification (NCBI taxonomy): domain Eukaryota; kingdom Viridiplantae; phylum Streptophyta; class Magnoliopsida; order Poales; family Poaceae; genus Leersia; species Leersia perrieri. Next base: position 24,622,219 of record CM002480.1, read on the forward strand.
CCACTCTCACCAACTGAGGTTGACCAGCCAGTTAGCAGCATTGCCGAGTACATGCTTGCCAAGGAGAAGATGAGGTGGAAGAACGAGTAGGAGTATGTCACTGGCCTTGGCACGTCCTTCTTTTCTGCTTCCTCATCTGCCTTGCTGAAAGGAAGCAGCGGCTTGTCGGCACCTGATGAAAGGGCAATGTGGTTAGTGGAACAGTTTACAAATATGGAACTTTAGTAGACAGAGTGCAATCTAACCAGCACGTGGTGAGTCTGGGGCTGAGAGCACAGTCGCAGAAGAACCAGCACGGACAGCCGAATAGACCACAGAAAGGATGGTGGTTAGCAATCCCAGCGAAAGGCTACCAGTTGAGACAGCTTTGGAGTGATTGTGCAGTCCATTGCATTCATAATCCCTCGGCTCACTTGAAAGTCCACTGTAGCACAAATAGGTGCAGTAGAGGGCAATAACTGATGCTGGCAGCAAGCTACCATTGATCTGCCAAATTCACAAAAAGGATCGATTCACTTAACTATTGTTATTTAAGGCAAAATGGTAGCAGCAATAGCTTGCGGGCATAACAATAGTTTAATAATAAATACGAATCTTCAGACAAAAATTATCATAATGCTACAACTCTTATGCGGTAACTAGCATAATGCACACATAAATTTCTGATGGCATTTGATGATCAAACAATGGACCACATATTACTTACAAACTAAATACTCTACGGAAGGCTATGTTACTTCATATAAAGAAAACAGAACAGCCCAGAAGAAAATACCTTTGGGTGCAGGGCAACAATAGCAAAAAGAAAAACAAGAATCAACGTAAAGACAATGAAGAACAGATTGAGTCCACAGTCATGTCCAGATGGAGTGAACCAGTGAAAGAGCAGACCCGAGAAAGAGAATGTGCCAATGTAACAGACAACTGAGACAACCAATAGAGCCATGTACCTGCAGTAATAAATAGGAAATAATTCATAACAGATTTTAAAAACAGAAGAAGCTTGCGCTGAACAAAGGGAAATTGAAGGTAAACAAGGAACAGCTACCAACCAGAACTGTTCGTCCTTAGCAACCCAGTTCTCGTTCCACCCATGAACAAAGTCCAACAAAAGAACCACCTGAACAAGGAGAAACAGTCCAGATCCAAACTTGGAGATCGATTCTGCAAATACAGATAACTGAGTAAGGACTGACAACTTGGAAGCTGAAACAGGTGAGCGCTCCGATAACAAAAGCAAATTTATCATCACAACACTGAATCTGATGGTACAGCTTCATGCCAAACTGATTATTGACTCAAACTGTTTAAGCGCAGCAGCAGTGCGTATCAACGATCTAGTAACTTGGAAACCCATTGACTAGAAATTACAACAATCAACAAATTTGTTGAACAAGCTGCTATTATAGTGTCATGTTTACCATATATCAACCATTCGTCAATTACTTGGCTGCCAACTTATGTTTTTTTATTACAAACTAATGTACTAGACAATATCAGTAATTGATAGTGTCACATTTACCATATATCAACCAGTTGTCAATTACTTGGCTGCCAACTTATGTTTTTTTTATTACAAACTAATGTACTAGACAATATCAGTAATTGATGATGCATCAACAAACCAAAAAGGTGGAGCAAATATTAATCAGCATCCAATTATTCCATGTCTAGTTAAGCCAAGTACATGAGGATCCAAAGGACCAACAACATGGATTAAATGCGACAAAATAGAGGCAAACGCAAACGCAAATGCTACTGCCACTCTGACAACATTTCATTTTCTTATTTCAAAATACACAAACGACGACACGTGCCCCTTGGAAGTTGGAAACGATACAAAATTACTACAAATTGTATGCCAACTATTGCCAAAGCTGAAAAACTAGTTTGTCTTGATAACGCAAAACCCATGTATCCACCTAAGGTTTTTGGAAATCAGTTGGCCTAAAGTTCGTATCTACAATTTAATTTAATGATCTCTATCTGAAACTATTTCAGCCTTAAACACTTACTCATAGACTAATAGTAACCTCCTTTTCCGAAAATTTTCTAACACAGGGAATCTACACCCATATGGAGCCTCTTCACCATTCCGACCCCCACCATTTATTTTTCTACCCTATCGTTTATCCTCTTATAGACTATCATATATGCAGATAAACTACTTCAGATATCGGTGCACCATCTCCCAATAAATGACATTGAAAATTTGCAATATCTGTGCAGTCATCTACAAGTGCTATGCAACAAGCTAATAATTATACTACTACACGTCTACACACAACTGCACAGGCGAAAAGGAGGCCTCACCATAGAAACTGACGACGCCGTTAGGCACGAAGAACATGAGGAAGACAATGACAACCCAGCAGAATATCTTGGCCATCCAGCCGCCATGGTGTATCTTGTCGCGGGGGTCCTTCTGGTCCTTGATCCCAGCCATAATGATGGCGAGGACGGTGAAGAAGAGGAAGTTGCCGAGGCTAACCCTAAGCACGGCATCCGTCTCGAACCACTCGCGGTCCGGCGTCTTGTGGAAGTGGTTAATCCCTGCACCAAACAGCAACATCCACCATGAGAATCTCGATCAATTTCGACAAAATCGATCAAATCGAATTCCAATCAGGGGGAAGGGAGGCGACGAGGGCATGTACGTACATGGGATGGACTGGAGGAGGGGGGCGGCGACCTCGCGGAGAGCCCAGGAGGCGAAGAGGGAGAGCGCGAAGAGGCCGCAGTAGGCGATGCGGGCGGAGCGGCGGCCGATGCTGCCCACCGCCGTCCGGCACGCCTCGCACGCGCACGCGGCGCAGCACGAAGCCAGGCACGACGCCGCCCACATGGCTGCTGCTCGTCGTCCTCCTCCTCCCTTCCGGCGGCGCGGTCAGCTCGAATCGATCGATCGATCGGCGAAGGGACTCGACGGTGGCTTCTTCGGATTTGGGGATTTCTTCTCGCCCTCTCGAGGGAGGATTTTGGGGAACGCGTGAGGCGGAGGGGAAAGACGGAAAAGAAGAGGAAAGGAAGCCGATCAGGTTTTCCTTTTGTTCTCTTTCTGTCTCTCTTTTTTTTTTTTTTTTTTGTTACGGAGTGGGTGATTGGGTTGGACCTTGGACCGGACCAGCCCAAGCCGATCAGAAGACCGAGTCAGTCAACCACTGCATTATTCTGCAGCCATCCAATGGCGCTAAAAACTGAAGTGACCCAATCACTAGCTTAAGTAAAGGTTAGACATTATTATCCAAAGAAAAAAGACATGAAACCACATGTATCATCGTCAGCTTCTATAGAGCAGAATAGGTATCAAAATGACCAACTGTATCACAAATCTGTGTGAGTTCAGAGCTCCGAAACAATATCCTACCTCTTCCCTACAGCAGATCTCCTAAAACATTGTTACATCCACACATACACTGTGTAATAAGTGAGAGAAGGAAGCATAGACTGATAAATGTAAATTGATACATCAGAAATTCAGAATTTTAACCACTTCTTCTCTTTCTCCTTTCTAGCAACAGCATTGGTTGCTGAAGCATGTGTTGCTTCAGCATCAGCCAGAGCTTTTCGGGTCTGTTCCAATTTCTTCGAAGCTGCTTCGTAGAATGCCTTGTCCTTGCGGTTTCGCTTCATCATTTCTTCTAGCTTCTCGACTCGGCTCCTCAGTTCCTTCACTTCGTCATCGTATGCAAGCAAGGATCTTCTGTCTTCCTTCTTAGCATGTCCATTTGCCTGACCTGATGACTCCTTTTTAGATTTCATGGCTGAACCTTCCGCGACATCTTGACCCACTAGTTGACTATTAATAAAGCTAAAGACGGACCTCTCTTCTTCTTCAGCTTTAGCAGCCCTTGCCTGCTCTGCAAACTTCTTTTCGCGCTTCCTTTTCCCACCCCTACTGCGCTTTTTTCCAGAGCCTACACTATCATTAACCTCACTTGCAGCAACAGCATGATCAAGAGATTGCTTTGGGGGTAGTACCTTAACTGGGATTGGATCAACCATCCCTTGGCCAGACACACCAAGCCCCATTCCCTCTCGGTACCCCATTTTTGCCATCATTTTGGAGGCCACGCCTCTTGTGTGGTTCTCCCATTTTGCAAATATCACAGTGTCTGACTGAACACCACCTAAATTTTTGGATTCCAAAAGTCCCAGACCCTGATGAATTGATTCATCCTCTTGATCTCCATCCTCACTGAAATCAGATCCTTCGTCACTTGAGCTTTCTTCACCATCTTCATCGCTCACATCAGCATATTCTGAGATAGAAAGAGAATCACTGGGAAGCTTTGCAGAGCTCCCATCCTCTTGAAAAACAACCTGGCCAAGCTTCAGATTATCATCCCATGACTCAAGTTCAGCTCTTCTCCAAAGGCCAGAATGATGCCCAGAAGCAGCTAGTATGCTGGATCCTACCAAGGACTGCCGCCATCTTGTTGGAGTGAATTGCTTCAAGGACACCATAGGAATTACAATACCTGAAGATAATTCTTGAATTAGTCACAAACGACACTACGTTCAAGGAATAGAACCAACAGGGACATCTTATATGTGTAGGAAAACAGAAAGAGGTAAATCTGTGAATATTAATAAAATATTAACAAAAAAAATGCAATGTGAACCATCGGAAGGAGTAATCCATCAGATGTACACACCATTACATGGTATCATTATTGCTTTACATGAAAGGCAATGGAACAAGTGCTCAATGGCAAAGCACATTTGAAGGTGTATGATCCTTCAAAGTAAGCATTTACATACCATGGGACAAGCGGCAGTTACTACCAAACCGACATCGTTGCTGGAGAAAGAACTTGCACATCTGCACTATGGCGGATTGATTAGTTAATTTGTTGGTAACAATGAACCTTATGTTCTGGGCATTACATTCCTATTGACCAACAGAAAGATATGATTGATGGAGAGTGAAGGGTACCCACCTCACCTGTTAAGAGTTTTCCCCGTCCCATTTATAGGTATTATTGTTGTAGTGCTATGCAAAAGGATAGAGGAACATGCTTAGGCTTTGCTAAGATGTCTATTTCGGGGCAGATAGCCATAAGGCTTCCTTGCAAAATAAATTTCCAGCATATGCACAATGCACACATGGTTTTAGAAAAAGAAAAACATAGTGTTGCATTGCTTTGGAAAGAACTTCATCAACCACTCACATAGAAGAGCTTAAAATCAGCACAGGAATAAACCTATTATACAAGAGCTAACATTCTTTACAGCTCTGCAGCCAAGCATGGACTTGTGTTGAGAAAACTCTTATCTCTGGTGTTATTATATCGCAAGGAGAAAAGTAGGAAAAATAATAAAAACTAGCAAACAACCAGACGCTTTCTACTGGCTTCAGTACCACTACCCTAAATAGATAGCATGGCGAGTTAACAAACATACTACTGGCACGTAGAGGGTTAAGTGTCGGGTTCAGCAGGAAGCATGGGTGCTACCATTTAAAAGAAGATGAAAAAAAAAGTAAAAACGCTAGATCCAGTGGCATGACTCACCGACATATTTTCAGACGTGGGTGTCAGAAATGAGATTCTTGCATCACTTGAGCCTTCAAGTTCTATAACAGATCCATTATACCAGCGCCCATCTTTGTGCCTGAATCTACACTTAGATCCAACCAAAAATTCCTGTGGCTCCAATGGTTCTGGCTTAACATCATCGGGTGGATCGACAGCAACTTCTGGTGCTTCAAATGTTGACCCCTGGTTAGGAAAGATCTCATCTATTTTCTTTACTAGCCTAGAGCGTTTCAAATGGAGAAGTCCCTCCTCTGCATCCTTAATTGCAGCAAGAAGTTCCTCGTGGACCTTTAAAACAGAACATATTGTAACTTAGCATTTGCATCATAGAAGTTTAAAATACATAAGTAGGGGATTACCGATCATAAGATCTAAATAGAGAGAGAGAGAGAGAGAGGCCTGCTGTTTTCTCTGAATATTTGTTAGATACTGTTCTCTGAAGAATTTTAGGATACAGGATCCTAATTAGATATTCACATCTTAGGAATGCGACATGCAGAAGCTAATCATCTCTCATACAAGTATTACATCAGTGAGCTATGATGTGAATATCACTTGAGTCTTGCCATGCCAAACTCCACATGTTGAGTCAATTCTGAAATATACTACTGTATAAAACTTAACATCTGTCTTCTCCCAATTTCTCATATTAACTGGCTGTCTAGCGGTCAATGACATGATACAGTTAGAGCTAATCTAAACCCCATCAAAAACCTGAACAAATCACATCAGAAAAATGCCATCTCTCCCAAATTCCCCTTGATTCTCTTATAAGGACCAAAGCGAATATACCAAATCGCCTCACAATTATCATCCTCCAATAACTCCTTGTTGCAACTCTGGACATACTACCTAACCCCAACATCTACACGAGCAATAATCCCAATACATCTCCATCCATTCAACCCATCCTATAGATTGTAAGGGCATGTTTGGTTCTCATCCATTCATAGCCTTGCCAAAATTTTAAGGATGGCAAGAATTAGCTTGCCAGTTATTTTGGCAAAAATTGGCTGGGCTTGTATTTGGTTTGCTACCAATGATGTACTTTGCCAATGAACTCAACTCAACCAAGCCGAATAATTTGGCAATGCCACTTTTTGGCTACAAACCAAATGAGTGACTAATTTGTTTTGGTTTGGTTGATTTTGGACATAAACCAAGCAAGCCCTAACATCCAAGGGCTGCACATCGCATCCCCAGTTCCCCCACAACCTGGGAGATGAATCAGTCATCTAGGGCTAACCAAACTTCAACAATCAGTGGCAGCGCGGACCAATCGAGACCTCGATAGTTAATCACAGCGGCGTACCTCGAGGAGGTCGGCGTTTGAGGGGTCGGCGGCGAGGGCCTCGTCGACTGCGGTGAGGGAGGCCCGCTGCTCCTGTAGGTGATGCTCCAGCTGCAGCTCGATCGCCGCCGCCTCGTCGTCCCCTTCTTCCCCCGCCATAGATGGCGGTGGTGGTGGTGGGCGGGTTGGATCGGAGGAGAAGCCGTTCGATGCGACCGGCGGTGTGGGGGTTGGAACGGCAGAGGGCGAGCGGCTGCTCTGCTGCACGAGGTCGGTGTGGAGTCCGTGTCGGTGTCGCGATGGTGCGGGGGGCATGGGCCTTGAATTCTTTCGTGGGCTTTGACTTGGAGCTAACGAGCCCGAAACCACCATCCCAGTTAGGCCCACGCTACTTAGCTGATCTTCACCGAAACAATCCGACCCGTTACCACCACCACCCGCAGCACTATCCAAGTATCCAAACACTTAACAACAAAACCCGACCCTTTCAAAAAAAAAAAAAAAAGAAAACCGACCCTCGAACTCTCCCACGCTCCATTCCCCGAGATCTCTACACCACCACACCCCTTCTCCCCGAACTCCGGCGATCGCCGGAGTTCCCACGGCGGCGGCACGATGGACCTCCTCATCGCGCAGATCACCACCGACCTCCGCTCCTCGGACGCGCTGCGCCAGTCCTCCGCGCTCCTGCAGGCGCTGCAGCAGTGCGCCGCCGGCCGCGACGTCTCCGCGCTATCCCGCACCGTCGCCGCCGAGATCCTCTCCGCGCCCTCCTCCGCCGTCTGCAAGCGCCTTGCGCTCGACCTCCTCCGCGCGCTTCCGCTTCCCCCCGACCTCCTCGACCCGCTCCTCCTCTCCTCCCTCCGCTCCGACCTCTCCTTCCCCGACCCCGACGTCGCCGCCTCCTCCATTGCCTCGTTCCCCTCGCTCCCTTCCCACCTTCTCCCGTCCCTCCTCTCCTCCTCCCACGCCGAGATCACCGCCGCTCTCTCTTCCACCGCCGAGTCGCTCCGTCTCGCCGCCGTCACCTCGTTGTCCTCTCTCCTCCCGCGTGATGACCTCGCGCTCGTGTGCTCCTCGAATCCGTCGCTCATGGCGCACGCGACCGCGTGGTGGGGCCGGCTGGCGGAGCTTGCTCTGGACTCTGCGGATGCCGTGGCCGCCACGGCGTTTGAGGCGCTTGCTCGGCTTTTCCAGGAGCTGGATGCTCGCCGCATGAGTCGGCTTGCCGGAGATAAGCTTGTTGATGGAGAGGGCGCTCTTGCGGTGCGTGCGCAGTGGGCGGCGGAAGCCATCAATTTCATCTGGTCCAAGCGCAATATGCTCATTGCACGATCCATGGTGATGCCGGTTGAGCGCTTCAGAGTCACTGTGTACCCTCTTGTGCACGCAGCGAAAATGGTTGCTTCTGGGGTGGTGAACACATTGCGGCAGATTGCTAAACCAGGGGATATTGCAATAGATGATAGTGTGGAGTCAAGTGCGGAGAAGCTAGTTGGGGTTTCGGACATCATCTCACACTTGCTGCCTTTCCTCAGCTCACTGGATCCACCATTGGTGTTTGAGGTGGGGATAAATATGCTGGCACTTGCAGATGTTCCTGGAGGCAAGCCGGAGTGGGCTTCGGCTGCCACTATTGCAATTCTGACGCTTTGGGACCGACAAGAGTTCTCATCGATGAGGGAAACCATTGTCAGAGCTGTTGTGACCAATCTCCATTTGCTGGATCTTGGAATGCAGGTCTGAATCTCATAGCATCTTTCTTTAGCTGTTGATTACTTTTAGTTATTTGATGGTATCACTAAGTAATTGCAATTTTAGCCCAATGTCAATTGTATGATAAGGATCATGGAACTATGGAAGTATGTATTTGGGCTCTTACTGTTGTTCGTTGGCAGAGTTAGAAGGCTGCTCATTTTGGGCCAATCCAAATATTTACTATCATCAACTATAGATGATCTTGTTCAAATATATCTTCCTTTCAATCATTAAATGACATCATTGACATGTAATTATAACCAGCTAGTGTTTTTATGAGTGCACCAGCATGGATATACATGAACTTGAATCTTAAGTTATAAATCTCAATTCTCAATGACAGCAATAATTCCTAGTATTTCTGATTAAACCAAACAATTCCGTGGATGTCATCCATAGCATCTATTCCATTAGAATTGCCAGCGGTGAACCAAATAGCACCTTAGTTTGTTCGGAATTCTATCTCCTGATTGCTGCCATTTAACTCAACAATTATTTGATTTCTCATGGTATTAGTTGCTATTATATTCTCTAGCATTCACTGGTATCTGTGTTATACGCATATCATAACTTACAGTTTATTGTGCTTGTGCTCAAAATGTTTCATTGCAGCATATTACCCACAATTTAATGAATTTCTTACTTCCCGGGAAGAACATGTTCACAGTGATTAATTCATTCTAGTGAATAACAGTACTTCAAATTTATGCTCAACATGGATTTACAAAAGCATGTTTTGTGGCGCAGGTGTCTCTGTTCAAAAGGCTGCTTCAAATGGTGAGAAATTTGAGAGCAGAATCAGATCGTATGTATGCATTGGCATGTATTTGTCGGACTGCTCTTTGTGTTGATCTTTTTGCAAAAGAGAGTGTTAGAAGAGGTCAGAAGCCTGTTCCAGGAACAGATGTGATCTCATTGTTTGAGGATGCAAGGCTGAAGGATGATCTAAACAGCATAACAAGCAAGAACTTATTCAGAGAAGAGCTAGTTGCTTCCCTAGTTGAAAGTTGTTTCCAGCTATCGCTCCCCCTACCCGAGCAGAAGAATTCTGGGACAGAGAGCAGAGTTATAGGAGCATTAGCCTATGGAACTGGATATGGTGCATTGAATTGGACAGAACCTGCTTTGGATGTGGTGGAAGTTTGCAGGCCTTGTGTTCTTTGGGATTGTGATGGGCGTACCTACGCAATTGATTGCTATCTGAAGTTGCTTGTACGGCTTTGCCATATATATGATACTAGAGGTGGTGTCAAGACGATTAAAGCTGGTGCATCTCAAGATCAGATCCTAAACGAGACAAGGCTTAGGAATTTGCAGCTACAACTTATCAAGGATCTTCGTGAGGTTATATTCTTAATTAATCTTAAATGTTAAAATCTAAACACGATGGCATGTTTGTTTTACATGAACCCACATAGTTCTTCATATATGTGGATGCTATGTTGTCAACCAAAAACTATTTTATACTAATTTTTATGGCAATTCATTAGCTTTCTCTGTTGCACTGAACTCTTATATATTGCAGTAAGTGATTTTTTCTGTTGGCACACATTTCTTTTCTATGCTTGTTCTGTCTCATGCATCTGACATTCTGAGTCTTGCAAAAATTTGTGCACTAAAGTCATAAAAACATTTCCCGTAAACTTCTGTCTTTCATGAACAGAAAATCATATGCTTTATCAAAGTTTTACTGTACTTTAGGTTTGATTATGGTCGTCTTTGCTGGGCTTTTCTTTTGCTCTTCTGTTTATCTTTTTTTTTTCTGAATACTTATAAACTCGAACCACATCATTTTTATAAGATTCTTTCCTAGTTGGAGATAATCAATAAAAACGCCAATGTTGGCATAATTCGTACTCTATGTTCTATCAGATTGTTTATATCCGTTTTATTATAAGACGAATGGTCAAAAGTTGCGAGTAAAAAAGTCAAAACCCTTACATTATGAACGGAGGTAATACTAAATAAAAGTACTTGCTTTTTTTTGTAGGTTCATACACCAAGAATTCAAGGACGGTTGATATGGTCAATTTCTGAACACTTTGATCTGGAAGGTCTGGATCCTCTTTTAGCCGACGACCCAGAGGATCCACTAAATATTATCATATCTAACATGCATAAGATTCTATTCAACACCGATTCATCTACAACTACATCAAGTAGGATACAAGATGTGCAGGCTGTCCTTATATGTGCTCAACGATTGGGAGCAAGAAATGCAAGAGCAGGTCAGCTCCTCAGTAAAGAACTGGAAGAGTTCAGGACAAGTACTTCAGCTGATTCTGTCACCAAGCATCAGTCGCGTTATGTCTTGCAAATAATAAAATATTTAACAAGCCATCCTGATAACAGGTGAGTGTATTTCAAAACTTAACTAATTATTTCACAGATATGCAATACATGTTGTACAATAGAAAAAAAAGTTCTCTACTGGAACATGCACTAGGAAATTATGAAACGTCTAACTTTCCAGTATATCATTCAGGTGGGTTGGTGTAGGTGATGCTACAGGGGATTATCCATTTAGCCACCACAAACTCACCGTTCAGTTTTCAGAGGCATCTGCAGCACAAGATAGGAAATTGGAAGGATTAGTTCACAAGGCCATCGGGGAGCTTTGGAGGCCAAATCCCACTCAGTTATCTCTCTTACAAACAAAGGGGATCGGTGCTTTGCACAAAGAGCTTCCAAAAGCAATTACTTTGACTGGCAGCAGCGATCCATGCTACATTGAAGCATATCATTTGGCAGATCCAACTGATGGCAGAATCACCCTACATCTGAAGGTATGGCCTGATTGATGCATCTTTTCCTTATTTGGTTAACATTATTTCCATTTTATTGTACTTTCTTGTTCTACTCTTTGATAATTGCTGGTCAGGGACAATTTAAATTTTAACATGAAAATAGTTAATTTGGGGGTTTGGGTAAAGTTTCTAGCAGTTTCCTGCCAATAGTGTAATTACTTTATTACGAACCAGTATTTTTATGCAACCTATCAGCCACAAGTTTCTCGTTTTCAAGGACTTTAAGTCATGGCCTTCTTATCATGAAATCTTCAGTGTTGGCTCCAGCACAGTGTAGTTGTATTTTTGTATATGCTACCTGGGCAGGTAGTTTGGTAAGAAGTTTGTGTGCCTCCAATGTAATTTACTCTTAAAACAACCTTGTCTGGCTCTATATACATTGCTTTTCTCTGAATTCAAGATTTTTTTACTTAGAATTATATATCTTATTCTTTAACTAGTTTATGTTGTTGCAGATTTTAAATTTGACTGAGCTGGAACTCAACAGGGTTGATATCCGGGTTGGTCTCTCTGGAGCACTGTATTATATGGATGGGTTTTCCCGCACAGTTCGGCATCTACGCAATCTTGTTTCCCAGGTGGTTCTACTAATCTAAATGTGCTTTGTTTTGCTGATGTTCTTAATATGTACTCCACTTCACAATTACCTATGAATAACTTAAAACTAGTGTAGCGCCCCTTGTGTTGCCAGGGATTTGAAATGTAACATTACCATAAATTGATTAAATTATGAACTTTAACAAATGAAAATTAACCATCCTCAATCTAAAAATTCACATAGTAGATCAACATACTCATTAATATTCTTTGTGAAAATCGCCTTTCAATTCTGCAGGATCCAGTCCAAAGTAGTGTAACTGTTGGAGTTTCACACTTTGAAAGATGCTCCCTCTGGGTTCAAGTCTTGTATTATCCATTTTATGGAAGTGGGGGATCTGCAGACTATGAAGGAGATTATGCAGAAGAGGACTCGCAAACAATTAGGCAGAAACGTTCACTTAGGCCAGAGCTTGGTGAGCCAATTGTTTTGCGGTGCCAGCCCTACAAGATCCCTCTTGCTGAACTTCTCTTGCCATATGAGTGCTCTCCAGTTGAGTATTTCCGGCTGTGGCCAAGCTTGCCAGCCATGGTGGAGTGCACTGGCACATACACATATGAAGGTAGTGGTTTCAAGGCCACTGCTGCTCAGCAATACGACAGCTCTCCTTTTCTCAGTGGGTTGAAGTCAATTTCTTCTAAGCCCTTCCATCAAGTGTGCTCTCATTTCATCCGAACGGTAGCTGGGTTCCAGGTGAGAATTTGAACAATCTGTGCCACTTAAAATGGTGCTACCACTCTCTTGATGCTTTTCATCTACATAATTATGAAAATTCATTGGGTTATAACTCATCAATCTCCTACAGCTATGTTATGCTGCGAAGACATGGTTTGGCGGGTTTGTGGGCATGATGATCTTCGGTGCAAGTGAGGTCAGCCGTAACGTTGATCTGGGTGATGACACAGCCACGATGATATGCAAATTTGTCGTTCGTGCATCCGATGAATCGATCACAAGAGAGATCGAATCAGACCTCCAGGGCTGGATGGACGACATCACCGACGGCGCTGTGGAATACATGCCGGAGGATGAAGTGAAGAGCACGGCGGCCGAGCGGCTGAAGATTTCCATGGAGAGAATAGCCCTGCTCAAGGCAGCCAAACCGAAGGTGCCACCGGCCAAAACCAAGGAAGAAGAAGAAGAGGAGAGGAAGGAGCAAGAGGACTTGGATGAGTTTGGGAACCCCAAGGGCCCCTCAACGCTTTCCAAGCTCACCGCGGAGGAAGCCGAGCACCGTGCGCTCCAGGCAGCCGTGCTTCAGGAGTGGCACCAACTGTGCAAGGAGAAAGCCATCAAAGCACAGTGAGGCTTTAGGTTTTTTTTTTTTTTTTGTGCTGTGACTGCGTGTATAATTTGTTGTTTCTCTTTTTAACCCCATTTTGTGTATGTAGCCTGCTGATTATTTTTTCACTCATTGATGTACGTACTGCTGCCGATTTGTTCATTGTATTCATTTTTCACAGATAATATCAGTATGAAAACCCCATTTTGCTTGATGACTGCTATTTCATTTCAAATGTTGAATGATAATTCACAAACAGGTTGATGAAATCTACACTCCTATAATGTTGAATGAATCCTCACTGTAACTTTATAGTGTAGCCCTCGAAACTTTCTGATATTAAAAAATGAGTTAAACATAGATGAATATCCGCATATAAATTTAAGGTGATTATTTTGTGTAAGAAAAATAAATAACACATATCATAAAAAATATTTATTTTAGCAGATATTAATATATACTCTTCCGGATATTTTTATTTGACGTTGGTTAGATCTAGTATTTTATTATAGCAAAGCACGAGTATTTAAGTGGTTCCTAATATTCCCATGAGGGCGGTCTTGCCAAAATAAAAACACTGACAGGTGGGTCCGGTGAATTTTACCAATATATGTCGATGACATGTGGGGTCTCTTGAACTGGCCCCGCAAGCCAGGCTCCTCTTCGAGTCACTTCGAGTATTTGCGTCTTTCCAGTTCCCACCTCTCCTCTCCACCCCGTGGCGGCGGCGGCGGCGGTGGCGCCGTCCTCCCGCCGCCGCGTGCAGTCGACCTCTCTTCTCACGGAAAGGCAGCAGCCTCGCTGATAGTAGCAAACAGCACAAAACGACCAATCTGAATGCCTGCATCATCGCGTATTCGAAGCGTGGAGGAGGAGGAGGAGCAGCATCAGCGATGGGCCGGGATCCGGGGCGGTGGCGGCTGCCGACGCGGCTGCTAAACATCTGCCTCGCGGCGCTCTGCCGCGGGGGGAGCCTCGACGCGGCGGAGTCCGTTCTCGTCGACGCCATCCGCCTCGGCCTCCCACCCGACGTCGTCACCTACAACACCCTCCTCGCCGCCCACTGCCGCGCGGCGGGGCTGGAGGCCGGGTTCGCCGTCGTGGGGCGGATGCGAGAGGCCGGAGTGGACCCCGACGCCGTCACCTACAACTCCCTCATCGCCGGAGCCGCGCGCCGTGGGCTCCCCGTGCACGCACTCGACCTGTTCGACGAAATGCTCAGGTCGGGGATCGCACCCGACTCGTGGAGCTACAACGCCCTGATGCACTGCCTGTTCAGATCGGGACACCCCGAGGATGCCTACAGGGTGTTTGCTGATATGACTGAGAAAGGGATCGCACCGTGTAGCACTACCTACAATACTCTCCTCGACGGGCTGTTCAGGGCTGGGTATGCGATGAACGCGTACAGTATGTTCAGGTACCTGCAGAGGTCGGGGCTCCCGGTAGGAATTGTGACTTACAACACCATGATCAATGGGCTGTGCAGGTCAGGCAAGGTGGGGTATGCCCGGATGGTGCTTAGGGAGCTTGGGATGACTGAGCATGTTCCGAATGTTGTTACCTACACGGCGGTTATGAAATGCTGCTTTAGGTATGGTAGGTTTGAGCAGGGGTTGGATACCTTCTTGTCATTGCTGGACAAAGGGTACATTTCGGATGTTTTCCCATACTGCACAGTGATCAGCGCGTTGGTCAAGCAGGGCCGGATGGAAGAAGCCAATACCTATTGTAACCTCATGGTAAAGAATGGATCTAGGCTTGACAGTGTGTGCTACAACACTCTAATTCATCTGCGATGCCAGGAAGGGAAGCTGGATGATGCATTTGAGCTTGTGACCATGATGGAAGAGGGCGGCCTGGAGAGCGATGAGTACACATTTGCAATTTTGGTCAACGGCCTCTGCAAGATGGGACATATCGAGGCTGCAGAAAAGCAGTTATGTTACATGGAGATGAGGGGCATGCAATCTAATGTTGTGGCATACAATTCCGTGGTGGATGCGTTGTGCAAATCCAAAGAGGTGGATGCAGCTATCAGATTACTACAGTGTATGAAACTAAAAGATGATTTTACTTACACAACACTAGTCCATGGTCTATGTAGGGTGGGTAGGTACCATATGGCGTCAAAATTCTTACGAATCTGCTTGCATGAAGGGAATAGTGTTCTTGCATCTGCAAAGCGTGCCGTCATTTCAGGGCTTCGTAGCTCAGGGTTCAAAAATGATGTGAGGAAACTTCGGATAGCATTAAATATGGCTAAGCTGTTACGGCCGTAATCCAAGCAGAATGGCCTGGCCTTTTGTTGGATGGCTCTGCAACATGAGAAAGTTCAATTCTTCAACATCCAAAGGATCAATTCACAGCATAAATGATTGGATGATCCTTCAACATTAGAAGGATCAGTTATCAGGAGAAATGACTGAATCATCCTGCATGGAGTTTAAGGATGAGATATCTGAGCAGTGGCTCAGTGCATCATGCTGTGGTAGACGGGAAATGTGAATACTCTTTTCCTGGAGATATCACAGGCTGGTGAACTTGCACTATGCAACAAGCCTTTTCATTGTTGAACCCAATTGGAATAAAACTAAACATCAAGGGCAGCTGCAGACGTGACTTGCTCACTGTGTGCACGAAGCTATCTCTAACTGGTGCACATCTTGCCTTGGATTATGTTGTTTTCACGTAAATATAATTGCAGTATTGGCATGGATTAAGTGATTATGTGATTCCAAATTTCCAATGGGAGGTAATTGTGGATTTTATGTATTAGTTTACTGTCTTGTGCTTAAATTAGTTCATTCTTTTTACTGTCATTACACAGTAAATTCTGATAAAATTGCCCTCTTTTTGGCTGTTGCAGATTGATACGATGTAGTCACCTGTTGCTCCAGACCAGACGGTACACAGCAAACAATTTAAAAAACAACACAAAAAGCTGCAGGTTGGTACATAAAAAACCATTTGTTCATCATTTTTGGTCTGCTCTTTAATTGTTACGAAGCAGTGGGAAAGGAATCTTCTCTTTGGGTGATACCATATGTCACCGTATAATAATGTTATAAGCAAGTTTTATATGCTAATGGAAAACATGGTAAGAGCACAAATATGTTTGTGGCATGCCATGAAACGCATAGTTCTACCTTGTACTGAGTTATGTTGACTGTGCTAATGGACATAGGCGTAAGGCTGTCTTGCAAATAATGTGAAGAGAAATTGGACTGATTGGCCAACCAATGTACAAATGGATAAACGCGTACATGCTGCAATGACCCAGGCTTACATCAGGAATCAGCATTATCAAAATCTGAAGATTTCATCAGTAAAATGGGCGATCAACAGATATTTGCAGGAACAGAAGTATAAAGGCATTGCTGAGATGGAGTGCAATGCATTTTTTAAGCCATATGATTAATACAGATAGCAGGCGACAAAAATGTCTATGTTTTGACTCTAGTGAATGCTTATTGCCATGCAGAATGTGAAGGGAACAGTGCTGCACGTGACAAATGCATTGCTTTGAGTTGTAAATGGCATTTCCGGTAGAACTTTTGGAAAACAACGTCGTAAATGGCCAATAGCCTCCTCAACTGCTTGTTGGATGGTTCAGAAGGCTCGGTGTTATTCAAGAAGTCGAGTAGGTCCTGAACAACGTTTCAATAGACACCAAACAACTTTAAATTACATAGATGAGAGGGAAAATCATAGTTTTGACTTGGACAACTTCTACAAGAGCGAGTGATCAATTTTGCCTTTGGAAAAGGTAAATGCTTCAGCAGCTTTGCATTTGTACTTCAATAGTTCAGTAGCTTTGATGAATGTTGTTTACAGAGTTTTAAAATTTTGGAATGTTGTTTTTTTTTCTTCTAGTTTGTTACAAAAATACTACTATTCAGCTTAAATTCTTTGGACTACTTTATTTGTTAATCACATGGTAGGACCATTGAAGCATACTTCTATCAAAGCCCGTTGCAACACACGGACATCTTTGCTAGTAATAGGTAAAGATAAAAATATGTTGTACACCAAAACAAGCACACGGATTTCAGCCCAGATAAAAGGCGAGTAATACTTCCTTCTTTCTCACTTAACAATTTCTCTTTACAGTTCTATACCCTCAATATCTCGGGCCGGCACTGTGTCGAGTGTAGTGGCGACAACGGCCTCGGCGTCGCGTGTTCGTTTCCCCGCAGCACACGATGCCTCAAACTGTTCAAATCTTGTGAATTGAACACATCAATAATGTTTGTTGATGGATTTGCAGTAGGAAATGGTGTCGTTGTTCCCTACTGTGCAACCGTGGATTGGTTACTTGAGAGTTGTACACTCCTTTTTATTTCTGTTCTTTGTGTATTCGACGAACAACCTCATATGATGCACCAAATGGTACCATGCACTTCAGTCCATCAAGTCGCTTTTGTTCATAACAAGATTTTCTGAACTGTTAACAGTGTGTACTGTAAGATATCTGAACTGTGTAAATTTTGCTAAACTCATTTCCCTGATTTCACAACATATTTGAGCATCAAATATCACAAATAATTATGAGTGAGGTGGTGGTTGTGAATGAAAGGAAACTGACTTATCAAAGCAAGGAAAGCAAGAGTAGCACCAAAAGAACATTTTAGTTCATTCAACAACAGGTCAATTCAGGAACTTAGGGAAATTGGCCACAACAGCACTCTTAAGTGCTGACATCTCCAAAACGCCATTAAAAAACAGGACATCTCTAAAATATCATTTTCAAGGTCTATCTTTCAAGGTAAAAGAAAAAAAATATATAGTCGACACATGCTGCAAACATTTCTCATTTGGGCTGAGGACAAGGAAGAAGCAAAATGGTCATTTCACGTGGATAAGCCACGTCGGCATGCTGATGTGGACATCCATGTAGGCAAAAATAACAGATTATTAGTGTAATCTCAAATATGTAGAAAGTTTTGGAAGAGTGGCACTTTGCAACGGTGGTTGCAAATAGTTAAATTTCTCGGCGGCGCGGCTGGAGCGTGGCCAGCGGCGTGCAGGCAGCAATCGGACGGCGAGCGGCGCTCGGCCGGAGGGTGGCGCTCAGGCGGCAGGCAGATCGGGCGGCGGGCGACGCGTGCGGCAGTGGGGGCGTGCAGGCGGAGTGGCCGGCGCTCAGGCGGCGGGCAGCGCGTGCGACTATGGGGACGCGCGGGCGGCGCGGGCCCAGCATGGCGGGCGGTGCTGCCTGAGAAGCGAAGGCAGGCCCACGTGGAGGTGCTCAGTTGGCACGGTCTGGCCGCTGCCTGCACTGATTCTGTGGATTATTTTGTTCGAATTTTTTCCCTGTTCGTTCCTCCTTTTTTTTTACTCCTTAATCCATTGATGAAATTCATAATTTTTTGGATTTTTTAAATTTTCACTAGATGCTTTGGATGTTCAAATGGTGTTGACATGTTGCTAGGGGTAAAATGGTCGCATATTTTGAAACATATGGTAGAGTGTATCGTTTTTGGTAATTTAGCTAAATAAGTAGACTCGAGAGTGACATTTTGGAGATGTCTTGTTCTTTAATAGCGTTTTGGAGAACAAATTTTCCCACGAACTTGCAGTAAATGAAATCATTATGGTTGATGCAACCATCTAAAACTTTTCATGAATGCACGCATAAACTTAAGTTTTGAATCTACAAGTTGTCATTGGTAATCACCAAGAAAATAATAATATGGTTCAAAATACATTATGGAGCGAAAAAGAAGAAGATAAGCAGGTTACCTGCAACAACAGCTTATCAAACATAGGAACAAGGTTGACTACCAGTCCTCCAATAACCAAACTTCGGAAAAATCTTAATGAAATTGAGCGGCCTAATCTTTCGGCCGTCCCGGCAAAAATAAAGTGATTTCTAAAGTTGAGAGGGCCGAAACTTATAGTGCATGTATAACTGTAGTTGAGCTGTGTTGCTGCTCAGTTTTGGATATTTTCTGTGTCCCATCCTTCTGTTTGCCGAAAAGCCACAAAATGGAACTGCAATTCATGATTCCTACTAATATTTGCCTTTACGCTCCTTACTGAAAAGCTGTAAGCTGATCTAACTTGAAATGTGAATTAACGTTTCTTCGGTGTAGTCGTGTACAATGCTGTCGAAGAAGAATTAAATATACTACCTCCGTCCACCAATATAAGGGATTTTGACTATAAGAAATTCTAACAAACGCCATTGACAAAACCCCTTATTCTAACAAATACCATTGACGAGTACAAATTCTAACAAATGCTATCCAACAAGACACAGATTCTAACAAATGCCATTACCGTCAGATTTCCGTCGATCCAGTTCCATTATGTCGTTCCCCAATTTCATATTTCCTAAAATACCCCTGGGGGGCATCCCGGCATCGAAAATATCAACTGCAGCCGTGTACAGGTGTATGCCTGCCGTGGGCAAGATGCAGGCGTCAGTATTTTTTTGCTTGGTTCAGTCATTATTTGACAACATAATGTGTACCGTTTGCTCTTTCAAAATGTTTTTTTAATGAATTGTGCAAAAACTACTTGCTCAACCAAAAACAACCGTATAATTATTCTATACCAAACAAAAATAAAACATCACCGAGTGGAATATAATAACTACTTGTTTACATAGCTTGTAGGGGTATAATAGTCATTTCCTACTGCTTAACAGAGGACTGCTAGCAGAAACATGACATTAATAGCATTTGTTAGAAGCAGAGCCTTGTTGGATGGTATTTATTAGACTTTGCACTTGTCAATGGTATTTGTTAGAATATGGGCTTTGTCAATGTCATTTGTTAGAATTTCTGTTTGAACTATTTGTCGGTAACTTTGACTATTCGTCTTATTAAAAAAATTTAGAAGTATTATTTATTTTATTTGTGATTTACTTTATTATTATTAAAAATACTTTACACATAATTTATCATTTTTAATACTTACAATATTTTTTAAATAAAACGAATAGTCAAAGTCACAAGTAAATAGTCAAAATCCTTTATTTATATTAGGAGAAGAAGGGAGTAAATCGTAGGTAACCATGAAGATAAGGTTAATCAAAGAAAATGTTCAAATTCTATAAAATTCTATTGAATGTCTCTTTTCATGTGAATTTTGGAAAAATTAGCGTGAGCTCAACATGTCGAGGAAATTCGTGAGTCTCTCTCGTCTAATTTCTATTTTTTTTTTCTACAGTTCTATCAAACAACGATTGCTGTTTTTTTTTATACTAAAATCATGTATTTCGTCTATTTATCCGTTTTTTCAATCATGCCAATCAAACGAGGCCTAAATCTCCAATCATAAACATCCCATGCAAATCTTCCAAAGCATCTCGTGTCCCTAACTCCCTATCTACCGGGGGTCATTTCAAACTGAAGCGAATAAAAACCTCACCCCTCCAAAATCCAAACCCACACCATCCAACCCACCCAAAAGTCTCCGCTATTTTCCAAAGCGCTTCACCCACTCCACTCGATCGCCGCCGCCGCCGCCGATGGCCGCCGAGCAGGAGGAGCGCCTCGACGTGCTCACCGCCGCCGGCGAGAAGACCGGCGCCTCCAAGCCCAGGCACGACCGCACCAACCCAACTTCCTCCCCGCTTCGGTTTGGATTCGATCGGATTGCTAACTCCGCCGCCGCCGCCGCCGCCGCCGCCGCCGCCGCGGTTTGCTTTTTTTTTTTTCCCCCGCAGGTCGGAGGTGCACCGGGACGGGGACTACCACCGGGCGGTGCACGTGTGGATCTACAGCGAGAGCACCGGGGAGCTGCTGCTGCAGCGCCGCGCCGACTGCAAGGATTCGTGGCCAGGGCAGTGGGACATCTCCAGCGCCGGCCACATTTCCGCCGGCGATTCTTCCCTCTCATCCGCGCAGTGAGCTCGCTAACCTTATTCGTTAATAGAATTGTGGGGGATGCGATTGTCTGGATTGTGCCGGGGGAATCGTAATGGCAATTTTGCCTAGCAGCGTGGAGAAAACAGTGGTCACTCTGTTTTAACTTAACATTTTAGCTACTATGGCACTTGTTGCTTATATCGGTGGGAATCGTAGTCTTCGATATCACTTTTCATCTGATCGATGCAGCTATCGAAACTAGATTGAACGTATTTGTGAATGGTTTTACATATGCTCTGTATTGCCACATAGGTGAGTGGTTTTCACATATGCTCTGTATGGTCACTAGATTGAACGTATGTGAGATATTGTTCATATTTTTGTGTTAGTTTAATCCCGAGGTTCCTAGCTGACTTGCATTTGTTGGCTTTGCTATTACTCTACCATGTGACTCTGTTCTACTCTAGGTATCTGTAATATTAAACTGCTGCATGCTAATTGGTAATAGCATTTGACATGGATCATTAGGCGGGAGCTCCATGAAGAATTAGGCATCAAACTTCCACCCGATGCTTTTGAGCTGTTATTTGTTTTTCTTCAGGAATGGTTAGTATCTTATTCTCTTAGTTCATTATCTAATTGTGAGTTGCGAACTATGTAATAAACTATTAGTTTTTATCCTTTTTCACTTATTATGAAACACTATTCTTATTGCTCATCAGTTTAAGATTGTAGAGAAGCATATTCTGATCATAACTGCAGTGGATCTTTTACCATTTCAAGCAATCATCAGTATACTGAGATGCTTGCTAAATGCTAGTTCATAATTCATCACTCTCTGGTCACATGAAATTTTACACTGTCAGTATCCGCACAAAGGGACGTTAAATAATGATATACTCTGATTCTTTGCTGCAGTGTTATCAACAATGGGACATACACCAACAATGAGTACAATGATGTTTATCTTGTGACTACTGTAGCTCCAATTCCACTTGAGGCATTCACTCTCCAAGTGAGAATGCAGTGATTAGTAATATTGTGCACTTGTCCTTTTCACTTACTATTGCATGTTCATGATTGTCAACATCAACAAGTGTGTATTACAAGACAAATCTGTACTTATATTGCTGCTGCCAAAGAAAATATATATCTGAGCAAGTAAATTGTGCCAACATGACAAAAGGAACATTATTGTAATTTTCCAGCTTATAACTATTTATGAATGTATGTTTTTGTTTTACTGGTTCTATTTGTTTTGTTCATAATCAATTTTATATTCTTTTTATAGGAAAGTGAAGTATCTGCGGTCAGGTATATGCATCTTCATGAGTACAAGAGCTGCCTTGCAAAAGAATGTGGAGAATATGTACCTTATGATGTTAATGGGACATATGGCCAACTATTTAGTATTATTGAAGAAAGGTAAACATTTTAATTCTCTGTCCAATCATGTTTTTTTTGTCAATTTGTGGCCTCGATTCTCTAAGGGACTATTCACTTTGGAAGAACTGAAATGAAATTTTTGTGTGATTGGTTCAAAATTTACTACTACCAAGAGGTTGTGGTAACAAAGGTACTGGTGACAATTAAACCATGTCCAAGCTCTCATTTGGCCGCCAGATTATGAACTGGAGTGAGTCTTTGTCTTGCTGGGATGCCAACAGTAGGTTCTTAGAAGTTAGGATTTATTCTATAGTTTTTAACTCATCAGAGGAGTTTGAAGTTGAAAAGCGTGATGTGGTGTCACTGAAAGTTATTTCTCCTATTATCATCTAATAGGTAGTCATGTGATGAAGTCTATAAACAAAGAAGTAGCATATGAGAAAACAGGACTAGTACTGTATGTTTTGAGCAGCATCTGCTCCCTGTTAAAAACCCACAAAATTTTGAATGGTGGAAGAATTATTTCTTTGTCTTCATCTCTTGCCAGTTACCACTTTGAAGCAAATCAACAACATATCATTCCCTTTGCCCCTTTGGCATTCCTTGTTGCACCGTGTTTTTGTCAAAATTATCTTGTTTCAACCTTACATGCCATGTTTATAGGTACAAAGACAACATCGAATCCTGCAGTTTAACCTTGCAAAAGCAAATCAACCGTTATGCTCCTATCCATTTGGAACCAGAGGTGAGCTAGCTACGGCTTTTTGTCAGTTATCCTATATCTTTGGCTATTCATTTTCATTGTACATTTGATTATGCATGTGAAGAAAAGGAAATCATTCACTTCATATATCCACATAGCTACTACACTGCACTGGATGATTTATGCACATAAAAGCTAGGTATGCATTGCACAAGCTGTCACTTCTGATTCATGGATGCCTCTTATGGCACAACAAGGATTGAGGGAACCGTGCTTCTTTCAACTCTGTAATTACCCCACCCACCCAAAAAAAAAGTTCATTTCATTGCGGCAGTCTGGTGGTCGGAAGAAATGATATATCATGTCAAATTCTCTACAATAGCACCTGCCAATTTCGTATCTCTGCTATTATAAAAGCGGACTACTTACGTCCCTTCTCCCACCGTGTGCATCTGTCCGCTTCTTCTCACATCGTGGGAACCATCATAGATAGCGTTTTATCCTCAGTCCATCCTCCTAGCCTATTCCCAACCGGATGGGTGTAGCCCATTGCAACACAGAGAAAAGTCTATCACAACCACATGTGCTAGCCCATTGCAATGCAGGGGCATGTTACTAGTCATAAAAAATATTATAGTTTAATTACGTGCGCCAAGGTTATAATTTTAAGTTTGAATAGTAGGATGGACATAGGAAGTTTGATTACATGCACCAGGGTACATTATTCTTTTCGTCTGATGCTTGAGTTTTTATTCTTTTGGTTTTGCAGTTGACTAGTCTATCCAAAGGAGACAGGGAAGCCTTGGGATATATCTTAAAAGCATCAATAGTTCTTGATGACGTCTTTCATGAGCAGGTACTTCATTCATTAAATAT
Source organism: Leersia perrieri (assembly GCA_000325765.3). Lineage (NCBI taxonomy): Eukaryota > Viridiplantae > Streptophyta > Magnoliopsida > Poales > Poaceae > Leersia > Leersia perrieri. The sequence goes on from CM002480.1 coordinate 24,646,280, forward strand.
TTTACAAACACACATTTTTTATTCTTATTGATTGGATGTGTCATTTATGATTACTTTTTGTTATCTTCATGACAATTATGTTTTACAGCATTGTGATCTCTTACTATCTTTGGTTGTTGATTAGGTCTGGAATAGCAACCGTGCGTTGAGAGACTGGCTGAAAACACATGCTAACTCATCTTCTTTTGATAAGTTGAAGTGGTTGTATTTTTCTATTAATAAGAGTCCATGGTAATTTCTTTTTTCTATCTAAGTACCTTTATGCATGTTAACTACTTTATGTTTCTTTTGTACATTGGAAATTTTGTTGGTGGCATGAGCCTATGAGCTAAGATTCATGGCCTTCTGCAGTTCACATTTCATATTTTTCTTGTGTTACCACATTTGATGTATATGTTTTCATGTTTTGTGCATGGATATAGTTTGTTTCCTAATTTATCTCTACACCTTTATCAGAAAAAATGAAATGTTTTGTATTGAGAAATGCAAACTTTTGCAGATTCCTTTGTATAGATCTTCACTACTCCATGCATCGAAATGTTCTTTCATACCACTATTATCTAACCATTACGAACCAATTGATTTCATTTGCATTTCTTTTTGCTATCTTCTTTTTCATTCTTAAATTTATCCCCACAAAATGGAATATTATTGTACTTTTGGCTGTACGGAATAGAGAATGTGTGAGATAGGTGCATGCCTTCATGGACTCTAATGAAATATATATAATCGAGGAAAGCTACAAGCAGGCATCCTATTTATCTCTAATAATTGTTTTTTTTGTGAGCACTGATGCATTTGTTATTCTTACATAGTTTGTTTGTTTCAAACTCATCTTATGTAATTAGATTATGTATAAGTACTAAATCTTTATTTAGCATCTTAATAGATGTTATCATTTTAATATTTTCCATAACAGGTCCTGCCTTGATGAAAATAAGGCTTTTCTATCAACTGCAGATTCTGCTGTAAAATTACTCACAGATGCCACCAGATTAGTTTCAGGATGGAAAGGGATTGAGTATCGTGCTGCATTTCCTCTAGATAAGCCTCCTGGGGCAAACTTTTATCCTCCTGATATGGATAAAATGGTAAGATGGTGCTTAGTTACTTTTCTGGTTTCCAGTGCTCAAACTTATCCAGTAGAAATTTAATGTGTACTAGCTAAATGCCCATGCTTTGCAACAGATTTTTTTTAAAAAAAAATGAAGGAAGAAAAAAATGCAGGCAATACTTCCATATTGTATTATTTGTCGTTTAAAAAGCAATTCTAGAAAATACACCACGATAAAATAGGACAAGATTGGCTGTAAAATTAAGCTTCAAATTTTTTATTGGGGCTAACAATGGGAGTGTTGTAAACTCGTGTTTTCGACAAGAATAAATGGAGTAAATGCCTTCACATTCTATGAGAATATTGGTGTCCAGTCCAATTGATTAGACATTTTTATCGAATCCATATTTATATTGAATACTACACATACAAATACAAATATGATTTAACTCCACTTCACAGTTTACATTCATCAATTGCCACCGTTATATAGTCAGACAGGCCTCTTTGAAAGAGAATGGGTGAAAGTCCAACTTGTTGGCCCCACATGTCGGTGGTGGTGGAGGCAGACTCACAGCCGCCAGTCACCACCATTACTGATGTTTAAAGTAGTATAGATGCTGCAAACCTGAGTCTTGTCTGCTTACTGAGTTATTACTGTAGAAGTACATATGATGTGTACTTGGTCCTGTACTGACTGAAACAGAACCAACCAACCTACATTTTCTTTGTATGGTTGTAGGAGTTTGAATTATGGAAGAATGGATTGCCTGAAAAGGAGCAAAAAGATGCAACTGGATTTTTTACTGTCATAAAACGTAGTGACGCTTTGTTGCCTTCAACACTAGAGCAGTTGGATGGATCAAATCAAACCAAGACATCAGATGATCTTTTTGTGGTTCCATACTCCAAGGAGTACAAATCATCCCTTGAGAAAGCTGCTGAGTTTCTTCATAAAGCATCCGAGTGTTCTGATACTCCAAGGTAAGCTAGTAATCTACTACGTATTAGCTTTTAGTTTCTGAGTTTATAATTTATTTTCTTTTATCCTCTATTAGCCTCAAGAATTTGCTCAGAACCAAGGGGAATGCTTTCCTTTCAAACGATTACTATGAATCTGATATAGCTTGGATGGATCTGGTTAGTGCCTAACTCAATTTTAGTTCACCCTCTTCTCTTTAAATGTACAAATGTGTTACTGGTTTTTCTCACTGTTTTTCGGTCCTTTGTTCTTGGAGAAATTGTTCTTGAATGTTCTAATGCGGTTTTTAGCCTTTATATGGAGAAGAGAACAACAGTAGGGGAGTTCCCTACTGTAGAATGTATATAGTACAAACATACAAGGTCTGCAAGAGTGTTATAGGATTTTTTTTTCCATAGCCACATGGGAAATTGGGATTAAGGTTACTGAACATTCTCCAGATCTCATAAAACATGTACATGTACGATGATCACTAGTTATGACACTGTACATGTATATGTTTTATGAGCTCTGGAGGATGTATAGAAAGAAAAAACTTATGACCGACATTATAGTTAATGATCACTGGAGTGTATACTGAAATGCTTCTTTACAATAATGAAAACAATAGTTGAGTGTATAACTGTATATTCATATAATTAGTTGTATTTGTCATATTTAACAGCAAGGTTTGGCTTCTACAAATCAGTATTTGCTCATATAACTTCTGTATTTGCCATTTCTTTCTTGTGTCTAGGACTCCAACTTGGACATCACTATTGGCCCATATGAGACATACGAAGATGGTCTTTTTAGTTATAAGGTATTTATCTCTCCTTCTGAGATCTATAAAGAATTTCCTCCTCAGGGCCCTTGCCTACCTGTTCTGCTGAGGCACTGATATTATTTGGGATTAAATCCTAGGATTTAAGTTCAGTAAGGCACCATCTTATCTCTAAGGAGGAAATAATAGTAAGGCCTATGATAGTATATGGATATACAGTAGGCAACATTACCATTTAGATTAGGACATCTGTTTAAACATTCGTGCAGGATGTGCAAATGCACTTTTAAATCTTGAGTCAAGTTCATCTACATACTATGTACTATATGCATGGAGTTCAACAAAATATATCATTTGTTTTTACTGGTTTTTTCTATTATTACAAAGGCAACCTTTGAGGCGTTTGTTGGGATACGGGATGACATTGCAACTTCTCAAGTTAAACTCTTTGGTGATCAACTCCAGGTAACTGTAATTTATTTTCTATGGAACAATACCAACCTTTGATTTACTGGAAATTTGATCTAACTTCAGGATTTGGAGAAGAATCTTCCACTGGAAAATATTTACAAATCTGACAATGTATCTGCTGCTCCAATTCGCGTTATCAATCTTCTATACAACTCTGGGGTATGTCCATTCTGTTAGATGGCTTTTGATTTGTTGTTCAATTAATGCTTGATTTTGTTGCTGTGAATTTGTGATCACCTAGTACAATTCTGTTTGAACTCATTGGTACTTAAAAGTTTTGGTATTTGTAGACATGGAAAACCTTTTGCTTTATTTTCAAAACAGAAGGTTGTTTACTCTCTGTGCTTTTCTTACTACTGCCCCAGTGGCATGTTGACCATACAAATGTTTAATGCCATATAATGATTAATTTATATTACTTCATATTGCCTGAGTTTGTCGCTATCTTGGTGATCATTGGCCAGACCATTCTTTGGCTATCTTGAGATAATTGATAGGCTGGGAGTGTGGTGTGCTTGTTTATGTATTGCAGATGATTTGTTGTGCCAATGGTTTCATATCCTTGGCCAACAGCTTCATGATGAACTAAGCAGGGACTATTTTTTCAGGATGTGAAAGGCCCACAAACTATTGCTTTTAATTTGCCCAATGATGAGAGGATTCTGAATGAACGAGGGACTTCGATGGTTATGCTTAAGAACATTTCAGAAGCTAAGTATGTTCTTTTATCGATTATTGTCTATAAATTTTTAATTGAGGCTTAGATAATTCACATTCAGTGGCAATCACACTATTGGAGTTCCTGTTTTGACGATTCTAATTTTCTTTATTTTTCAGGTTTAAGAATATCTTGAAGCCTATAGCTAATGCTTGCATCAGAGAAGAACAGAAAGATTATGTTGATTTTGAACCTTATTATACACATATTGTTTGCCACGAATGCTGCCATGGAATTGGACCTCATTCCATCACCCTTCCAAGTGGCAAAAGATCAACAGTTAGAAGGGTATGACTATGTATAAACATAGAAATAAACATAAATAATTGCATGAACCTTAGGTGCAGTGACTATAAATGAGTGCTTCATTTCCCTAAAAAATTTTGTCACTTTTTTCAACCATTTTTTACATAACAGAATTACCAATTTCTTGTGAGACTATTGACAAACATGTAGGAATTATCAGATATGTCAATATGGACATTTTGCTAGAGAAAATGTGTCATATTCACTTACCAATGGAAAGTAACTGGGCTAGTACTCTGGCACATATAGGGAAAAAAGTGTCATGCTTATTTATCTTCCCTCACACTTCAAATTTGGGATGCTGGTATTTATCTGCTTTCTGACTCATTGATGGCATCTCCATGGAAAAATAGGAACTCCAAGAATTTTATTCAGCAGTGGAGGAGGCCAAAGCTGATATAGTTGGTCTATGGGCACTGAATTTTCTTATTAAAAAGGTCAGTTGCTTTCATAAATTATCAGGTTACCGTGGCACTTAGTCCAGACCAGGCAATCAAATCCTGTTATTGCTGTAAATACCTATAGGGAATGCATGGGAATTTTTCATTTGCCTATATCTATGATTGTGCCTGTCATAAATCTTCTTTTGTGGGGAATAAGCCATTATTATTTAGGGGCAAACAACAATGGTTTGTCCAAACTTCTTGAACTGCACATGCCTGAGCTCTGCATGCTTGGCACCAGCTAACCTGGTTTGAATAGCCCTACTAATACCACATCTGCTTCTCCTCTACCAGGGTTTACTTTCTAAGAGCCTATCAGAATCCATGTATGTCTCATTCCTGGCCGGGTGCTTCCGATCAATCCGCTTTGGATTAGAAGAAGCCCATGGGTAAGGCTCTATTTTCCCTGTTAGGGCTTGTTTGGTTAATCCCCAAAAGGGAGGGATTGGAGGGGAAATAATTTCACACCTCAATAGGAGTGGCATAAATCCCCTCCAAATCCCCCTCAATCCCCTTGGGGAAGGGATTAACTGAACAAGGCCTTAAGAAAGTTTATGGGGAAAAAAGCATATTCTCATAGAATTTTTACTGTCCCAAGTTCTTGATTATGAATTACTGTTGCTATGCGTGTGTGTGTGTGTAGAAAAGGTCAAGCATTGCAGTTTAACTGGTTGTATGACAAAGGGGCTTTTGTCTTGCATTCTGATGGGAAATTCTCAGTTGATTTTACAAAGGTATTTATCTTTTTTAAACATTATTATTATCATGTATCATGTAATCAATTCTTACTAGAGCCATGTGCAATTAAAGGTTGAGGAGGCTGTTGAAAGCCTCAGTAGAGAGATCCTGACAATACAAGCAAAGGGCGATAAGCATGCTGCCAAGTCCCTTCTCCAGTCCCGTGCTAGCTTGACGCAGCCATTGCGTGTTGCATTGGACAAGATAGAGCACATGCAGGTAGCTAGCAAATTTATCAGTCCATGTCAAAATTTTAAGAATTGAAGAAAATCACAATCATACCTCTCGGCTTCTTTGGCTGAGTATGTTAACATGTTTTGTGTTTTTTCCTAGGTACCTGTTGATATTGCTCCGATATTCGGTGCAGCAAATAAGCTGCTTGCAAACGACCAGTAAGATGTTAAGTTTATCAAGCAATGTGCTTTAGTGGAATTCTGCAAGAAGCTGTTTTTTTTTTTTCGTTTACAATGCTCATGAGGAGAAAAGCGAAAGGGGAAGTTAGAAATAAATGATCAAATTCTCCAGAAACAATAATGTTATAATGTTCTTTCAATGTGTCTTTGATTGCGAGAAGAAACCCTTGTAATCTCACTGGAAAAATAGTACTCCGTATTGAGTATCAGGCTGCTGCTGAACTACTGTGGTTTTTGCCCTCGTTGCTGTTCGTTCTTCGCAGGTCAAAGGCGCACAGGGCCTGCAACTATCACTCGGCGGTGAACGAGATCACCGGTGAAATCATATGAAATTATACTAGATAGCAGTAAGAATCATATGAAACTACGATAGATAGGAGTAAAATACACTGATCGTTTGTCCAGAAGCTAAAAACTGACAAACTAAACACAGATGTGCGTAACAACAACCCAACCTAAACAAACCTTCACTGAATTTTCCATATGTCCTTCAGCTAGCACAAACACAGAGCAAACTATTCATTAACATAAAAAAGAAGCCATCACAATCGTTGTCAAAACATAGCAGAACATGGTGAACGACAGAATTCGCAAAGTTACAATCGTTGTCATATATTCTCGTCAACAAGTACTTAGTACAGATATCAACAAAAACCATTTCTCTCATGTCAGTACATATATCAAAGGAACGAACTGCCTGAACAATGCAGAGCACCTTCAGTTCACTCGTCTTTACCCTTCAGGAAACAGAAGGAGGTAGATAAACTGAAGATACTACGGGTACCGAGATATTGGAAAATGATCATCCTTCAGTGTGGGAAAAAACTGAAATATGGCAAATGAGCCCCCCTGGTTGATCCTGTTCTTCACTGAACATCTCTGCCTCTTCGTTCGCGGGAACTTAGATGGATTGTACAGACACATGTCACACGCCATCATGTTATACAGGAACACATCCTCCAGATTCACGGCCACTTCCATGATACGCTTGATAAACGCCACCAGGTAGTCTTCAGATTGGAAGCAAAAGATGGTGAGGACGGCCAGATTGTGGTGCTTGAAATCCTGAGCAGACGATTCCCATTCTATACTCCTCTTCGAGCTGTACAAAGACGCCCTCCTCTCCTCGTCCTTCTCCATGTCACACCAATGATCCCATACCTGCATACGTGCCACACATATACAAGAAAACGGTTATATGAAACGAGTTTGGAGTTTTGCAATTGTGCTAAAGCAAGCAAAGTTGATATCCGGTGCAGGTGCAAGCAGTGAGAGGAAGTGTTAGGTGATAACAGACAGTCATGCGTAGTTCCTTCAGGAAAGGCGCTGCTTTGAGAATGAACAATGTCCACGTGAGATCACATCCTTCAGGAACACGGAACAGATTCACAAGCCTCAGTTTATAGAAAGCAGATTCCAGTCTTTGCGGTAACTCTGGTTGAACCCAAATCTGGAAGGAAAAAATGTGAGTTCAGTAGAGAGAAGTGAGGCGAGCTCAGAAAAATGATTACCGGCAACTTACCTTTTCACTCCTAAAATCCAAACCTAGATCTCTTACAGAGGTGTTTCCAAGAATCTCGCATAGCTTGACCAACTTGTGCCATTTAAGACCAACATTTGTGAGCCGCATGGCCTCGAGTGATGGCACATAACCAAAAGACAATGGATCTTGGAAAGAAATCCAATCCTCAATGACAAATTGTGTAAGTTTTGGCAGAAATTTGAGCTTAATGCTTTCAAAACGGCACTTGGCAATATTAAGCACATTTAGCTGTGGGTGTTCAAGTTGCAGAACGGACGGAATTGCTGAATCGAAGTTGAACAGACGCAAATACTGTAAATTCTTGCAGGTCATGAGGACGTTGGGGATGTCCGATGCATCAAATCTCAGATTCCCTACTATGAGGCGTGTGAGACCACCGAATGCAGTTGGGCAAGCATAAAAAAAAAGACATGAATTGTCTTCCATAACTAATCAAATCAGCTTCACTGCAACGGGTGGGCCTCTTGTTCGCTATAAGTTTGAATTTAGCCATCTCAACCTTTTCGGTTGTCATGGTATGTCCAACAGTATGTCCAACTGAGATACAGTCTCCTTCATTCAGGTATAACAGGATGCATAAGAAGTGAATGGTATATTCACCTGGGTTCCTGCGTTCCAAAATACTCTTCGTTGCTTCAACAACAGAAGCATTAGTCTGAACCAACACATCAGCAGTTAACTTGGATGCACTGTCACGCATAAAGTGAACAAATTCTATATTCAACTGAGAGAGCATAGAAGGGAGATTTCTCCACCTTCTGGAAAGGAGACTCGTTCTTGCAGCATCGCGGACATGGAGACGGTCAAGGATATTAAGAAGAAGATCATCAGGTAACTTGCTTAGTCTATCATGTGGATTGCCTTTCTGCATTTCACCATCAATTACAACAACGATCAATTCACAATTTAAGCATTGTTACTGGTCAAGGCTAAAAGAAAAGATAGTTTATGGTGATTATGAAGAGGGAGCAGATTGATAGCATGCAAAATATATTATCTGGCTGGGTATACAACACAGATGGGAAAAAGGAAGGGAAGGAAATGACTTACGCGGTTCATGATTGCTCTCATTCAATGGGCCTTGGATGATCAGATAATAATCGCCCTCTGTAAAATCAACAGATGTATATTAACTTTCTCCAACCATGGCAAATGGTTCTTTACAGTAAGGGCTTGTTTGGAGTGATACCCAAATATGTTCACAAAAATATTGATAACCAAGTAAACTTTTTATTTTTGCAATGTCAATGTAATTTGTTAATGTTTGAGTAGCAACCAGGTTTTGGTAATACAGAACTATCACAATAATATTTTTTGTCATATCCATGATTAAGTAGTGTTGCTGAAAGTCGACATCAATCCAAAATAATCAAAAGCAACTCTAGTAATTTTTTTTTTGTAAGTAATCCCGCGATGCGCATACTAATCTGCTCAGCTGTCAGTATCTCCAATTCCAATCAAGAGCAGAATATTACTACCGAAATAGCTTCGTCGCATACAGCATTCTTCAAGTATAGCATTAGCTAGCTGTAGGCCTATAGTTTGCATACAACACGGTCTGCAGCTTCCAATTAACGCATAATAGTGTTTTTCTGCTTAATTTCCGTGCATCCTGATCACGGCTGCTTCCTCGGTTCCTCCCGCGGATCAAAATACAAAAAAACCCCAAATGAAGCTGACGGAACCTGTTGCAGCATGACAATTTACAAGGGGGAGATAGAGAACGAGGGGATCAGGGGAGAGACGTGCTCACAGGTTGACGACGGGAGACAAACTGGGCCGCCGGTGATCGGAGTGGCGGCGGAGCACGGCTCGGAGACGGAGATGGCGGCGGCGGACGACGGGGAGTCGGCGCCGGCGAAGTGAGCGCCTCCGGGCTCCGACACAGTTAACACGTCAGAATCAGATGCGATATTCGGCCCACGGTGAAACGAGACGAAGCCTTTCCTGGGCCTATCGCCCCCTACTTCGTGGGCTTCGAATCCGAAATCTATCCGAATCTGCTACTGGGCGCTCGCTCGTGCGTGTTTTTCTTCTTAATTTCGCTTTTTTAAAGTTTTTTTTTCATTTACAAATTTAATCTATTTTCTATTTAATATTTTGGTTTCTATTTTCTTTCCATTTACCACATGTCTACCTCTGTCTCAAAATAAAAAAAACTAATACTGGATGTGACATATCTAGTAACTGCGAATCTGGACAGAAATCCTGCCTAGAGTCACATTCGGTCCTAGGTTCTTATATTTTGAGACGGTGAAAGTATAAATTTAACTAGTTTATATATAAATTTTGATATTTTTATCTTGAAAGTTTTTCTTTAATATTTTAAATTTTTTTAAAAAAATCGATATCTACCAACAAAACTGGCCCCGGTGCTAAATCTCTCTACCTCGAAAGGCTAAAATATCGCATTCCTCTTCTTCTTCCACCGCTTCACTTCACCAATCATCAGTTCATCACCACCAAGAGAGAGAAAGGGGAAGAGGAAAGATCGGAGATGGCGACGGAGCTGACGGCGGCGGAGCTTCGGGCGTACGACGGGAGCGACCCGTCGAAGCCGATCTACGTCTCGATCCGTGGCAAGGTCTACGACGTCACCACCGGCCGCAGCTTCTACGGCCCAGGCGGCGCCTACGCCGTCTTCGCCGGCCGCGAGGCCAGCCGCGCCCTCGGGAAGATGTCCAAGGACGACTCCGACGTCTCCGGCGACCTCTCCGGCCTCTCCGACAAGGAGCTCGGCGTCCTCGCCGACTGGGAGACCAAGTTCCAGGCCAAGTACCCCGTCGTCGCCCGCCTCACCGACGCCTGAATCCCCAAATCAACCCCCGATCGATCGATTACTGTATTGTATCCGCTTGTGATCCGCAGCTTAATTCCACCCGTAACTCGATGTGGTTGTAGCCTATTATTACTCCTTGTTTACTCCTGCTCCCTGCATATACTGGTGGTGTCAGGGTTTGTGCTTGATAATTAGCAACACAATAATCTGAATAAGAAAGCTGGGTGTGATTTGACTGTTGAGTTGTTTGGTGTTTGTGTGATTGCCAATTGATTTGTTATGATATTAGGTTGTTGTAAGGCTTGATTAGTCTGAGTATTGCTGTATTGAAGCAGTATATATGCTGAAAATGCCTGACCACGGAAATTTGATGGCTGTTGTTATACAGGTTCGTTTGGTTCTGTTCATCCTGGCACTTTCATAGCCTGATAGGTACACCCATCCAAGCACCTTTCTGGCTGGTGATTTAGTGGAATTAAAGTAGATTCTTTGTAGGATTTTCTGTGGTGGTCAATGAATGGATGGTGGTATTTTTTTTCCTCTTCTCTTTTTGGTTGAAGCAATGCACAGGGACCTGAATTCAGTTGTTGCATGTATCACATCTCTGAAGTTATCTTAGGCCATATAGATTTTTGGGACATAGGTAGAAATTTTGACCACTGAAATGCTATGCAAGACCTTCAGCCGACCTGGCAAAAAGAAATGCTACGCAAGAGTTGAACTCTTACTTGATATGCTTTACTATTTAACCCTTACTCAAAAGACCTGAGGATTGTTTTTGTATTGCTTATAGCTGTTTAGTATTTAACTGTGTACACGCAGAAAGACATAAATGAAGAGATGAGTTTAGCTGCTTCGAATGTTCTCCTGAATGTGCTGACTGGGTAGCAAAAGTTTGTTGCTTTGGTTTGGGTTGTATACTGCTGATAACCCCAGCAGTCTTCTGCATCCATCATTTGTCTGCAATAGCCATACCTCCATGAATATTTGAATATTTTTATATAAAGAAGACATTGCTATGGATTTTGGATTGTGGAAGAGTGTCAATTTCCTTTCCTTTTTTCCCATAGTTTCCTCACCAGCTTTCATGTGACTGTTCTGATAGTTCAGACTAGGGAAAACTTAGAAATCACGACAAAACTTCAGAGTGAAACTATTTGTATAGTGTTGGTTCTTGTACTGTCAAATCGGGCACTTTTGAGGTTCATTCCAACGGAAAATGTGTATGATGTTTGCTAACATCAGCTGATACAATGTGTTTATCATGAGTTGTGACATGTTGTTGGGATGATGATGAAAATATTAGAGAAAGCTCAACATCAGTTTTCTTGTTCACCGTATATTTGAATGAAGCATATAGATGTTTCACACCACAGGATGCACTGTGCTATTCTTGTCATGCATGATGAATCCTACTGTTAATTCTGTAAAACCCTGGTTATTACGTGCAATCACATTATTCTTTGTCAATCAGCTATCATTTCAGTTTTGTAGATAAACGTTGTTTATTTTTTATAGATAAGAATTCAAGACCCCTTACATACATACAAGCCCGAGGAGACCGTAGGAGAAAAACATTGATACACTAGTGCCAAATCCTAGCTTACAAACCTAAAGATCGCTGACGGGAATCCTGTTTGGCCACCAATCGTTTCCAACAGCAGGATCTTTCAATTTGCTCAATTTGAAACGTTTCCAAGTTTAAGAATACGTTTTGATTAAGAAACTAAGAAGTATAAAAAATGCAGTTGATAGTTATTAAAAATTCTATTTTAAAAAGGATAAATTGCACTTTGCATCGGGTAAAACGTACCTTGTTTTACTCCACACCGGGTTAGCGTATGCTTTTACTTTGCAGCGGTAAAACATACCTTGTTTTACTTCACACCGGTTTTAGCGTATACTTTCATTTTGCACCGGGTGCATCAAAATAAGTTTCACTTTGCATTAAAAGAACATCTTGTACTTCCTCCGTCCTTTAATATAAGGCGTCATTGTTTTCCGAAATGTCAATATTTGAAAGTTTTTACTAACAGGTAAACTAATCATATTGATGTTTAGTGTTATGCATGTGATATCATAGATATAAATTTTATAGTTTTTGATAATTTCTTATTGAATGAATTAATGTTTAAAGTAAAGTATTATAGACAGTGTACAATTAAAATACACTTTGTATTTAAGGACGGAGGGAGTAAAATATACAAATGTAACTCATTAAATATTTTGAATTTAAGTCAGTTTTTACAAAGTTTGATTCATAATTTAAAGTTAATGAAAATTCTATAGATTAATAACTTATTTTAATGTTAATCTGATGCAAAGTAAAACTTATATTCATGAGTGAAAGTATGCACTAAACCAGGAGCAAAGTATAATTTCTACTGTTTTCTGAAATTTACTTATAAAGTGATGAAATTGTGTCTTTGGAAACGATCGTTTCGAACGATCGGTCGCTGCGTTCGGACTCGATCGGTCGATCGATCACGTACGACGGCTCGGCGCTCGCGTACGTGTCAGGTATATTCTGTATTATTTCTGTTCCACAGGAGTATATTCTGTAGTTAATCCACTTCGTTAATTCCGTTAATTTGCCCGAGGAATCGGAGCCATCAAAACGAACAGATCGGGATCAATTCGGATACTCTGACGTGGTGGCTGACATGTGGCCCCACCGTCAACGGCCCACATGTCAGCCCCTGTGTCCAAACGAACGCACAAAACAATTCATCTAATTAACCTAATATGCGATTCGCGTTCCCCACAATACGTGCGCCGTCCCCCACGCAAAAACCCCTCGTCTCGTCACTCATCTCCACCGATCGCCTCCGCCGCCGCCGCCGCCCACACCCAGCTCGATCTGCTAGCTATCCACTTCGTTCGTCAAACCTGCGAGCAAGTCGAGCGCGCCCTCTCTCTCTCACTCTCATTGTGCTGACGTTTGTCTAGGGTTTAATAGTTCACGCATCGTGGATTGATTGGGTTCCATTCGATCGATATCGCCTTCTTTTCGTAGGGAGGAAGGGTAGGGATTTCGGAGATCGATCGATCACCACTTACCATGGGGTGGCTCCAAGATCAGGTCCTGGGCAAGCGGCCGGCCACGCCGTCGCCGTCGCCGGCCATGTTCAAGATAGAGATGGAGGAGGAGGAGGAGGAGGACGTCGACGGTGATCTCCATTCGCACAAGCGCGTCAAGGAGCTGCATGTGCCGCCGCCGTCTTCGTCGCAGGTAGATTGATTAGATTAAAATTAATTCTACGGTTTGTTGTATGTGATGATTTGGGATGTGCTGTTAATTTCCGTATAGGGTTTCAGCTGGTTTATACCGTGTGATTGGAATAATATTGGATATTTGGATGCTATTGAACCGTTGTTCCATGTCTCTTGTCTCGGAGAATTTTGATGCTTGCTCCGGGAGCTCCGGACAAATTAATCTTAAATTAAAACATTCATCGCTAGCTATTTTGTTTGATAACTATTTGTTCATTTTTACTCTTGCTGAATGAGCGATGTGGCAAAAATATACGTGCTATCTACATTCGACAGTATTAGTGTATTGTGTATAGTGGAATATATACGTACGTGATCGACCTTACAATGTAAAAATGTTGCAGGATAGAGCTATTTTGTGCGGTAAGTTGTTAGACATGATAAGTTAGGGTTAATTATCATCAGTTGTACAATGGCAACATAAAACATATTTGAAAAATTTTGGCATCTGGTTAATAACGTTGTACTTATGGTTATTAGTTGTACAATGTGAATTTGTACAAACATCATTTTTTTGCTAACATAATAATAATCAAATAATATATGTGATTACTTAACCTTTATTTTATCCTAAGTACCAAGATGATGTTTTGCAGGACATGCAAATACTCGATGAAAGTAGTCCATTGGGGCTAAGATTAAGGAAAAGCCCATCTTTTGTGAAGCTGGTTCAAATGTGTCTCGACATAGAAAATGCAAAAAAGAAAGAGAGTAAATCTAGGCCTTGTGAACGAGTGAAAGCTTCAAACTTTCCTGCAAATTATCTTAAAATTGGCACTTGGGAGGTGAGAAATCCCATGCTAGCTATTTGTGTTATATTTGTTAGTAAGCACTACTTGAATAGTAGTACTTTGTTGTACAAACTTTGGTTTAGCATTAAATAAAATATTGCTTATTTGCAGTACACATCACAGTACGAAGGTGATTTGGTGGCAAAATGCTACTTTGCTAAAAATAAGCTTGTCTGGGAAGTTTTGGATGCCGGCCTCAAGAGAAAGATAGAAATTCAGTGGTCAAATATTACTGCTTTGAAGGCAACTTGCCCTGAAAATGGAATTGGAACCTTGGATCTTACAGTAAGTTCCTTAGAATAATATAGTGTGTTTTGTATCAGTAATTTGATGCATTACCATAGTTTCTTAAGCAAGTTTCCATACGTTTCTGAAGTTGAGTCGACCACCGATATTCTTCAAAGAAACTGATCCTCAACCAAGAAAGCATACACAGTGGCAAGCTGCATTAGATTTCACTGATGGGCAAGCAAGCACGAACAGGTAAAATATTAGCTGTAAAATCAAAGTCCGTTTCAGAGGGAGATTTCATCCATAAGGATTGGTCATTAAGCATGAAAGTTGTGAACTATGAAACTATAATGGTGGTTTTTGTTGAACATGTTTAAATTTTACATACATGGCTACTCTTGTGATTTTTTTTATTTAGTGATACCTTTTGTTGCAATCTCACTTGTATTATTATCTATTATTACCTCTGTTACATAATGTAAGGGTTTGACTTTTTGTTTGCAAGTTTGAACATTCGTCTTGTTCAAAATATTATGCTAATATTAATTATTGTGTTTATGACTTACTTTGCTATCAAAATTATTATAGGCATGACTAATCTTTAAATTTGCATAGAATTTTTGAATAAGATGAATGGTCAAACATTAAAAGCAAAAAAGTCAAAACCCTTACATTATGAAACGAAAGGAGTAACTTGTTTATTTTAATTTTGGGTTCCCATTAGTAACTATAAAAACTATTATTATGCAGGAGACATATTCTTCAATGCCCTTCAAGTTTATTAAGCAAGAATTTTGAAAAGCTTATTCAGTGTGATCAGAGACTAAATTATTTGAGTTGCCAACCATATATAATACTAGACTCACCTGGTTTTGGACCTAATATTGAAAGGTCTATATTTGAAAATCCAAATGAATTGAAGTGTTGCAATGGTTCTGGTGACTTAGAAGGTGAACATGAAGCTCATTTATCCAAGTATATTTATCATGTATCACCATGTGGTGTTTCTTTGATGACGAATGATGGAATCAATGATGTTATTGTGAACCAACAACAATCATCTTCTCAACCATATAATTTGGGTAAGCTATTTTTGCCTGCAAGGTTTGCATTACATGCTTATATATGGCTTGTAGTGTCTATCTAACCATTAAATGTTTGCAGAAGTCAACGACGTAGATTTCAAAGCTGGTGTATCTGAAGAACCAAAAGATCAATCTAACTCATTGGGTCAGCTAAGATCCTTGTCCATGAATGTTTTGTTAAGCCATTTAGGCGATTACATAATGGAGCAAAAGTCCACGGGGAATAATTGTTCATTACACATTAGTGATACATCATCCAAAGAATTATTGGAGGATATTAACCAACATCTTTTAAGCGACTCACAAGGTCTTCCGACGTCAGATGAGAAACGCTTGATGGCAAAGGTGGACTCTCTTCTTTCTCTGCTTCAGAAAGATACAGTCATTTCATCCAACTTTGAGTCTAGTGATAGTGGCAAGATTGGTTTGGTTGAAGTGAATTCTTTTAATGAGGAAAGCAGCTTAGCGCTGATATAGAAACAGTGCCAGTCAATTTATCCAACTTTAAGCCTAGTGATAGTGGCAAGATTGGTTTAGTTGAAGTGAATTCTTTAATTGAGGAAAGCAGCTTAGCGCCTGATATAGAAACAACAAATGGCCCAAACTCTTCAACCATCTTGAGAAAGGATTCTTATGGGGAGTTGTTGTCAAACTTGCCTCATATAGCATCTATTCCACAACTATTCAACATTATAAAGGATTTCGATGACTGAAGTAGGATGTTCTTCTGGTTCTCGGTCATAAATCTATTTTTAGTTCCCTTTGTACATGATTCATTAGATTGCATTGCTTATTCATTAGCTCATTGGCTGAGTAATTTTGTTTTTGTAGAATGAAATGCCAATCTGTTCACATTAACCTTCAATAGGACATACATTCTTGTGATAGTGTTTCTTCTGTTAATCTCAAAGTATGTCTATGAATATTAGACTGGGCTAAATACATTTACATATGTTTACAATTAACATTTCTTTTTTTTTAACTAGTTCCCATTCAACCGCATGCAAATTATTTATTTTCCAAAAAAAATGCAGCATTATCAAGTCTTATGGGAGTTTGTTCAAAGGTGCCATCTAGAACTAACAACATACTCCTATGAAAAGGTCTAATAATTGTTTTTCGGAAGGTACAGGAGATGATAAATCGACAATTAAGTTCCATGAATTAGATTCTACATAATGAAAACAATTATTTGCATAAACTAACGATATGCTTCGTTCATCCTAATACTTATTTGAATCATTTTAACTCTAAACATCAGCTCCTTAATAGACCCATAAAGTTAGCACAATTTTCTCTAGTTCTCATGACAACACATCTAATGACTGACGGCACATATTTCAATTGTGATACACATGAATTGGATCAGGAAGCATTGCACTGTGTAGTGAAATACCTTTTAACAGAAAAGGAAGTTCAATAACATTTACACACACTTGCACTTAAATAAAGTACATTACAAGTATCTCGCATACAATTGCAGCCTAGAGTAGGTACAACAAACATACCCCTTCATCTACACACAAGCCATTAAATGAAATAAGATAAATGGAAATTTTACACAACATAAGACATCTGGGATACTCCGAAACTTGTATCCAAAGATGTATAAAAACTGTAATGTTGAAGATGCAATACACTAATTAATCTAGGTCTATAAGGAATCTGGTGGTGGCACTTCTCCTTCCTCGTCGAAGGCTTCATTTTCATCAAGCATATTCATCAGCATGGATACCTGCTCATGAAGCATGGAATTCTCCTTCTCTATCTCTGTTCGCTTCTTGCGCTCATCTGCAAGCTGCTTCTGCAGAAGCTCAAGCACCCTGGAGTCTTCTTCCAACTGTTCATTCAAGCCATTGATCTCACGGTCCTGCCATAACATTTTTATGAACATAGGTATCAATGGTGCTTATAATTGAGCAACGACTAGAATTGCATATAATTTAACTTCAGATTAAACTAGACTAACACACGTCATAAGTTGAGGGTAAAGTTAGTTTTTTCAAGCCTTATCATCAATGCAACTACTAGAAAAATATATTGTATGCATCATGATATCGTGCTTGTATGTGGTATTGTGGTGCAGCAGCAAACTATTAGAAAGATCATGAACCTTTCTGTTCATTTCTTGGATAGCTATCCTCCTCATGCTCTCCACCACATCAACATTCACAAGCTTGCGTTTCTTGCCAACCAGCCATCCCTTGGGATATGATGCAGGCTCGAAGTCTGGTGGTGGGAGCAGCATTTCAGCAGAACTGCGCTTGCCGCTGATTGGCTCCAAAGGCTCAAACAATGCCTTCCGCTTCTCAGATAAGTTAGCTTTTGGGTCTTGATGAACATCATCATCAGTACTTACTGCATTTGTATCATCTATTTTCATGGCCTCTTCTTGAGCCTGATTGTTCGCTTGATCATCAGCGGCCTCTTTGTTAAGTTCTTGTTGCAAGCTCCGGCCATTGGCTGGAACATACATATTGTTAGTCAGATTCAAGAGTCAGAGCACTTCCCCAGCTAAAATCTAATGCATAACTACAATGATAATGGAAGTTATTTAATTTCAGAGTGATTGTGGACAAGTCAGCAAGGCGTTCTGCTATCGTAAGATACAACATATAACTTGTTAGCATACATCAGCTCAAGAAAAGGAGACCAAGCGTCTTCCAATGTATTGTGACATACTGACAGACATGAATAGACCATCCTTGATGACGAAGCAAAGAATCAAGGAACAGAAATGGCAACTTTATGGAACATACACAAATTATCCTCTGCAAGTCCTATGCATAAATAAACCTCATAGACTATGAGTCATAGTTTCAAGAGAAAATTGATTGATTTACTTTTGCCTATGGCCTAAGCTATGGTCAACAACAAATATTCAAAAAATATATATAAGTCAATATCTCCACATGCAACGACACACTGACCTTATTTTACACTGGTAACTGCTTAGATCGACAACTTGCTAATAAATCTGACATTCTGGCCCCGCAAAAATAATGCACGTGAGCCATAATTACTCTATGCCGACCAAGCAAGTTCGTCAGTCTTCCTCAATACCACAATAATCTAGCCGCAGCTGCAACTTAATTCGGAGTTGACCACGAGAGCAGTGAAGACTGAACGGGCACATGAGCAACAAAAAGAAAAGAGCGGCCAAATGCACCAATAGAAATTACATTCCGCATAGCAAGGTAGTGCTAAGTTACTGAGAGGAATATGATTTCTTTCTGCAAGCATATTCGCGACCATTGGCAGCTACAGCACCGACAGGTGCAGTTTCAGAATCTTAGCGGTAAAGACAAGCAAATTAAGCAGGCCACATCCTAGTTATCAAGGTGTCTCTAATCCACATGAGCTTGCACCAAATGGACCATCCGAACCGGTGCGTGATTAACGTGTCCGGAATAATTATATCGTTTCAGTGAGCTGGCAATAATTTAATCCCCTACGAAACATCTCACTCAGAAAACTATTCCACGCTACCAGCTACAGTACGTTTCGCAGCAGGAAATTTCGAGGTAAGTAGCCAAAGATCACCAGTAATTAATTGCCTGTAAAATTGTAAATCAAGCTGTTGTATGGCTGGTAAAATATTTTTTTATACTGACAGAAAATGCAGGGAAGCTTTGGAAGGGGCTGAAATTGAAGCTACCAAGAACTAACCAGAGAGTATGGGAGATTGAACAGAAAGATGAAATCAGCATGATTTGAATTTAAAGCATGTAAAATAACAATCACCTGAGGCTGGTCTCCTCCTAGACTTCCAGAAAATCCGCGGGGGATCAGCCGAAACAGGTTCTTCCATGGCTTACTCCTCCTCCTTCCTTCCCTGCAGCAGAGCGAATCAAAATAGCACCAAATCAGCTCAAATCTCCCACCAATATCGCATAGATACACCCTTATTCCTCTTCCTTTGGTCTTAATTTGTCCTCAACAAAAATAATCAAAGCAATCTCACCTCTGCAGCTCTGCTTCTTCTTCTTCTTGGCTCCAAGTCTCTCTCTCTCTCTCTCTCTCTCTCTCTCTCTCTCTGAAGAAGGTGTCTACGTCTGCGTGTCTTGCGAGTTGCGTTATCTTGTGGTTCTTGGCTGAGAGAGGGGGTTTGGCCTTGGAAGCAACTCCCGTTTCTTGGCCGTCTCAGCTCTGAAAGCTTTGGCTTTTAACTTTTGGAGGGCATAACGATGCGATGCCGGAAACGGCGTTGGCTCACGCGCGCGCGGGAGATCGGTTGCGGTCGCGCTTGGCTTACCCGCCAACAACCACCGCCCTCTCTCCGCCTCGGATCCTTTGTGGCTGCTTCTCACCTCCCCTTTGCTAGTCTCCTCCTCCGGATCCTCTGTGGCTGTTGACTGCTGTGCTTGTTGTGTGTGTGTGTCAGATTGGACCATTGGAGGCAGAGGCCACCAGAAACCGTGCAACAGAAAGCTGAGAGCTTTGTTTATTTTATTTTTTTTTGAAGGGAGGGAAACAAAGCTGAAAGCTGAACATCATCAATTACGATGTACCGGCACGGCGACTGACAGCGGCATGCATTGGTGTGCAACTGTGCAACTGCATGGATGGAGGAGTAGGGGGCTATGACTGAAAATATGAAATGAATGCGAGAGCTTCAGAGCCATGTGAACTGAACAACCCCGGGACTTTGTCCCGAGTACGGTGTATGTACAAAGGTACACTGTCTTTATCGTCAGATTTTTCGTTTTTTGCAGCCCAAACACCAGTTCTTCCTCTTAGAGATAATAGGCCATAAGTCAGCCCAGTAGGTGACTAACATGAGACTTTGGGCCATAGTTCAGCCCAATAACAAACTAACAATGCGGCTTTGATTGACCCAATTACAAAACGTCAGGACAAACACAGCCCAGATTAGGTGGAAGGCCTAAGTTAGACTTACAAATTTTTGGCAAGGCTAAATTGTATTTGGTTTGAGTTCAAAATAGACTTTGCTAAAATTTGGCTTAAATCCATATGACAGATAGTATTCAAGTGGCAAAAATTTTGGCAAAGCCTATTTTTGCCTCCAATCAAACCGGCCCCAAATCACAATGCTCAATCACCGAAGCCACCAAGCATGCACAGGCAGGTAAAATGTGACTCCAAATTGATCGCAGATTCTCTGCAATGGCGACGAAACAAGACACAGACATGTCAAATGATCCATCTCACTATAAAGATAAAAAGATTGCTAATTACACCACCTAATGAAATCAGGAAAAAAGGGGGCTATCCAACTTCGACTTGAGCCACAACTGGCCCAGAAAATTTCTACCAGCAGATTATTGTCCTCCCAACCTACATTGTATCCTATAACGAAAATCTGTATCCTATATCATGCTGGTTCATCCGGTACAAATCGATGCTGCTACTGATTAGCTGTTGATCAGTGCACCGTCGTCAGGCTTTGACAGAATCAAGGCAGGCAATACACTGGGAAGGCTCAGCTAGGCCGTAAATGGACTCAATGCAGAAGCTATGGAATGCATGGTGGCAGGCAAGGACGGCCACGACTGGAGGAGCATTGTCACCAGCATTCTTCTCCCCTTGAGGCCTGAATGCTATATCAAGCTTGCACAACTGGCACCTAGTTCCCAATGGTTCAACTGGTGGCACCTCATCCCTGTCTGTCAGAGCTGAAATCGCAACGAGGAAAATGTGATTGAAGTCGAATGGTTAGGACAGAGCAAAAAAAAAAAGACTATGAAGAACTTTACCTGGCCCTTTGATGTGGACTTGCTGTTGTGAATTTGCCGCCGATTTATATTGCTGTAGCAGCTGTTCTTGCTGCTTGATCAACAACGCCTTAGCATTCGCGAAAGCAGGATCTGAGAGAACATTGGACGAGCCCTTAGCTTTCCCGATCTCTAGTTTCGGTGCGACCATTGTACCAGTTGCACCAGACGGGCCACTGATCTGCCTCCTGGCCGCTAGTAATTTGGCAAGCTTCCTTTGAAGATCTTCTTGCGAGTTTTGTCCGGGAACTGCAATGACTGGAGCAGCCAACTTATTTTGTGCAACAACTTGGTGTGCTCTGTTGATAATAGCTTCGGTATTGACTGGAGCAACTGACTTATTAACTTGGCTTGTTCTGTTGACTATAGCTTTATTATTGATTAGACCAAATGATTGGTTGACTTGGTGAGTTCTGTTCAGTATAGCTTCTGTAGTGACTGGAACAGCTGACTGATTGACTTGGCTTATTTCAATAGCCTTAGTGTCCGTAGTGACTGGAAAAACTGACTGATTGACTTGGCTTGTTCTGTTGGCAATAGATTCAGTAGTGACTGGACCAACAGATAAATTGATTCGTTTTGTTCCATTGGCAATAGCTTCAGTAATGATACTGTTGGAGTTATTTTTTGTATCAAGCTGCAGCTGTGGTGGAAGTACTTGAACTGCTTCAGCTGACTGGCAAATGTTATTTGTAGTAGCAGGACCAATTTTTGAGGAAGCAATGACAGAACTCTCTCCGCTTTCGGTCTCCAACTTGACCATAGGCAGTGGAGCAGCTAATTTACCGTCCTGATTTGCGACAGTGGATTTCCTTTTCGGAAGTACACCAGAAGGCCTCTTGCACATTTGCAGCTTTTTTGATGGAGATGGGATGGCTGCCCCATCCAACTGATCACCCTGGCTTGTGCTTTCTTCATCTCTGCTCTTTTTGCCTGGAAATTAATAACCAAAATTGGGATTACAACATGAATGATAAAATGAGTTAACAAAGCATCTAGACATCCAGTAAGCACCTCTGTGGACAGTCGGACTATCTTTAGCAGCTTGAGACAAAGCAACTCTCGAACGTTTGGCTGAAGGATCGGTTGAAGAAACACTTGTCCGCTTTTGGACTTCAGTCATGGCAATGGGCTGAGTAAGGGGCTTCCAAGCAGATGAAGCCACATTATGATTATGAGGGGTGCGGATTCGGGTTACAGATGGTCTTGAGGCAGCTAACTGAGTGCTAAAGCAAGTATCTCTAGAACTTGTGCGCTTGCTTGCGCTAGCAGATCCTCCTTCCTTCACGTCAGGTGAAGCAGTAATTGCAGTAGGCTTACGGGTCATAGACCGAGTAACTGGGCGGAAAGCCTGATGATGGGCAGGTGTGCTGCAAGATGGCTCAGAAAGGCTAGCATCGCTCCTTACTGAAATGGAAAAGGGAGATAAAATTCAGAATAAACTATCCAACGTATTACTGGGGTGTAATGTTAGCAGACAGAACTTGATAAAGAGGATAAAGCGGTCATTTTTTTTCGTAAAAAGGCAATTCTTTCTTTAAACAAAATAGCAATATTGTGTGACATTGAAGCTCTCGTTTAAACCGATTATAAGACAATATAGCTGATCCTCTAACAAAGGATGGCACTCTTGCAGGTTAATTCAGTCAACTGAAAAATCCAATCTGATGAAAAACTATGCAAAAGAGGCGAAGAAGCAGCACACAAATAATAAAAACAAATAACCCATCTTGTAAGTTGTAACATGCCCGAAACAAATTGTTGGAGAGTCAAGAAGTGCAGCAGAGAGATTAATCAGTGAAACCAAAGGCATTGTAGCAATGAAATCTGACTAATGATCCAACAAGTGGAATAAAAAATTCCCGGTATACTGGCATCTAACTATGCACATATAATGCACCATCACAACATATTATAGGCATGGTTACATTATTAAAAGCAGATCTGAACTGAAACACACAACATTTAGGGGCCAGGTATAACAACAACATTGTTTCCACATGGCACATGAACACTTACATTTCAACCTAAACAAGACTGGACATTCAAGGAAAAAGAACAGTTTGGTTAGCACCTATCAACAATTCATACAGCCAATTCTCAAGGAAAAGATTACATTTCGTTGGAAAACTAATCCAGTAGCACAATTTTTTTAGCGAAACAGATCATCCAAAGAAGAGCATTTGATTATGAAGTTCCCCAATCCTACCCCACGGTAACACTAATCAAGAAACAGCTGCCCATCTTTAATAAAAATTCGATAGCACAAGGAGGAAATAAAAAAGCAGCAGCTACTTCTGAATTCCCCCCAACATAGCGCTATCCCAATTCAAGCAAAAAAATCTACAAAAGTTGCCTCAGTAGAGCAGAGCGGTGTGCCGAATTCCCAAAGCCAAAATCTGGCCCGGATGCGTCTTCCCTGATGGCATTTCTCTGCTCCAAAGTACTAAACCCACCCGATCAACGCGAAACCAGGATCCGATCACGGATTAGCACGAACAGTACTCCGTACACCGTATCTTCGATGCGCAAACTAAACCGAACAGCCGCACACACACACATCTAAACCAAAATCCCCCCCAACCAAGAACCGATATCTCCCTAACCAGCCGCCACAAACCAACAATGCATCGGAATTACCAACGAATCCACGGGAAAACAACATCCGAACATCAATAACCCGAAACCCCACCCCGCGGGATTGGCCGGGTTCATACCATTCTCCTCGCCAGCGGCGGAGGCGGGGGCGGTGGCGGGAAGGGGCTTCGAGGGCCTGGTCGCGCGCGGCATTGGATTGGACGAATCGGCGGCGCAATCGCTGGGAACTCGAGGAGAAAGCCCTAATTTTTTTACTTTTTTTCCTCTTCCTCTTTTTTTTTTCTTTCTTCTTTTCGGGGAGGAGGAGAGAAGGAGAGGAGAGGAGGGGAGAGAGGAAGGGGAAGAAGAAGAGGGGGGAGAGGAGAGGGTTAGAGGAGGTGGCAGCTTATATAGGCTTCGGGCGTGAGGCGTACGCGATGGGCCCACACTTCAGAGGCGGCGGTGTGCCCTGACTGATGGTGTGACTCTTGTGTTGCTGTGCAAGTGCTCCTAGCCTCCTAGGGATGGAACCCAAGATTTTTTTTAGATTGTGTTTCGACTTTCGAGCAAACAAATTTGAATTGAAAACTTCTTCATTTTTGCATGGTGCTTTTGGTGAGATCAAAATTTGTTCTGCATGTTCAACAATACATATATAAAATAAAATAGTCCATATATATAACTTGTTGCATTACCATATACTCCCTCCGTTTTAAATAGTAAGACATCCTATGTCTTACACTCTGAAACAGAGGTAGTATATGATCATATTTGGTAAAGGCAATGTTCACTTTATTATTTTTGTAAGGAAGGTTCGCTTTATTGTTGCATTACCATAAACAGTGATTGTGATCTACTAAGATCATGCTACAGTTTGATTATAATCATATGTTCGATGATACACAAAGTTGTGTATAATATGATACAATGATCGGTTAACAACTGATGTTCTATAATGAATTTGATTGAAGATCCAATTTCTAAAAAGAGAAGAAGCTTTTGCTTGCCCTCAAAATCTTGCAGGCACATTTTTTTTCCTTCCTGCATGGCCGTCAAAGAGAGGCTGGCAAGATTTATTGAGAATATGAGGAAAAAAAATATGCTGCAAAGCTCACCATTACGATAGCTCGGGAGAGGTTATCAGCATGAGGATACCAAGAGTTGTGAAGTTTTGTAACATGCCAAGCAAGAATCAGCTAAACTCTAGCATGACTACGACGTGACGAGGGAGTACTATGTTTGTGTAACTTGTCCGTCAAGTCTAACGGTTCTCCTCACCGCAAAAAAAAAGTCTAACGGTTCTCCATGTCCACCATTCTTATGTAATTAAGTTACCGCGGTGGCCACAGCTTGCTTAGTGTGTGTCTAGCGACCTCAAAGATGTACGTGTCTAGAGTACTCCATGTGTGTTTATCTCCTCAAGATCATCCGACAAAACAGTGATATGGCCATGTAGAAACATCTTCTTCATCCTCTCGTCTAACATGGTGTGCACGACTAGCCAAGCAACGAGATCGAGCACACCACGTGATTGTCGTTGGAGACACAAAGATTGGCATAGGATCTCCCCAACTATTGATGTAGGAACAAGTTATGAGCTTGGTGGTTGTCGATTTTAGGTTCCACCAAACACAAGAGGCAGAAATGATCGGCTCGGCCGACCACACCAAACAAGATTGTCCGTTCATTGGACAACTCTTGCACATAAAAACATCTTGCATCATCCTAACATCATCTTTCATATTAGCTTGGCGCAACCTTCCCATGTTTTACAACTAAGTATATTGCAGGGCATAATACTCTACTCGTTCCAAAATACACCCCTGAATATGGTCAAAAAGACAAAGACAACAATTATTTGGAATACTTAAATCCAGTATTTGATAAAGATTTATAGACAACAAGATTGAACTTACTTTTATTCTTTACTTGTTGCGGGATGACCGAATGTGCTAGGGCTGCTAACCATACATGAAAACAAGAGGACATAGGCACATAGTTGCAAGGCCTAGGAAAACGATGAGCCATCCAGTCCAGGCCTTACTAGACCCCTTTTGAATCTACAGACAAATTACACCCTTTTTTTTATCTCATATGCATTACTATTGATATAATCACTATCTAGTTACACCAACTTATCTCGAACAAACATTTCAACGTATTAGGCCTCATGATCAAACAAAACAAATTATATGTACTACTGTAAAAGTGGAGTCCTTCTGTCCCTTCCCATCACGTGCATTGCACGTCCTCTTCCGTTCATTTTCCACAATGTAACCGTCTCCTCCTTAAAACCCTAAAAAAAACAGATTGGATTTAGCCTCCTAGCTCATCTCCAACCGTATGTACTTGACCAGTTGCAACAGGCGAGTATATTACCTTCCTGCCTATACCTAACTGTATGATATGTCACATCACAATACTATTTTCTGCATTTGTACAAAAAAACACCATGTTTTTGTATTGAAAAAAGAAAGAAGAAATAACCCAGTTAATTCTTCCCAACCGGGCCTTAACTGGGACGACGCGGTGATCCCATCCGCTCGCACGCAAGCAGCCCACAAAAGGCCCAAAATCTCCCAAAACTGGACCCAAACAGACCGCCTAAAGCCCCAATCACCAAAGCGGCCCAAACTTGTCGAGCGGAATGGCCCAAATCGCACTCGCGGGCCGCGGCCACCCACCAAACTACCAAAGCACGCACGCAACGCAACGTAACACGAACCCAATGGGCATTGGGCTCCCGTGGCGAATCGATCGATCGGTGGGGTTCAGGGAGGAGGCGAGGCGCCGCCGCCGGTGGCGTCCTCCTCGTCGGACGAGACGACGGCGAGGTGAGTCGCCGCTGGATTTTTTTTTTTGGTCGCCCTGTTGCGAGGGAGGTGGGGTTTTGACGCGGGCGGGTTACGGCGGCGCGGGCGGATGGGGGGAAGACGACGTCGCCTCCAATGTCCGGTGGAGTTTTGGAGACGGCGACCTACCGAGCTCCATGGCGAATTAGCGACTGCCTTTTGTTTTTTCCCCCTTGACCATGAGCCCCTTAGTATTATGACGTAATTGATGCGTTTTTGTTAGTGAATACCAATTCCAGCACTACAAGTTTCAGAATTAGCCTTTTTGCTAGCTAGAACTAGTTTTTCGATGTCAGTCCCAGCCTTCCAGGCTATATATGTGGGCTTCGTCAACGCTGTAAAATGGTCCAGCGAAACTCGCTTTATGTCAGGCTATTTGTGGGCATAATTAGCTTTATGTCAGATTGGATGCCGCAAATTATCGACCAAGATATTCACTGTCCCTATCTATCGTCTGCCTAGCTGTGATTTTTTAGGTTGTCAATGATGATAACTGGAGTATTACTGAAGGATGATGGTCAAGAAGATCATTGGAAACTTGGAGTGCCATGTACAGCCCTTGCCTTTCGGCCGGCCCGGCCAAAAATGTACAGCCCTTGCAGATAATCCGGTAAGGTCCTCCTGTTATTGAAAAGAAACTGTCTGCTAAAGTGCTAATGTTACTCTCCCTACTTTGCTACAGTACTTCGTATATGTTGGAAACTTGAGTTAGCAAAGGTTGCATATTCATGATAAACTGACAATCCTTCATTGGTTTGTTGCAACAGCAAAAGCTACAGTGCTCCATTATTGACTTTCAGCCTGTTCATGATGTCTCGCTACAATGATCATTAATGTTAATGATACCGTAGGTTCTCCATTAACTAATAAAGTCTTCCTTTTCCAGAAAGGGCAGAGCTCCTAGAATATAAAAAAACAGCATATTTACCGTAACTGTATCTGTATGTTGAATCAGTTTGTATTTTTATACTGAAGAATACTGATGCTCTTAAGATTCAGGCAACTATGCCCTGGTTTCAGACTTTCAGCAATCTGAAAATTATCATCACTCTCAATTATTTTCTCGATCTTCTGAATGATGATAACCTATCTGCTGCATATTGTGATTAGGTAGGCAGGTAAAATCCATTCTCTCCTGACTTTTACATGCCATTTCGAAAGTATAGCCCCAGTTACATATTAGTACTTCGCCTGGACGCATTGAAGTCTAACAGATACTACGCTATAATCTCTTGTTACTTATTGCCCTAAATAGTACTAGATCAATTATTGGACTATATTGGCACATGTTCGGGCGTCGTAATTGTACTACTGTTTGTCACTAATTATGTCTTAGTGTATAGCATGCCATAAAAAATCAAGCTATGCGGCCAGTTTTTTTTTATCTAATTTTATATGTCAGATTTGCAGAAGTTTGCTACAAAGCAAATCAGATTTCGTGGGGAATATGGCAATATCTAACCACACAGATGTGCCTCGCAGGTATGGCAAATCTTTTTCCTAGCACATACTATATGAACAGAGTTGAATAGTGTTCTCATCCACAAAACTACTTATGTACTGCATAACTAGCCCTTCATACTTGGTTGATATTCACCCTCTCCCTGTGTTCTGTCTGCTTTTATGACGATTTACCGTTACAGCCTAGATTTGCTCATTAATATTGTAATTCTGTGAAATGTCAGTACAAAGTACTGTCACACTTTTGGTTAATTGGCTCTAGGTAAATGGATTATGTCCTTTTTTTTTATTCTGCTCCCAGCATGCCATAAATGTACCTTATCTCCATTTCATCTCCAGGCAAGTAGTGCATAAATTCAAAATCACAGACACCCGCATTTAAATCATGGTACTCCGTTGTTCTTCATTTATCGCAGTATCTGTTTCCGGTGTAAAGGGCTCAATTAGTGATTTTCAGTGCAGCATTTGGCGGGATTTGCCGTCAGCTTTGTGCATTCAAACCTTCGAAGTCTTCTTCCTAATTCATGAGCACGATCCATGATCCTCGTGATAAAATTTGCTGCTAAATATGCAGTGGTTTTGAATGTTCGATGGTAGCAGCAGGCCATTGGTGCTGGGCAAATATGCCATTTCTCATGCTGACCTATAATATACGTCATCACACAGCACCAGGTGATGTACGAGTCATTTGTTTCTGCCGCGTTACCTTTATAGGAGTATCTGGAATACTCTGCTGCTTGAGATATACAGCCAGGTGCTCCACTTTTGGCAGCCTCCTGCTGTACTCAGCTTTTATCTGAGTTGCATTCTACCTGGAATTTCATCCAATCAAAATGAAGCTGCAACTGTAACTCTGCAAGTGCAAGGAGTCAGGCAGCCAGCTAGAGATGGGGAGTCTGTAGGTATACTGAATTTCACTCACCTCCTAGGTGAGTTTTATACTTAATTAAAATCTATTTTGGAGGAATGCACAAAAGAATTGTATATCATTGCATTAAGAAGGATGTATTTTTTTATCCCCGCAAAAAAAAAAGAAGGATGATTTTTTCTTTTAGAAAATGGGATATACCCAGCCTCTACATCCAACCGGATGTACACGAGCAAAGAAGGATGGAATGTTTACAGAGAGAAATGCAACCTAATTTGCAAAAGTCCATTTTCCGTTTACAATTTTAAGCCGCTACATAAAGCTACCTTGTTGTTCTTCCTAGATTAACTGTACATTATCTAACGAACTGACCAAGTAGAGTCGTAGACTAACCAGAAATAAAGACCAGTTGACCAAATTAGGGCTATGCAGTAGATCAGTTGGGGAAGGTAGAGCTAGGGTCCACGGTTATTTACCAAACCAATCTGTACAGGACAACTACTGTACTCAGCTATAGTAGCAGTAGTACATACACTACTACAACCCAGCAAGAGCACTTGCCAACTTTTAACCTGATTTTACTTTTGAAGTTGCTTCCATTGATCTGCATCCGATTCTGCAAGGTTCCTTGATACGATGTGTTTGTGACCCAGGCAGTTGTGCACCTATTTACGGAGCACTCATCACCGAGCAGCATCATCTGTGGGCCGGCGTTGAGCAACTTTTCATAATTTCATCGACACAGCTCGCTCTTTCTAGCTGGCCTGAACTGCCCGCTTCCAATTGCAACTGCTGCTCACTCGCGTGCTCAAGGTACGATCTCTCTTCCCTTTCTCCGGGGTTTTTTCCCCTTTAGCTTTTACGTACCTTGGACAAGATTGGTGCAGGAGTTTGAGTGTTTGCATTGCTTGATGGCTACTGTGTGTAGTAGCCAAGAGTACTGCAGATTAAACTCAGATGTCCTGAGATGTTTAGCGTAGTCATGTAGCCTTGCTGTGACATCGCAACAACAGATTGCAAAAGTATTTTACTTGCCATGTTCGCAAGCAAACCGTGGTTATGGATGCTAGTGCAGATTTGGTGTTAACCTAAAACTGAAGCTTTTCGTAGATGCACATATATGTAATAATGTAAATCATGTAAGGTCGCTAGGCATTGGTACGGTGATGTGTGACTGCACATGCAAGTTAGTATCTGGATCATCAAACTGTCTAACGTATAATAGGAGGTTGGGCAGGGATGTTTCATTGAATGAAATGTCTAGTTATTTCATTAATAGATTTTGATATCCTATCCAACAATATGTTCTTTGTGTACGTTAGACAATGATAAAAGAAACCTAAAAATCAATAAACTATATACATAAATACGATAAATTAAGAGTACATTTATATGATACCGCTGCAACTGAATTATAATGGGTAGCTTGTGTGCCGAAATGCAAGGTAGTATAGAAAGAAAAAACAAATTATAGACAGAGGTAGGAATGAAAAGAAAAAGGTGTAGCAAGAAAGTGCTGGCCACCAGGAAGGACGGTTTTCTCCCCAACAACACCACAACGGTACAATTTGCAGTAGGTGGGCTGGTAGTGCTCAAACCTCTAGACAGTGTCTTACCATGAGCTCCGTGCAGTGCGGCTGAGCCGTTTCTTAAACGGGTTTTAATTGCTCATCACTAGCTAACCCCCACATCTGCTGCTTGCTTATAGTATCACTAACACACACCAACTAATTAATTCAATCCCAATAATTTTATTTGCGGGGACAAGCTCCTTAATTAACCACTGCACACGTAAAAAGGAAAATGACGAGAACTTGTTCATTTTATTGTCACTTCCAACCCTTTAAATCCTATCAAAATTTATCAACCTATGAAACATAGATAACTTTAGATGTTTTCTTTAAAAAAACTCTGCAAAAACTTAATAAGAACTCAAAACAAACACATTCAATTCTAAAAAAAATCCAACTCTAACCGTAAATTTGATAATATTAAAATTCAGCAATATCAAATTTTGATAAGATTGATACTTACAACAAAGCGGACATTCTATAAAAAAATAACTCCATAAAAAAACAACAAAACAAACACACACATATCATGGTCCTCGTGGCAGTCAATCAAACCCACCAAAAGCTGAAATTTAGCGATCGATGTGGAAAGTGAAAACAAAATGTACCGGGGAGTCCGGCTTTTATTTACGCTTGTCTAAAAACAAAACCTTTTTAAATCAACCTGTCCCCTCACCTACGTGCCAAGAAAAAAAAAACTCAAAAAAAAGAGAGAAAAAAAACATTAACTTGTCCCCCCATCTCCCTCTCTCACCTACGCGCCCAAAAAAAGAGTCCTCGCCGTTAGCTTTCTCGGGCGAACCGCGTCTCCCTCTCCTCGTCTCCCCCGCACGCCCGCACCCAATTTTGCCCAAATTGCCTCAATCTCTTCCACCGATCTGATCCTCGGCGGCGGCGGCGGCGATCCTTCGCCGGAGCCACGACGCCGGACAGAGGCAAGGTCAGGATCGGATCGATCGATCGCCTCTCGTCTCTGTGTGTCGTCGTCGCGTCGGTTTCTTGATTTTTTTTTCTTTTTTCTTTCTCTTTTTTTTTGGCGTTTTCCTGTGGAATCGTTCGTTCTAGGAGGAGAAGCCGCTTTTGTTTCGATCGCTTGTCTTGTCTTGTCCCGCGCTAGAATTCGTGAGCAAAAGTGTCGGATTTCTCCTCGTTCTCCTTTTTTTTTTCTATCTCCCCCATTTCTGGGTTGAATCGCCATTGTTAGGGCTTCGAATTCCGATGCACAAGGTTTGCTTCTGCTGCTTGCTCTTGGAATCTTCCTCTCTTCTGCGGTCGTCGTCCCCGTCGTCGAATTTTGGTCCGGGTCGTACGGCCGGCGTTGCCACCGTCTTTTTCCCCAAATTTGTTTCCTAGCGTTATTACTACCACAGTGCAAAATTTCCTCCTTTTTTTTTACTCCGCTATTTTGCACATTAGCGCAGCAACAGCAAGCAGAGCAACGAGGAGGACCCGCCATTTGCCGGCTTGCTGCTCGCGCTAGCCGTTGGGATCGCTGCAACGGCCACATCTTTTTTTCTCTCTTCCCCAACTCTCCAATTCTTTTTTACCGCAATTTTTTACCTTTTCTCCCAGTTGCATTAGTTTATCATCATCAGTGTCCTGCTCCTGCTCTGCTCATTGCCTCAGGCAAAGGTGCGTACTTTAATGAGGACTTGCCCCTGTAAGAGGAGTACTAATCATCGTAATTAATCCAGCCCTTAATCCAGCCAGTAGTGGTGGTAGCCTTCGTCTCCGGGCACGCACGCACACTCTCATTTAATCCTCTCCTCTGTGGCAAGCAGCTAGCTTTGGCTTCGCCAGTACTGGGCGTGGAGTTCCCGTGAGGTGGAGACCAAGCGAAAGAGACGCTCCAATTCCTAGGCGTAAATAATACTGGCTGCTGTTGTTGCCGCTGCCCGAAAAAAGAATTCCACAAATCCACATCCTCCTCCTCCTCCTCCTCTTCTTCTTCTTCTTCACTTTGTCGCTTTCTTTTTCGCCTACCACCGAATCCCCACATTGGCCCGAGGCCTCCTTCGATCTGGTTCGTGATGGGCGATTCGATTTGGTGTTATCTTGCGGGGGATTTGATTGATTGGGTCGTGTGGTGTGGTGTTGGATTCATTCATGTGCTCACGATTTTGCTCCGTTGCAGATTGGTGGATTGGGAATTGGTGGTGGTGGCTGTCAATGCGGGTGGATTTGAGTTTGAGCACGGGAGGAGGCGGTGGTTGCGTTGATGGATGCCTGCGGAATTCGGGCGCAAGGGGATTACCTCCTGCAGAAATCTGACAAGAATTACGGCAATGGCCGTCACGAAGATGCCGTTTTGAGGCGGAAGGCGTCGCCGTCGCCGTCGCCGGCGATGCAGACGACGCCGGTGAGGAGGCACCCGTCGCCGAACGCCGGCCGAGCGTCGTCGTCGGCGGCGGCGACGGAGGTCGCGGCGGCGAGGAGGTCGCAGTCCACCGAGCGGCGGCCGGCGACGCCGTCGAGGCTGTCGTCTTCCGGCGCCGGCGCCGGCGGCGGGTCAAGGGCGAACACCCCGTCCAGGATCTCGGCCCCAACCTCGCCGTCGTCGGCGCCGTCGAGCCCGTCGTCGTCCTCCTCCAGCTCGTCCACCCCCGTTCGCGACGCCATCGCCGAGTCGCAGAGCGCTCCGAGGAGGCTGACCGGCGGTGGAGGCCGGACTCCTCCTCCTGATGGGCTATGGCCATCAATGCGGAGCTTGTCTTCCTCCTTCCAGCTCGAGACAAAGGGGAAAAGGAGCAATGGTGGTTCACCGGATCAGACTAGGACGAGGGATGCAGGAATTGCAGGTGATAGGAAGAGGAGCCCGATGAGGGGGAGGAGTGCCACTGAGCAGCCGGAGAATCCGAATCCGAATCCGCACGCCAAGGTGATTGACCACCATAGATGGCCTGCTATGATGGGAGGCAGGGTGTCTGTGAGCTCAATGTCGAGGAGTGTGGATCTTACTGACAAGATTGGTAGGCCAGCTCTGTCGTCGATTCCGTCTCGAGGTGTCTCACCGAAGAGGACATCGCTGTCATCTGCTGCAAATGCATTGACGAGGAGTATTGATCTTGCTGATAAGATTGATCGGTTGGTGTCTTCGTCGGTTTCATCACGAGTTGGCTCACCAAGAACACCGACAACTGCTTCCAATGGGACAGCTGATGTATCGAAAAACATGAGTGTTGGTAAAGATGCCAAGCCTGCAGCGGTGACGATTCCATCGCGAGGAGTTTCCCCAATAAGAACAGCTGCAACAGGTGGTACAAGGGCCCTGTCAAAGCGTATGGATCTTACTGAGAAAGATAACAGTGCTCTCTCCTCGGCAGTATCATCTCCTGGGATTTCACCAAGTGGGTCGGTATCAAGTGTGTCTAATGCTACATCACAAACTACAAAGTCATCAAGGGGATTTTCACCTAGAAGAACATCAACATCTAGTGCCATTGGTGCTATCTCAAAAAACATTGATTTGCCAGAAAATGATAAGAGACCAGCCTCGTCATCAGCTTCATTGAGGGGAATTTCACCCAGAAGGCGACTTGCCTCTGATGGTGTTAATGCTGTCGCCAAAAACATAGATTTTGCGGAGAAGGATAGCAGGGCAGTCATCTCATCAACTCCATCCCGAGGGGTTTCCCCAAGAAGAAGACTTGCCTCCGATGGTGTTGATGCCATATCAAGAAGCACAGATTTTTCTGACAAAGATAGCAGACCATCCACATCATCATCATCAGCGCGATGCGGGATTTCTCCACTAAGAAGGCTTCCTTCCGATGGCATCAATTCCATATCAAAAGGCACAGACTTAACTGATAAATCTTACAGGCCATCGACCTCTTCAGCTGCATCACGAGGTACTTCACCAAGAACTCGATTAGCATCTGACAGTATCGGTACTATATCACAGAGCATGGATTTGTCTGATAGAGACAATAGACCATCAACCTCGTCTGCCTCATTACGTGGTATGTCACCAAGAAGGCGGCTTGCATCTGATGTTGTCAATGGCATTTCAAAAAACATCACCTTCACTGATAAGGACGACAGAACTATGCTCTCTTCAGTTGCATCTCAAGAGATCTCAGCAATAAGGCGTATTCCATCTGATGGTGTTGACACTATATCAAGGAATATATATCTTCCTGAAAAAGTTACCCGACCTACTACATCCTCTGCTGCATCACGGGGCGTTTCACCAAGAAGACGACTTGCCTCTGATAGTGTCAATGCTATATCAAAGAGTATAGATTTTGCTGACAAAGATACTGGACCTGCCATGTCAACAGCTGCATTGCGAGGGATTTCTCCACGTAGACAAGTCACCTCTGATCGTGTAGATTCTATATCAAAGAGCACAGATTTTACTGAAAAAGATAAAGAAACCAGACCCTCCACATCTTCAGTGACATCATGTGGGATTTCACCAAGACGACGACTTGCCTCTGATGGCATAGATGCTGTATCAAAAGGCATAAATTTTACCCAAAAAACTATCAGACCTTCCACCTCTTCAATGACATCACGAGGGGTTTCACCAAGAAGACGGCTTGCCTCTGACGGTGTCAATGCTTTATTGAAGAGCACAGATTTTACTGACAAGGACTACAGGCCATCTACCTCATCAGCTGCTCTGCGAAGGATGTCGCCCAGAAGCAGGGTTACCTCTAATTCCATCGATGCCCAAAGCATGGATTTATCTGACAAAGATAGCAGACCATCCACCTCATCAGGTACATTTCGTGGAACTTTACAGGGAGGTAGCCTTGCCTCTGATGGCATTAATGCTCTGTCAGAAGTTGTGGATACTACTGTCAAAGATAGTTTACAGTCCACCCCATCAGTTGAATCTGGTGAGATTTCAGACACTAGACTTGATGGCACCAGTACTTTAGTAAAAGGCATCGCGTGTGCTCAGGAAGTTAACGCAGCAACCTTAGATGGTTGTAAAGGTCATATTTCAGAAAGCATGGATTGTCATGAGACAAGCTCATCTGCACCCTCCATATCAATTACGTCACAAGAGCAATCACCAAGCACAATTGTTTCTGATGGCACTAAGATTATTTCAGAAGATGCCAATGCTGCTAAAAAAGATAACAGAGCAATATCGGTGAAGATTCCAATTCGAGGAGCTAGTCCAAGAAGGCGACTTGCATCTGATGGCATTGGTACTATATCCAAAAGCGTGGATTTTGCTGAGAAAGATAGGACATCCATAACCATGTCAATACCATCACGTGGAATGTCACCTAGAAGAACAGCAAGATCCGGTATCGTTGATATGTCAAAGAGTATGGATTTTTCTGAGAAATGTAATGGACCAATGCCCTCCATAGCTCCATCACGAGTGGTTTCTGCAAGAAGAGTACTGGGACCAGATGGTGCTAATGCTATGTCAAGAAGCATGGATCTGACTGATAAAATCAAACAACCAATCTCTTCAACTGTCAGAAAAATAACTCTCGCTGATAGCAGAGTGAAAGGCCCTGACCTTTTGTCAGGTGATACCAATGGTAATGAAAGCCAAGAGGAGAATGTTGGCTCAAGCCTAGACCCACCTTCAAATGATTCAGAAAAATCTGCTCCTACAAAACGATTGGCCAGAACATTATCTTCACCATCACGTGGTCTAATACGCCCTTCATCACCAACAAAGGCGGCTTCATCAACATCATCTTTTACCCCTAGGAGGATGCCGAGCCCATCAAGAACTAGACCTTCAACACCTGTCTCACCATGTAGTTCTGCCAGATCAGATTCTGCCTCTTCGATCCTTAGCTACATTGGCGATGCAACAAGAGGAAAGAAAAGCCCAAGCCACATGGAAGAAGCCCATCAACTGCGCCTCCTATATAACCGGAACTTGCAATGGCGCTTCACAAATGCTTATGCGGATGAAATGCTATCAGTTCAGAAGATGAGTGCTGAGGTAGATTTTGTAGCATCACATCTTGCCATTTCATTTTTTTATAGTATCAGTGTTTATTTACCAGCAATCTATATTTCTGTTTTTCCACATAATTCTAGGAGGTCAGAGAAAATGCCATAATATTGCTTTGTCTAAATCTAAGTTTCTTTTTACTCTGTGCTATTCTCTTTTTTTAATTGTGTTGAAATGGAATACAAGTTGAGTTTGGTTCTTACTTGATCTATTCATTTGAAGCAGACTATGCTCTACAGTGTATGGGATGCTAATTCCAGCCTATGCGATTCTATGGTTGCAAAAAGGAGTTATGTTCAAAGGTTGCGACAGGAGGTCAAGCTGGGAGTTGTGTTGAAAGAGCAAGTAAGATTTGTTGAGATTTATGATATATGTTATTCCACTATCATCCAGGTAGAATTAGATTTCTTTTGTTCATAAAATTATATCAAAAGACCAATCATGAACCTTTTCTGATCATACTTGTTTGGTTGAGATATGGAAATATATCACCATTCCAAACCATGGCAATTTCAGTACTAGTTTTGTTGTTTAACAAAACCTAAAGTTTGAATAGGGCCCCACTATTCTTTCACGCAAGCTAAAACTATCATATTAAATGCCACACGCTTCCTTATTTTTTTTTGGAGAATGTGCAAAAGCTTTGCGCATCATTTGTATTAAGCTCGGGGAAACACGCCTTCTTAATTTCGACCTCACTGTTCTATGTTATGTTACGATGATGCAGATGGACTACCTTACTCACTGGGCAGCATTGCAAACAGAACACTCTACTTCTTTATCTAGTGCGATTGAAGCTCTTAGAGCAAGCACACTACGGCTTCCAGTTACGGGAGGGGCAAAGGTATCATTATACACTTTACAAAACTTTACTACTAAGTACCATGATTCCTGTGGCCTCGTGGGGCAACGTAACTTAGGTTCATGCTAAACAAGTCTTCTTTTCTATGCTTTGCTGCTTTATCTGTGAAATGTGAAGTTGATGCTTATAATGTACCTTTTGCAGGCTGACGTTCTTACCGTTAAGAATGCTGTCAGCTCAGCAGTTGACATTATGCAAGCAATGGGCTCATCCGTCTGCTACTTGTTATCAAAGGTAGATGAACTAAAAGGCCAAATTTGGTTCATTTGTGTGTGCTTTAGCAGATGCAATAAGTTGTTTGTTTTGTTTTGATGATGGCGCCGCACTGACTACAGTGACTTTAATATTTCAGTCTATACAATTTTAATGACCACATAGGTTAATAAAATGATAGTGCAAGTGGTGGTTATCGGGGGAAAGGTATTTTTTGTAACTAGCTTAGGCAAAATGACATTGCTTGATCAGGTAAGCATTCAAATTAGACGTTGCAAAATTGTAATAGATGCTGTTGAGGTTATGATTATTCAAGGTTTGATAGCGTAGTCTGTGGTATAATGGGGCCTCGTGATAATACCTGTAAGAGAGTAGATGGTATTGTGATGGTCTTTTAACTAATCCAGTCCAGTTTAGATCTGGTAAACCATGGTAAACTATGGAGTAAATTTTACTATGCTGAATTGCTGAAAATTATCGACCTCATTCTGGTATTTATATGAAAGCAGATGATGTTTTCTTGCTTTGCTATGTAGTTTCATTATTAGTGTCCCATCTTTGTGTTGATTGATCATATCCAACAAAACAACAGTCTACAACCTCTGTGGTTATGCTCTAGTCTATCTAATCATTGGCTAATGTTTTGCAGTTACAGGCTACACACTCTCTGGTTACAGAACTTTCAGCTGTTGCTGCCAAAGAAAGCACCATGCTCAATGAGTACAGGGAACTCCTGGGTACCGCAGCAGCCCTACAGGTACATTTTTGTTTTCTTATCCATATCATTACCGTTCTCTATCTCTGCAAGGTTTAAGAGTACGACGACCAGAAAGGGACCTGTTTCAAATGTAAAATATTGCTGCATCGCTGCATCTTCATATGGAATTATAGGCTGCTTCAATTTGCAGATGTACCTGATACCAAAAGAAGGATATGTTTTTCTGTTCAGTTTAACTTAAACCGTACCTTTCTCTGAACAGGTCCAAGAGTCCAGCCTAAGGACACAACTCATACAAGAAACAGAGTGAACAGCTTAATGCCATGTATGTCTAACTTAAGAATAGAGTGTAGAGGTAACACCATTCATTAGTTTCAGTAGCTGACTTTTGTATCTACGTTCTCTCCCCCACTTCCTATTCATTTTCCTTTTTCTAGTTAGGTATATTTCCCCATTTTTTCCTTCTGTACTTCCTGCATGCCCTTTTCTGTCTCAACGATTTACATGGAAGAGAAGTACAGCAACACGAAATCATATCGATCGATCCATGGTGACGAGCCTGTCAATGTTTTATTTGTAGCGGCCTACAGAGGAAAGCTTGTTGTAAAGTTTAGCTCTTCTCTTCCTCC
The DNA here is from genome assembly GCA_000325765.3 of Leersia perrieri. Lineage (NCBI taxonomy): Eukaryota > Viridiplantae > Streptophyta > Magnoliopsida > Poales > Poaceae > Leersia > Leersia perrieri. The sequence goes on from CM002480.1 coordinate 24,685,294, forward strand.
ATTTTACTTGTATTTGCCATAGGCATTATAGAGTTCTGTACTCCTGTAGCATTTTGTTTATCGGAGGCTCCCAATCCAAGCTTGGGAAATCAGAAGGTGCCAACCTAACACTGTAGAGTAGATGATAAGTTCCTGATTCTGACTGACTTCATGATCGACATGTGTAACTAACCTTTTCTTTTGTGACATGATAATCTTTTATTGGTATACAATGCTTCAGTTTCTTGGTTCTTTTGGTTGCTTCCAACAGTTTGTGTCGAACGCTTGTTTTATGGACATAATCTAAGATTTGTGCTACGCTTTCTTACTTCTTACCTTCTGTTGATGCACATGGAGGCACATTAGTGTCCTGGCTATGGTTTTCCCATCTCTGCATGCATCAATGTGTCCTTGCTGAATTAGTAGTACAAGTGATGTTGATTGCTGAACATAATTCTGTCCCCAAAAGAATACACCAGGTCATTCTGCTGCATTGCTTAGGTTGATGGCTAGCTCCTTTTACTAATTCTTTTCATTTAATCTTTTGACCCTTTTTTTAGATATCTTTTGACCCTTTGGAGGTGTGGGGCGCACGATGGTAGCAGGACATTGCCCCCTTTGTATTATTATATCATTTATTAACGATTATGCTGTCATGGAGATGAGTAATCCTTTTATTTTAAAATATTTGGTACGTGGTGGCTATCATGCTACCTGCCTGAATGATGTTCGTGGTACGATGCTATACTGCTATATGCTCTATAATGTCCAGTTGAAACTTGAAAAGTAGCAAAATAAGATTCTTTGATTCGAGATATTCAGTTCAACCCAGAAAGAGGTTGTTACTTGTCATGCATTGAAATCGAATACCATACTATTCTTATTAGGCTCTTGTTGCTATCAAAGGTCAAAATGTACAGTACGGTACTATATGCTTTACAAAATGTAGAGTTGAACACTTTAACATTGAAAAGTAGCAAAATAGGAGACTTGAATTTATATATCCAGTTCAAACCAGAATGAGATTGGTACTTCTCATGAAAAAAGAATCGCATAGCGCTCGCTCTCGTTGCTGGCAAAGGTCAAAAATCCGAAGTAAGTATTTGATGGGTAGATACATACAAATAATCCTCTCTAGAGCATTACTGGGAACGAGGCAAAGCACAAACAAAAAATCCTGTAATCAAATATCAACTACACTGCTCTGGGTGACGCAGCTAAAAGCAAACCTTCGTTTACGTATCATCGATACTGGTATTGATTCATGCTTCCAGTCGCACAATTCACAGCCAGCTTCATCTGTGCAATTCAAGATGGTAATGCTGAAATTGGCAGCTTTCAGCTTCTTGGCATCATCGATCCTTGTTCTGTCTAACCGTCCGGGCAACTCTATTTGCGTGGGGTACAACAACAGCATCAGTCTTGATATACAAGAATGGCAGCAACTGCATTAACAGTACCTGCATAGCATCAGAACAGTAAATCAGTTACTAATGAGAAGGCTAGGTCCGTTAATATGGACCAAAAAACTGGACATAGCGTACCTTACGAAATCAGCGAAATACATCCTAAGACTTTACGGCTCATTCAAACATTTGCTGAGACTTCTGTCTCAGACTCCTTGCTTTCCTCCAGTACTTCTGCTACGGGTTCACTCTCCTCTGGTTGGTCATCTGACTGATCACTGTCTTCTACCGCTGTATCCTTTTTGTTCAGCTCATCCTGTTCTTTTTGTATAGCTATCTTATTGGGCACAAGAACAACGTATATATTCCTTTCCATAAAATTTTTACTTTCTTCTGTTGCCATCTGAAATATGGCAAAGAAAATTTAAAACGGTATGCCTAGTTGACCGTATTGAATTGGATGAGATAATTCGATAATAATAAACACTATGGCTATAAGTGTAGACAAAGGCCATTTGAGATGAACACGCAAGCAACAAAAGGCAGATTTTTGTTCTTATGCCATCAAGGGAAACAAAGTAAATCTAAATTACCTCACCGACATCATTCTGGAACCGCCTAATAAGTTCAATAGCTTGTTTTTTATACAAATTCTCCCGGCCTTTCAAGTTCACCATTATCTTGACCTGAAAGAGTACTCTCAAGTGATAAGTTACACTGTTGCACTTTCCAAAAATGGGAAGCAAAACGAAGATAATCTTTATCACCTTGTCACCAGCTTTAAGAAACTTCCTTGCAGCTTTAAGCCTAACGCTGTAATCATGAATGTCAATGTTGTACCTGACAAAAATTAAAGAGAGAGTCCAACATCACAACCTCAACTCACAAACACATAAAGATTTACTCCCTCTGTGACGGAGGGAGTAGTAGTCTAAATATGCAGATACACAATGAAAACATTGCTAATGCCAACAAAATTTGTATCACTCCATTATTCAAGCAGTTTTCTCCAAGAGCATACAGCAATAAAAAGAACTTATTGTTGGGAACAAACATGGCACCTAGCTCATGTAACTTGCTAAAAGAAATGGTGATACATACCCCATCTTAAGCTCTTTCAAGCCCATGCGCTTTGCTGCAAAGAGTAAACATCAAAAGTCATGACCTTTTATGTCATTAGCAACAATGCTGTAGATAAAACTTCCGGTTAGAAAAGTTTACCAACAGATCTTTTCTGCTGAGTTCTTTTCTTCTTCTGTTGTTCGTACCTGTGCTTTCTGTACAACATAATGAAAACGCATTCAAACGATTGTTCCAGATGACAGAAATCTGAATGAGCATAGCAGAGGACCATGCATGCCAGGGACCAGAAGTAAAAGGGCGAAGCTTGCTAGCACAAAAATTAATTCAGCATCCCAACGCATGATAGTTACTATCTGCCAATACAATGGACAATAAAATGATGAGGACCAAACCTATTACTTTATTAATGGTACAATGGCCAGGTTCCATGGTAGTAAATATGTGACAATGATGGGAGGCAAGGATTACAACAGACATGAGGGTAGGAGTCAGAGGACAGTGATCTGTTGCTACTGAACAATTACTAAGTAAATAATCAATTTTCTTACAGCTTGCACCTTTGGCACCATCAGGACCAAACTTACCGACACTAGATGGTTTGTGTCTTGCACAATATATTATGTTGTTTACAACTTAAAAACACAACATAACTAAAGTAAATTTTAACATGACCTAGTTCCACATTGACAAATTTGGTGATATGAGGTAAACAAATCGTCTGTTCCAAAGACAGGTGATAATTGCAACATACTTGTAATCTTTTTCTTGAAATAGTCGGAGCACCGGAGGGTCTCCATCTAGTGATAATATTGCCTGAAATGAAAAAAGAAATCAGCAATATTCATTGGTAAAGTGTTGTCCAAAACAAATGCAACCTAATTAAGTAAGATTTATCTTGTTAAGCATACAGGCAGTTTATGAAATTGCCACGCAGAAAACTCACTTAGCAAGGGATGGAAAGACTGTTATTCAGCAGCAGGTAACCATTGCTAACAGATTTATTTACTCTAGAAGCACTATTTGATAGTCTCGCTTATTTAACGTATTGGGCATTTTTAACCTAATGTGGCAAAACTAGCAAGTCCTTTTTCTCAGCAAAAAGTGAAAAATTATAAGTTATTCATTAACCTTTTTGTTAATAATACTACACATTCACATGGTCACAAACAATGTTCTGCTGCGATGCATATAATATGTTGGGGATGCATGTTTTTGTGAAGAAATGACTATAAATATATCCGGCAATTAGCATACCAGTATAAGATCGTTTTCATCTGCAATCTGCACTGCTTCACTTACAGATACCACACCTACCTGTAAGAGGCACAATGAAGCGCATGATGATGAAACAAACAGGTTAGGCATAATTGGGCACATATAGAAATAATATCTAGACGGAATTTGTTGAAATTACAGAATTGGATATCTGGATATGTTCCGTACCATTCTTTTCTGCTCATCCAACAGCCTAACCGTTGAAGTCCTGAGAAATCAAAGTAGCTCACAACGTTTATATACTTTATACTAAAATAAAATGAACACAGCAGGTCAGTAGGCACATCAAATTCCTCTCTGTGTTTCTCCCAATTCAATGGAATGTCCCCTTCCATGCAATTGCTTGGGAACAGCACGTACAAGCAACATGTGACACGACCTCTCGAATTCAATAGCATCTAACGCCGAAAAAAAAAATCAACCAGAAACCCCCCAAAACCTACTCGATTCGCTCGATGTCGAGAGCAGGGTCGTAGTCAGGGTCAGGGCCACGGTCCCTCCTCCCCCACCCACCGCCGCCGCCACCACCACCGAACCCCTCCTCATCCTCCACCTCCTCGTCGCTCTCGTACGAGGCCGAGTACCGCGCCACCACCACCAGCCGCGGCCGCCTCCACGGCCTGGTCAGCAACCTCGCCGACGAGGACGAGGAAGCGGAAGCCGCCGAGGCGTGGCCGCCGGTGAACCTGCGGGCGACTACCCGCGGCGCGAAGGCGAGGCCGGCGGCGATGCCGACGACCATGGCCGGCGACCGCGACGGCGACGGCGGTGGTGGGTGGCCTTATCTGCTTCGCTCTCCGGAAGTTTTTTGCCGCGAGAGAAGTGGAAACGAGTGGAGGTCGCGGCCTCACCTCAGGTTTGGCCGACGCGAGGACGACGAGGGAGAGATGGGCCCCGTCTCGGGTATTGAATTGGGCCGAAGGCCCAAAAAAGCCCAAAATGGACGCTCTCTTTGGTCGAGGGGTTTTTTTATGGGCCGTGTTATTTCAGGTAGGAGCTAACCGCTAACTGTTTAAGATGGGCCCGTGTTGGGTTTTGAGTTGGGCTGAAGGTCTAAAGAAGCCCAAAGCGGCCGCTCTCTAGTCGCTTGGGCGGAGGGGTTTATGGGCTATCTTATTTCTGGTGGGTTACTGGGCTAACGGCCCGAAAAGAGAAGGTTTGTGACGTGTAAAATAGGAACAAACTTTAACCATCGTTTGGCTTCGGCTAATTAAGCCAAACCAAACGGAGGGAAAAAATAATTTAAGGGTAATTTTTATGTTTGTATTATTCTCGGTTTGAAAGTCTGTTGAATAGAAAAATATTTCGATGAAAAATACCCTAAAATCAACTCTAAAATTAAGTTTCAGAATATAGATTTCGGTGTTGATAAGCCAACGGAGAAATGATATGTTCTGTCTGAACGACGTGATACTAGATAGTATTGGTAATTTTTCATGTTTGATTTTTTTTTTTTTNGGGGGCATGCAAAAGCTTTGCATGTCATTTCATTAGGAGGAAAAAAACAGTTACACGCCGGCTCAGCCGGCTTGGACCTAAGTCCCTTACATGGATTTACAGGTTAATATCTCGCAAATAATTAGAAAATTTCGACGGCCCGCCATCGCGCCACGATCTTAGCTCATCCATAGCAGAATCTGCGACCTGATGCATTTGCCGTTCTACATTCTCGAATACACGGCTGTTTCTCTCCTTCCAAATGCACCAAATCACTAGTGTTGCAATTCTGCTTGTACCATTCATATTTGAATTGAATGGTACAACTGTAATATATATGCAATTTACTGTTGTTTGTAAAGATGAATTGAGTGGTCTCTGCAGTCTGCACTGTGAATCTGTGATGATGGATGCCTATCCAGTTGGGCCCAACATAACGCAGATCGATCAAACAGCAACAGTGGTTTTGAACATGCGTGCGTGGTGAGCAGATGCGGGCCGGCCGGGACCAATCTCAGCAGCGGCCATGATTGCTCTCGCAAGCTATAGCCAAAGCCGCGCATGAGTACGCCCGTACTACGAGCTGAGGCAAGCACTGGTCGCTCCATCCCTGCATATGTTCCACGACGAATTCGACGAATTCCCCTTACCATATCTATTATGCATCAGGTCAGGAACTGGGGATCCTATATATCTAGCTCTAGCTGCAACCATCTGAGGATCGATCAAATGTGTTTTCTCGTCTGAATTTCTCGATCAATCAGTCGCATAAGCTATATTTGAGAAGTTCGCCGACTTGCACTGTGGAGATCACTCGTCATGCTACTGATATAGGAGTAAATGCCGTTCTAATCAGCACACACACATAACGCATTACAGTTTCTGACAGTGATTCATCGGTTTGAATTAATTTCGACCTCGCAAATTGCAGGGGAAAAAAGCCTCTTTTTCAGGGTCTGGTACCTCGCATGCTTGCAATTGCATTGCATATTGCATGTGGATTGTCTGTGTCTAGTGTCTGCCCCTTGGACCCTGCAATCCTGAGATGAATGCGAGCATGTGTTTGTGGGCACACGTCCTGTGCAATGCAATTGTTCATCGATCTGAATTCATTCTGAAAAAACGGCTTGCAACTTTCAGGCTTTCTTTCTACTGCAGCAATAACACCAAGCGTACTTTCAGGCTTTCTCTTCAATTCTCTGAACAGAAACCACTCGATCGTACGTATTGATTTCTGAAAAGCTCCATCAATTAGCATGCGAAGTTGCAATTTGCAAGTAAACCAACCACCCTAGGTTCTTTACTTTCTTGTTGTTATGATGCTATTTTATCTTGGAAATGGAGAACTCAGAAGTGTGTACTCCATGGAACGCAATTTCAGGCTTGGTTGAAAAAATCTCTTTGGAACGCAATTGCTTTCAGGCTTTCAGTTTCAGATCCGAATAGAACAGTGAATAGTCAGTCCTTCCCTAGTGCTGTTTACTTGTAGTAGCACGCACTGTCACTCAGTGTCACTGCTAACTGGGCCCCATAAACAAGCACAAATCACCCGGGGGGCACTTGTCAGTGATAAGATCAACAAACAGCAGAGATGGTTATCTCTGTACACTCACGCAGAGAGATTTAAATTGGATGGTCCATGCTTGCATATGTCGGTGAGAACTTCTTACTCTACTGAAATTCTTGCATTGAATTTTTTCAAAGGTAAAACAGATCAGCAATGAATTGGCATTGAATTCCCGTGCCAAACATTGGCATATTGATGGATCTACCTTCAAGCTAGCTCCTATACTACTAGAAATGGAAGCCTCTTCATCACTCACCTTGGTCTGTACAAGCAAAAAGTCTCAAAGTTTTCAGCTATCCAAAAAGTTCAGAGATACATCTGCAGGTCCCTACTCCTTTTCTGAACTCATCACAGGTTGGCTTCAGTAGTCTGTAGTACTCACTCGATCGCCATCAATTCCTTGCAATAGCTTCAATTCAAGAGCTTCGCATTGGAGTGCAAACTAGCTACTTGCTCTCAATGTAGCTAGGGTTCTAATCATATTCCTATCCTGTCTGCTCTTAACTCTACCTGAGATTCTGCCTCACTTGTCTTGTGTAATCCAACTTGTGCTCACTGATAACTGTTTGCAGTATTAGCTACTTCTGGTAGCTTTGGCACTAAGCAGATTACACAATGCGTCCAAGAACGCAGGTATCCAAGAAGGAATCATCCAAATGGTAAAGACAACATACCTAAGTATGTGAGGCCAAGAACACAGAGAAAATGACACTGTTTTGCTGTACTAGCTACTCTGATGATGTTCTTTCCCTCTCTTTCTTTCTATCTGATGGTTTACAGGATTACAGTGAGACAGGCAGGCACACATACAGTGCAATGGCATTGTTCAGGGAACAAAACAAACATAGGCATTATTGGCCAGGATCTACCTAGGGGTGGTGGTCAGTTAACACTAGGCAGAGTGTTGAGCAGTGCAAGATGTGTACAGTTCGATGTGAATAAAAGTGTGCAGTGCAATGCAGTGGCATCTTGGAAGGGGAGACCCCTCTCTTTCTAGGCACCATTAATCAATCAAACACATAATACCATTAATAAAGAACAACCGACAAAGCTCAACTCTCATCAGAATTCAGAAGAGAGATAGTACTAACAGGTTATCAGTGAGTGCTTCCATGCAAGAAACTGTTAGGATGTTAATGACAGCGCAAATGATGCATCGATGCCAATTATTAAGCTTTTCTCAGGAGGAATCATTCAGGAGCTTAGTACTCTTCTGAAGAGACAAGACAAGAAGGGCGGCAGAAGCAGCATCATTCTTATCTGCTGCTTCTCGCAAGGAGACAGAAGTATACGAGGTGATCGGGAGACGAGTACAGCAGATTAAAAAAATACTATAGTATCATTGGTAAAAGAAAAAATTATCATTGGGCCCTCATCGGCTCATCGCCGCGGGCAGCCGGCCTGCAGATTTCTAATTTAACCGGGTCAAATTGTCAAAATATCGTCAGATCGATTTGAGCTGTGACGCGAAATATATCGTTTGTTTTCTGGGGCGCAGGTATCATTGTTTGCCCATCCATCCATCTGCATGCATGCATTCATGCTTCCAGCTTGCTGCTAGCTTGTCAAGTTCAGAATTTGTCTGCAGAGTCTGTCTCTGACTAGGTAAGGTCTCATGCATTCAGAAATAAGAATGCCAATATTAAAACCCGCAAAAAAAAAGAATGCCAATATTAAAAAGAAGAAAAGAAAAAAGGAAATCAGAATGCAAGATTACAGAAATTTACAGAAGTCTTGAGATGAGCTACCAAAAATGAAGGAAACTCAATCAAGTTAATTTGAGTTAGGATTAGATAAAGGCGGAAATTTTGCACTTATTTTCTTCTTTTTTGTTCTCGAGAATGAATGAATGCAGACAAAGGATTTGCCGCAACAGAAATAAGAAGATTCGATCTCTCGATCGATCGGTCTGGCTCTGGCTGTCATTGCGATCATGCTACGCAATCTTGCATGTGAACCTTAGCTCTAGCTATCTGCTCGTTGATATCCAGCTGCAAGCATGGATGAATGGAAGGCTTGTTTGAAAGTAACGATAGCTATCTAGAACTCCATGTATATAAATTTGATCAGATCATCACACTATATATGACTTTGAGAGGTCGATCTCGACATGATTCCGTGGTGCAATCGAGTAAATTAACTAATGCTTCCGTGGCCAGTTATTGCAGTTGCAGGGTCTATCTATGGGATAGCTGAAACTTGACGGCTCCATTTTTTGCTCGTTACCAATGTGATCGATCATTCGATCTAGCTAGCTCCTGTAGCTTAGAGAAAGCTTTTGCCTTGTCAACGTCTTTTGCTTGCGACGTACCACTGCGGCCGCTATCTTGTTTTGACTAGATGTACGTGCATCTGCTGTCCCCATTCCAATTAGTGCTATACCTACGTAGGAGTGTACAGTACTATTTGTATCTTGCACATATCAGGTGAATACTTAACTTTTGGCATTTGATCTTCCCAAATATAGTGTAATCACTAGACCCTCCTGTAATTAAGTTATTTGAGCGAAAAGATTCTTTTGGCTGTAATCCATTTGGGCAAAATGATTTCTTTTTGCCACTTTACGAAACAACCAGAAAGTGTGGTGGTGGTGTTGGCCTGTGGTATGCGACCTGTTCAGCTGGCTCCAGCCTAGCCAGCAAAAACCATTCAGCCCAACCAACTTCTATAAAAAAACATTCAGCCTAGCCATTTTTAGTCCAGTCCAGCCAGCCGAATAGGGCCATGGTGTTTTTTTTCCTGACTATAGCCTTTCATGATTATAGTATTGTAATACTTCGTTTCTCTCAAAGTCTTACAACAATAATGCACGATCCTTATCCTTGCATATTCTCAAGAAACGGTGGTGCCTATGAGGAAGTGATTTTCAGAGGCAAAGAGGATCTATTTGGTTGGTATCTAACTCTTGAGAGTCTGAAGAAGCCGGAAATCCTAACTTCTATAACTCATGGTTTCTTAGTTTATTTTCTGAATTTTGTAACTATAAATTCTCGTAAGATGAATTAAAATCTAGACTGTTTGATATAACTTCTTGTAGCTAAATATTCTAAGAGAAACTACGGTGGTCAGAAGCTCCTCCTAAATGGGGTATGACCGTATGAGAAATTAAATATGGGAAGAATGCTACTGCATTTGTTTAATCCAGTATATACTTGCCATAAGTCAAAAGACCGTTTTAAAAGTAAGTTGCATAAACTTTTTATTTTTTAAATAAATTATAAACTTATCTTGGAACCTACTTTTTCGTGCGTGGTAAGTACTCCCTCCGTGGTTTTGATCCAAACTTGCATCACTCTTAGGTTTTGTTCGGTTATTCCTTCCCTAAGAAGATTGTGGGGGATTTGGAGGAGATTTATTCCCCTCCTGTTAAGGCGTGGAATTATTCTCCCTCAACCCCCGCGTATTCCTTCCTGTTGGGGATTAATTGAACAAGCCCTTAATCGGCAGAGCTTCTCTTAAAGTAAAGAGGGTTGTGGAATCCCCCAGCTTTAGAGAAATTATGATGAAGTCATTTAGTCACATTCAACAAAATATGCATGATATTTCTCGTTCAATTTGGCTACATACTTTCTTGTCTTGACTAATCACAACTACTCTAGTAGTTGCATCAACCATATTTTTCTGCTTAAAAAAAAGCCCAAAAATAATCATATTTTATAGCGGAGAGAGTAGTAAACGTCCATTGGTGACAAGTAGAGTACATATAAGCTCCTCAAGATGAAAAAAATACGGTGGCGTGAGGAAGAAAATGAATTAATAAGTGAAGCTAGCACAGTGCAGGCTGTGCACCGCTGCACTGCACTGAAGCTGCCGTAGAGTTCGAGCTACTAGCTCGCTGCTGCATTTATGGCCTTGGCCATCTCCTCCTCCTCCTCCCTCTCTCTCCCCCATCCCAACCTCGCGAGCAGCAGCAGCTGCTCGGAGTATTAATGGCGGTGTAGACTAGACCACACCACACAGACACAGCTCACTGCATCTGCCTCCCTCCGCCACCGCCGCAGGCAATGCGCCGCACTCTCTGAATCCCTCATCTTCTTCTCCCTCCTCACACCGATATATATATCCAGCACATTTTACATAATTGCTTCGCTTGCTTGCTGCCGTAGCCACTTCTACCGCATTTGCGACATTACTCTGATCAGACCTATAGCGCGCGCGCTTTGATCGTCGCCGTCTCCTCCAATGGCGCCGCGACGGCGGAGCCTATTAGCGGCGTTCGTCGTGGTGGCGTTGTCTCTGTTGTTGGGAGAAGTTGCCGTTGCGGTGGCTGCCACCGCCGGCGGCGAGGAGGAGCTGTGCGAGTCGGCGGCGGCGCGCGGAGACAGGGTGGAGGCGCTGCCGGGGCAGCCGGCGGTGGGGTTCGCGCAGTACGCCGGCTACGTGACGGTCAACGAGCCCAGCGGCCGGGCTCTCTTCTACTGGCTCACCGAGGCCGCCGCCGCCGCCGCCAAGAAACCACTCGTCCTCTGGCTCAACGGAGGTAATTAATTGAGTCCGATACGTACGCTCTCGTACAAAATTTCTTGCATGATTTCTCTCTGCATGAGTACGTACGTAAGTACGTTCCTTCTTCATTTGATCCATGTAGCTGGTGGTCATGGGTTGGGGATTCTTCTATTCCTTAATTGCACATGCTGGTAATAATGGCTTTGCTCATCGATCCTAACTACTGTACTTTACTCCACTACGTACAGTGAGGTAGATGGATCGGTCGTGTACTCGTGTTGACCAAGCCGAGAGTACACAACACATTCCTGGAGCCCTAGCTCACTAGAGTACCTTTGGTTAGCTTTTATGGAGTTTAAAAGGATCGAGAGCTAGGTTCAAACTTTCCAGAGCTTTTGACACGCACTCCTAGGTTCAAACTTCTTGTCATCAGTCATCACACGCGCCCTATCTATAACGGAAAGGCCACATTCTCTCTTTTCCAGTTTCTCTCCGACTTCAAAATGCAAGTTACTGTGCTTAGCTCTTTGTTGTCGAGAGAGAAGACCATTTCTTTCATCTGTTTCTTTCATCAGTTGTGTGCTTAGCTCTTTGTTGTCTGTGTTTGATCATGGTACAACAGACACACGAGTGTTTTGATCGAGCAATTGGAAACTATAGCTACTCGCTGTTTGAGGGACATGCAGAACAGGCGCAGTGTTGTAGTACAGTGATAGTAAATGCAGGGATTAAATTTGTCTGTGCAAAGACATGACCAATGCCTGAAGAAACATTAGCAGCAGCAGCTGCTAGCGAGCTCAGCTCACGAGTGAGTAGTAAGTAAATGCAGTCCGGTCGGAGCAGGAGCAGGCTGCCTGCACCGGCGTGTTCCTGCATGCATGTCAAGCTCCATCCTTTGCATTTTTCTGTCAAATTAAAGATTAGAGAGAGAGATAGAGAGAAGCAGACAAGAACCATGCCTCGAAACTCATGCTTGGTTCTTTTCTTCATTAGGTTAGAATAAACAAGCACTAGCTAGGTACAGTAACAGTAGGTACACTTAAGCTAAGTACACACAAACACTGATGTCTGAAAAAATCTAAACATGTGTATGCTTTGCCCAAACGGTCGAAGAGGTCTACTGGAGTACTCATTTGTATTACTTCTACTAGTAATATTTTGCCGAACCTCTTGGGCTTTCTTTAAAAAACCAGGTCATTATCAATATAATGATCTTTTATGAAAAAAATGCACTAATATCGCCTTTACAACTTTATTTGATGAACCAAATGGAGCGAAGTACAGCTGTGGAGAAAGGCATGCATGCATGTGTGCATGTTACTTGCTCAAGCTGACGACCTTTTGGACTTTTGCATTGACATTTACTTCTTCGCCACCAAATCTCCTCTCTTGTCCTGAACGATGTACGCACTGAGATTTTCTTTTCCTTTTACACTGCCTGAGATTTCTTTTCCTTTTACCACTGCCTACTATGTTCTTGTCATTCTTTAATGTTTACTGCTATCCATGCATATTACTACTACCATGTCATGGATCAGTTATAATGACAGAGTAATATAGCAGTAGAAAACTGTCAGTTGAGGCCCTTCTAATCACTTCCACTGTTAACCACTAATCACACATTGCTTGTTTTATGATTAATCCAAGCGTAAAACAAACTCTCCCAATCTCTATCTGTATCTCTGAATCTCCCACTCCTAGGAGAAAAGAGCCATCTCTGACCGGCTGCAAGAGACGTTGAAATGTCTCTCTGAAATCCCTGCACTGCACACACACCTGAGAGCGGCTGTATATGTATGTGAGCCTGCGAAATCGAGCAGCGAGAGTACCACACTGTGCTTGCTCAGTGCAGCAACATTTCTCACCTCGGCGAGCGACGATGCAGAACTCATCTGCGCGCGTCGTCTGCATCGTTACCCTTTCTGATTGATTCAGAATTGTTCTGAACTCTGAATTCAGGCCGGCCGATTGAGCAGCAGAAATGGCGCGCTCGGTCTGATGAACGATCCCGTCCGTCCATCCATCGTCCTTGGAGATCAACGCAATCTTAGCCACATTTCATTTCAGATTGCCTCATGTGAGTATGTGACTGAAGCAGGAGGGGCCAAGAAATGATGAAGCCTACCATTGCACTGTACTACTCTGCATTCTGCACACACACAGGCCTGCAGATCCATGCATGTTTGCTAGTGAGAGTGAGTGAGTGAGTGACCCAAAAGCTGCAGCACCAAGCAAGGGAGGCTCATGTCTGTTTGTTTTGTAATTTTCTCCCTGTTTGCAACTCACTCGGCCTTATTATGATCAATTATTATTATTCCATTTGCTTCATCTCTCCGGTCATCATCATGCTTCCTTCCCCTGGATAAAGCCACATGCTACAATCCAAACAGTAACCTTTACCCCCACAACAACAAATCACATATAGTCACACACATTGTTTCAGAATGCTGAATGGCTCATTCCTTTCTCTGCATTTTCACTGCAAGATCACAAGCAACTAGCTAGCCTTTTACTGCCTTTTGGGCTCCATTTTCTTGCACAAAAAAGGAAACAAGAAATAATCTAACACAATGCCATAAACAATGGAGAGAGAGAGAGAGAGAGAGAGAGAGAGAGAGAGAGAGAGAGATGCAGGCAGGCACGGTGGGTTCCTCTGGTGGCACCATGGCTGTTCTCTTTGACTAGTTTGTTCATTGGGAATGGGGTCTGGAGTTTTGCAGTCTTGCAGAGCGGCCGGTGCACGCCTCTGCGAGATGGATGATGCAACTCTTGATTGGATTCTCAGATCTCTCTTTTTTCCTTAGGACTTGCTTGTTTTGGGAGTTTTGGAGCTTCTCAAGTGTAACTATGCTCATTGAGCTGCATTGCATGTAAATAGCAACTGCAGCATATACTTACTGTTTTGCTAACAGTTTTTCTCTGATGTTCTTCTAACAACTTCAGATTGGATTACTAATGATCTTTTTAAAATACTGTAGCTGTAGATATATCCTTTTAACTCCAGCGATCACATAAGCATATTGTTGATCATTATTCAGGTCCTGGATGCTCATCGATTGCGTATGGAGCATCTGAAGAGATTGGCCCTTTCCGGATTAAGACAAACGGAACAGGTCTCTTTCTGAACAAGTACTCATGGAACAGAGGTGAGACTATGCTCAGTAACTCATCATGCCTAATGATCCAACGCCTGCGACTGATGAACACTTGTTACTGCAGAGGCAAACCTCCTGTTCCTGGAATCACCTGCCGGAGTTGGCTTCTCCTACTCTAACACCACCTCTGATCTCAAGACATCTGGCGATGAGAGGACTGGTAACTAATCTGTTAAATTTACCAACCAAATCTGTCTTAATACTGCATCATATAAACTGGCAAATTGTTTAATATTCCCTTGATGTTCTTTCTGAATTTGATGTGAATGTGCGATGCAGCTCAAGATGCGTTGCAGTTCTTGATCAGTTGGATGTCACGCTTCCCACAGTATCGGCACCGGGATTTCTACATTGCTGGAGAAAGCTATGCTGGTAAAATGCGTAAAATGGCAATACATCACCATGTCTGAAACTGTTATCTCTGCATAATCTAACTACTATCCTTCAACAAAATCTGCACAAATTCTAGGACACTACGTCCCCCAATTGGCAAGGAAGATTGTCGAGTTCAACAAGGCCTCACCATATCCTTTCATCAACCTCAAAGGAATCCTTGTAAGTAATCATCAAACTCAACCAAACTCTGAACTCAAAACTGAACCCAAATGATTCATCTCTGACACAGAGTTTCAGACTGAAAAATAACCATGAGAACTCAAACTGAACCCAAATGTTCCATCTCTGACAGAGAATTTCAGACTGAAAAACACTAACAATGTGAATAATTTTCCTAATTAATAAGGTGGGCAACGGTGTGACTGACAACTACTACGACAACATCGGCACGGTGACATACTGGTGGACGCACGCCATGATCTCGGACCAAACCTACAAGGCGATCATGTCGTCCTGCAATTTCACCAGCACCAACGTCTCCCGCACCTGCAACCGCGCCATGAGCTACGCCATGAACCACGAGTTCGGCGACATCGATCAGTACAGCATCTACACGCCGTCCTGCTCCGCCGCCGCCGCGAACGCCACCGCCACCGGAACCGGCCGCCGCGGCACCGGCAAGGCCGTGATCAGGTTCAAGGACACCCTCCTCCGGCGCCGGTCGTTCGGATACGACCCCTGCACGGAGACATACGCCGAGAAGTATTACAACCGGGCGGATGTTCAGAAGGCCATCCATGCAAACATCACTGGGATACCCTACAAATGGACTGCCTGCAGGTTACTACAGAATTACAGCTTTTTTGTTTTTTTGGCATTCTTGTCATTGCTGAGACTGGAATTGGGAGAGTGTGACACTGAATTTGGTTTTGGGTTTGTTTGACAGTGATGTGCTCATCAAGACGTGGAGAGATTCAGAGTTCTCCATGCTGCCGACTTACAGGTTGCTGATGAAGGCCGGGCTGAGGATATGGGTGTTCAGGTGAGTGGAGGATCTGGAATGTGCCAAGTTAGACTTTGATTCAGCAGGAAGTTCTTCAGGAATCATGATTCATGAGTCTATTGTAACTGATAAAAATGCAGTGGCGACACGGATTCGGTCGTACCGGTGACTGCGACAAGGTTTGCACTTAGCCATCTTGGACTGAAGACTAAGATCCGCTGGTACCCATGGTACTCAGCTGGACAGGTAGTGAACAATCACCTTTGCTGTTTTTCGGAAGCAGTTTAAGCAAAAATCTTGTCACTGCAAGTCTATATACCTATTTGCAATGATGGATGATTCATATGTGCAGGTTGGAGGATGGTCTGAGGTGTATGAAGGTCTGACATTTGCATCAGTAAGAGGTGCTGGGCATGAAGTGCCATTGTTTCAGCCAAGAAGAGCATTCAGGATGTTTCAATCATTCTTGAAAGGGGAGCCATTACCAAAATCCTGATGGTTCCTGCCAAGAACTGATGTGTAGCTACAAAGTCTGAGAAATCTGTAAAAGGTGCTTGGTAGAGGTGATGGTAGTTGTGTAGTCGATAGGTGAAGAGTGTGATTGATTGGTGTTCGAAAAAGGAGAAGAGAATAAGGATGGTTGTGCCATGGAAACCATGGCATTGCAACAATGGGAGAATAAACTTGAAGCTTTCTACTCTGTTTACCACTTAGTAATTTTCTCATAGACAAAAAACGTATCTCATGCAATTCAACGCAAAAGGAAGCCATAAAGCAAATTTGCACAATGTAGCCAAAGTGTCACCGCCCACAATTAGTACTTCTAGTAACTTTATTTCTCATGAAATGAGTTCCCTGACATGAAGGGACAGCATGCAAAAACAGGTCAACTAATCTCTGAATCCAACTTATATCTCAAACAGGACATCCTGTCACTTCTATAAAATTAAGCATAGTACCTTCAGGTGACTAGAGAAAATTCAGACTTTAAACCCCTCAGCTCGGAGGCAGCGCTTGTGAGCTTCAATCCACTTGGTGCAGGCAGATTCCCCATGCTCAACGATGCACTCGTCTCTAAGCTTCTTCGTATCAGGGCATGCACAGCAAATCTTCTTCTTTGGCTTTGAGTCAGTAGCAGGAGCTGGATCACACGACCCTCCATTCACAGTGGGGCAAGCAGGTGATTGCACAGGCGTTGGTTGTTCTGTGCTACCCATCTTAGCAGCAGGTTTTCACTTAGTATCTGCACAAATGAGGCATATCGAATTATCAGTCTCTGTCAATCACCAGATAGTAGTGTTATGAATCTATTAGAAGAATAAACACTGCAGTAAGAATCATCGATCTCAGTCTATGCAACAGAAAATCAAGGAAAACTTACACTGTTACACATCCCAAGAGTAACATTTCAGGACTAATTAATGTCCTGCTGTGCTACGGAGGGCAGAACAATTTGAGCAGTACTAGTAAGAGAGGCCCTTCTCTCGGCACATGTGTTTTTATTTAAAAAAATCAGCCTGTCCTTATTTTACACTCCACTTAGATGCTCTGCAGCTAAAAAGGTGATTTCCTGAATAGTATTGCTGAACTCAATTAGCACTAACAAGAATATAAGATTACACAATGACATGTGAAATAATCAACAAAAGTTTTAATTTTTGCGGTTTGCTAAGGATCAAACAGCACACAATTGAACCACATAATCCGTGACAAAAAGATCCACTATTTTTCTGAAACCTAACACGATGCCTTTGTACAAGCAAGCAATTCTTAATCCCTACTACGCTACATTTAGGGATTTACCATTACAAGCACTGAATCCCCCAAGTCCCCAACGCAGAGGTAACTACCAACAACTTCGCATCAGCAGCACAGGCAACCGAAACAACAACCACGGGAATCATCATCATCATACACATCAACGAAACGCACGCACAGAAAGGCATGGACGAATCCTAATCGCTCACCGAATGGTCTTACTGCAGAGAAGAAATCAAATCCCCTTTTCCGGCGACGCGAATCGCGGCGCGACTAGGGGCGCGACCTCTCCACCGCAGAGAGAGGTAGAGGGAGAAGGGGGAGGGGACTTGCCTGGACGAAATCGGAGCAGAGAATCCGGCGAGCGCCGCCGCCGCCGCGTTTGCTTTCCTGCGCTTTCGCTGTAAACCGCGGAGGGGTTTTGATTGCGGCGAGTCCGCCGTGCGCGTGTCGCCCGCTTATGTGGCCGCGGCCTCTCCCTCTACTTCTTCTTGCGGCTCAAGAAAGGAAGGAAAAAAATTATGGCCCGGCCCAAGTGCTTCTTTGGCCCACTTGAACTACGGAAGTACTGTATTTTTTTTTTTTGTCCACTTGCACAAGTAAAAACGGGGTCGCGTGGGAAGGGGAAAAAAATTAAAATGCACTCATTTCTTTCTTGTTCGACACCGTTAATTTTTTTATATATGTTTGACCGTTTGTCTTATTAAAAAAAATTACATAATTATTTATTATTTTTCTATTATTTGATTTTTTAAAAATATAATTGTGTGTTTATCTATAGTTTTACTTATTTCACAAAAATATTTGAATAAAACGAACGGTCAAAAATATGTCAAAAATTCAACGAAACATTCGAGGAGCGAGTGAGTATATTCGTAAGTGAAGAAACATTTCTACAAAATTTATGTGTTTTCTCTGTTTCTCCGTTTTCTCATTCCGGGCTCTAAGAAGGGGAACGACGGGAGCTGGAATATTAGCTGGAACGTATCCAGACTACAGTGACGTGCAGTCGTTGGCCTCGGCATTCCCATTTGTATACACACACTTGTGTGGCATCTGCAGCAGTTACCTGACGAGAAACCGAAGTACGCATCAGATACGTCTCCACCTCGTGCTCCCTGACGTTGATAACTTGACATTGCATAAGCAACACACCACACAGAAGAGGACGTGCTCCCGACAGAAGCAAGTTCTCAATCAGATGCTGCCTTGCCTTGTTCGTTTGTTCTACTACTCCAGGTCACTAATACAGTAGAAAAATCACCACGAATCAGATTTTCATACTATTAATATCGTTGGAAGCCGATTCGTTTTATGGCTGGTGGACATGTATCATATGGGCACAAATCAAATTGAAGAGCGTTATTATCCCACGTTGACAATGAGAGAAAAGAAAGAGTTACACGGCACGACCTGCCTTGTCGTCACCAAACACGCCTGTGATGATTCCATTCATGAACAATTCGACACCACGACTAAAAAAAGATAACGCCCATTTTCTTATTCTATCACCCACTGTATGTCAAATGGCCTCTTAACTGGCTGCTTTGCCACCACCAAACACCCCCGAAATCGTTGTGTCATCTCGTCTTTAGGGTGCATGAGAGGGAAGAATTTGTTCAAGATGAGTTCTTGAGAACCCACTCAACCAAGGTGGAGACGCCGAATCCTGTGGCTCCCCGCTTCTTGTCGTTCCACACTGGCCCGGCCATGTCAATGTGCATCCATTGCACCTTCTCATCCACAAACTGCAAGATAATTTTGAGGCTCCATTAGTATATAGATCATTTCCTGAGAACTTTCATCAAACCGCGAACCTAGATTGAGAATGTCACTATGTTTTGATTCTAATAACCATCTAATCATATATTGCCATGTACCCGCGATATGGAAATAAGGATGTCACTTCAATTTCATGCATAGCAAAGTGGTAACTATACCTGTTTCAGGAAGAGTGCAGCAGTAATAGAACCACCCTGCCGGCCACCGGTGTTAACCATATCAGCAACACCAGACTTCATTGATTCCCAATAACTTTCTTCTAGTGGCAGTCTCCAGAACTTTTCTCCTGATACCTCAGATGCCGCAGCAACTTCCTTGGCTAGTTCATCACTTGGAGTGAAAATACCTACACAAAATATTGGTTTTAGCAAGCAAGCAATCAAAGGAACACACCTAAATATATTAATCCAAATATTAATGTATTTAAAGGAGAAGATTGCAGGTGATATGTACTCCAGTTGGTTAATCTTACCAGCAATGCTAGGCCCAAGCGCAACAACGCATGCACCAGTTAGTGTTGCCAGATCAATAATCTACATTTGAGATTTAAATCATAAGTCGCTCAAACCAGATAATTACGAGATATGGATTTAGATAAATCACAATTCAATAAAAAAGAGGCTAGAAATAAATTAGCATCCAACAATGCTAGGATGATAACCTGAGTATCAGGATAATAACTAAGGCTAGCAACACGGTAAAAATTCATGCACAAAGATATTTTTTTTAATACAAGTCATTACCTTGTCAACACCTTGATTACAAGCATACACCAAGGCATCAGCAAGTGTAAGCCTACCCTCCGCATCAGTGTTGTTTACCTGAAGAAACATATATATGCAAGCATAAGCAAAAACAGTTCCGTACTACCACTGATTTTCTATATTTCATATCATGAATATTCTAGACTTTTACAATTTTCTGCATTGTATCCACATACCTCAATAGTCTTCCCGTTAGAAGCAGTCAAAATGTCACCAGGTCTCATTCCTGTCCCACTAATCATATTTTCACAAGCAGCAACAATAAAATGAACCTCTACCCCAGAAGGCTTGATTTGGCCCAAAGCTTTAGCTGCACCAAAAACTGCTGCAGAGCCTCCCATGTCAAACTTCATCAGCTCAATACTGCAGCCTGGTCCAGTCTTAATATTGTAGCCACCACTGCAAACAAATTGGTGAATCAATTGTAAGAGTTATGTCACTGCAATAGTTCACAAATATGCGTTTATGCAGGTGTGTTACAAACCTGTCAAAAGTTAGACCCTTCCCAACAATAGCCAGTTTTCTCTTGACATCCCCACCAGGAGGTTTGTAGCACAAGTGGATGAAGTGGGGAGGATTCGCAGAAGCTGCAGCAACTCCCAAGTATGAGCCCATCTTTAACTCTTTACATTTCTCCTCATCTAATATTGTCGCAGTGAATACATCGCTGTATGTCGAAGCAATCTTTGATGCCTCCTCAGCAAGCACGGCTGAATAAAGGAGATATGCAAGTATTGAAATAAGTAAGAACATCACAATGGCATCTATCTATCAAGGAAATTCACTGTTCAGCATACCAGGGGTAAGAACATTTGCAGGTGAGTTCACAAGCTCTTTCCCGAATATCACACCCGTGGATAGATCATTGGCATACTTAAGTTTCTTGTCCACCTCTGGTCCAGAGCCAAATCCAATAAGATCTACCTGTTTAAGATGCACCTTCTTTGACTCCGACTTGTATCTGCTGTCCTCGTGCAAACCGAGCACAGTTCCTGCAATTCAAATACAGTTAAAATTCAGCATCAAACCAATGCATCCCACAAGATCACAACCATTATTTTTTTTTTAAAAAAAAGAGGACAAGCGCATCAAGATCACAGTACCTGAAGCAATTGCAGCCGCAGCGGTGAGCTTAAAATCTTCCTGGATCCCACCCGGCGAAGCGAAAACAATAGCAGCACTGCTAGCCTGAACAGACTTGGCAACTGCCGCGACGGATTCACCGATGCCCCGGTAAGCCGCCGCGGTGGAGGGGGCGTTCTGGCCAAGGCCGATCAGAGCCACCCTCTTGAACCCCTGCCCCGGGAGGCGGAGCACCACCGATTGGCCGGCTTTACCGGTGAAATCCTCCTCTGCCGAAACCTCCGACAGGAGACCGCCGAGCTGGCCGTCGAGCTTCTTTACCACGGCATTCTCGGATTCGGAGTCTTTACTCAGATCCTTCTCTGTGACCGCGATTGCGAGGATGTCCCCCTTCCAATCGGAGAATTCGACGTCTTTTGCAGCAAACGAAACCTGCAAAATCAGAAGCCGCGTGCACAACAGATTGAGCTCACTTGCAGCCAGAGGAAGCGGCGATTTCGTACCAAATCTAAACAAATACGCAAATTCGCTTAGTCTAACACTACTTTGACTTCGATCTAGTAGCATAACAATTCAATAGATTCAACAACGAGTCGTGATCAAGTCACTTTGATCTAGTAGCAATTCAACAGATTCAACAACGAGTCGTGATCAAGTCAACCAAACAGCACACAGCTTCCCTTCCACAGATAGGAAGCAGTTTAAGCAGAGGAATCTGCAACAAACAACCCAAAGCACCAAGCAAGCAAGCGACTGAACCAAAACCCAATTCCCTCCTCAACAAACACTCACCTGCGGCGGCTCGACGGCGTTGGCCTTGGTGAGCCCGAGCGCGGGGCCCGCGGCGGCGGTCGTGTGCCCCATCCGAGCGCGGTGCCCGAGCGGCTTAACCGCACCACCGTACGACGACGACGACGGCGACGGGCGAGCGGCGGTGACGGTGGCGAGGGGTAACCGGCGAAGCAGGTGCGGCGAGCGGCGGACGAGGAGGCGAACGGCGGCGGCGGCGGCGGCGGAGGTGGATGCGGCGGTGGCGGCCATGGGAGGAGGAGGTGGAGGTGGTATATATTGGCGTGGTTGCGTCCTCCGCCGTCCGATCTCTTTGTACGCGTCACCCACCCGCAACCGGATATGACGACTCCCCGTGGACAACACTGGTTTCGCGTGTAGCCCACTGACAGGTGGGGCCCAATAGACTAGGGGCCCGCATGTCATTGGGGCTTGAACGAGCGAGGAGGCGTGTATCCGTAGTGTACGGGGGCGTAGAGCTCGAGGATGAAGATGATGATGATGAGATGAGCCGTTTGGTTCTACTAGTATCGATCGATTCTTTTAGGCTGTGTTTAGTTCCAAAATTTGGAACTTCAAACTTCCAAATTTTTTGAATCTACAGTACTTAAAATTTGGAGGTTCCAACTTTAATACATGGCTGTCAAAATTTTGGATATACAGTACTCAGATGCTGGGCCAAAAAATGTTACCTGTTCCAAAAACGCCCGTTTAGTTCCATTCTTTCAAAAAGTAGACGGGTTCTAAATTTTTTTGGAACTTTGAACGAAACTAAATACGGCCTTAATTAATTAACACTTCTGTTTTACGGAAGAGCGTGGCAATCCAACGATTCGTGGAGGGACCAAGCTCGAAGAACAAACTGAAACTCAAAACTTTCTCGAAAGTCGCACATTCATTTTGTTTTAGATTTCTACACGGATTAGGCGCATCACAAGATATAAGAATTCAGAAAAGAAAAATCGGAGTTATATATGTCCTTCAACCGTCCAAATTTATTGGAACTGTTATGTCCAGATTTGCTGCACCCTGCACTGTAATATGTCATGTCCCAGTCTAAATCTTCATATTGTTAGACGGAGTAGTATTTTTGCAACTTGCAACTTTCAGAAACATCCTCTGTATCTATATAGTATTAGGCCCCCTTTGATTCACTGGATAGGAAAAACAAAGGAATAGAAAAAACACATGAATATGATAGGAATCCACGTGTAAAAT
Organism: Leersia perrieri; assembly: GCA_000325765.3. Lineage (NCBI taxonomy): Eukaryota > Viridiplantae > Streptophyta > Magnoliopsida > Poales > Poaceae > Leersia > Leersia perrieri. The sequence continues at coordinate 24,708,375 of CM002480.1, forward strand.
AGAGGATTGTAAAACCATAGGAAATGAATAGGAACATGTGTTTGATTGAGGTATAGGAAAAGTACAGGAATTTTACTTTCCATTAGCTAGTAATTAAACTACAGGTATCATAAATTATACCTATCCATTGTGTTTGCCTGTTATCTTCTTGAGATTAGTATCTTAAGTGCCTCGATCCTACGCAAAAAAAAGGTCAAACTGGATGTTTTGATTCCTCTATTTCACCGGTGAAATGAGGACCATAGGAAAAATTCCTCTAACCTTCCTATCCCCCAATCCTATGAATCAAACTGTGGTACAGTGATTAATCCTATAGGAATTAGAATCCTACACTTTTCCTATGAAATTCCCATGAATCAAAGGGCCCTTAGTATGAATGAAACAGCTGTTTCAGATATCCCAACCAAGCATGTGATTCCGAGTTTGATGGATCATGATTCAATGTCACCTCACAGCGTAATTGATAGGCTCAGAGCATTTGTCCATATACTTTCGGACAAGGAGAAAGAAACAAGAAACAAGCTCCACGCAAATGAATGAATGATCAAAATGGCAGTAGCCTAGTAATTTAACACAATTCCATTTGGAAAAGAGTATGTTCTGTTTGTTCTACTTACAATGTTACATCGTACTGTACAAAAGTATCTCTACAAATGTAAACATTTTCTAGGCAACATTACAAAACTTGTCGCCAAAAAAAAAAATACAAAACTTGTTCAGTACCAGGGTAGCCAGTGAGTTGCATTCCTCAACTTATATATCTACAATAGGAGCAACTGAACAATTGAACGGGTGAGCTTTGTTGCTGTAAAGTCTATCTGCTGTAACTGTCATATTAACAGTTTAACACTACATAGTGAATTTGTTTAGTTACCTCTCTTCCTCTCCTGCAGGGCAACGGAAGTAAAGGCAAAGGCGAGAGCAACTTACCATTGATGTATGCACCTGTCATATGTGCCAACTTTCTTCACCTCCATTTGCACATGGTTAGAACAAATCGCTACAAAATTTTCTGCTTGCTGTTCTTGGTCATCATCCCTGAAGCTAAGACCACAGAGGGAAACGAGAAGAAATTGGTGAAATGGTACTTTGCTGACTCATCAAACCAAAATTCATGGCTCCAGCAAATCCTCTTTGTGAGCTGCTACTTTCACTTTCTCTCTTTCTGTTTCCATTTGGGCCCTTTTCTTCTCCAGCTCCGTCTGTCTAAGGTTCTCAGCATGGGCACGTTCAAACGTTTTCACGAAGCTTAGCAAAGTAGAGACAACTGCACGCAAAAGAGTTAGAAAATCATATAGCTGCTGCAGATAAATACGAAGATTTGGTGCATGCGATAATTCTAGTTTCTATCATGGCAATACAAGTTTACTAAGGAGCGACACACACAAAGAACTGCAGTAATTTGGATGGTTCCGGTTAAACCACCACGGAACCCCAGGATTGTATGTCGTTACTTAGTTCCGACTGTATGAGCCAAAAAAGGATAATGCTCTATTATTCCTAAGTTATCCAATTGTGACAGACTATAGTATGGAAAGAAGAATGCAGTGCTCTTTTCTGAAACATGATGACTAACTGAATTATCTTTAAATTATCATAGTACCTTTTCTCACATGCCTTACATATAAACAAACATTTCCATTCCCTTTTGTACTAGACTCACTTATCTTTGCGTTGTGCTGTTATATAAAAACATATATACCTTGTTCAAATGGACACCGCACAGGATCTTCCCCAAAATAATGTGCTAGAGAATCTGCACTTTTTCCCTGACAATAAAACAACAATAACTTAGTACATATACATGTTAGCAGCAGGATGTATGCAGTGAGGTACTGAAACTCTTCAGTCTTCACATACTGCTGTACTGTAGAGAAAAGCTAACGACCTTCCTTCAGCCTGGGCATTGGCAAGAAATTCCTTCAATTTCTGAAATGAAAGCTCTTTTGAGTATTACAATTAATATACTAAATTACTAAGTAGATGACACTGAAACAATGATAGTTAACAAAATGACTACCTATTAAAATTAGGGGTGTCCTCATGTATTATTCCCATCTTTTCATAACAATTAAAAAACAATAAAAGGAATATATCTAAAGCTTGAACTATGTACTGATGAAGTACAAAGCATCCAAGTGTTTATAGTTTCCATAATATAATATTAATACAAATGGAACACAAGGAATAAAGTTATTGTTTCATGCTACTATCTTTAGTTAGTATGACAGATGTCTCTGATCAGCTTTCCTTTTTCACATGTAGTCATTATCTCTATCATGATGTAACTCGGAAACTTTCATGGTGAGTTTTACACAAGAAAAATATCATGAAAATCGTAAGTTATAATTTCCAGTTTAGGCAGCAAAAGTTTATGTGGAAGTTGGAGTTCCACTAATCCGTTATTTAAAGAACCAGCCATGCACTGTATTCTTAATTGTAAAGAGCGAAAAATAAAGAACTGAAAATAGGCTTGTATACAAAGAAAATGGGTAATCGACCTTGTAAAATATCTCAGACGCTGGACCATCTTTTTCGGATGTCGTCAATTCCTGCTCGACCTTTTCCAGTCCCTTGGTTATCGCTTGCATTTCTTCAGCCAACTCTTTCAATTGAATCTGTTGTTCACCACCACACTAAGTAGGCAAAACAAAACTAGCATGGATCTAGCATTAATAATTAAGTTACCTTTGATGCAGGTTCCAAATGTGTGAGGTCCTTGTCAAAATCAAGAACTTCAGGAAGCTTGTCAAAAAGAACCTGTGAGTGTCATAAACTATGAGAAAGAGTCCATGAAACTGCACATTTATCCAGAGCTTGCCACAAGAGTATCTCATGAACGAAAAGTCAATGTAAACATACTGGCTACAAAAGCAACCAATTAAAATTTAGGACATGATTCACATATACCTTCGTGATATGTTATTCTTTTTTTTTCTTTTTATAAGAAAACTGATATGATAATTGAAACATCAAAGAAAAGAAAGGCAAAAACAGGCAATGCAAACACAGCTGTAGGACAAACAGGAAAAGGTCCTAAACACTGAACGACTATCACACGCAGTAGTAGAATCACAATAATACTGTTTACACATAGCCTTGCTAGATCCAGTCTATAGGTCTAACTCATAATTTAAATTTAGTATGTGGAAATTTTATTTATATACACCAGTAAGTTCCCAGCAAAAATGAGCAATACTTCCATAATTATATGTTTCGGTGATACTTCAAAACATTAAAATAAAAAGAGATGGATACTGAAATTTAAATGCCACACCTTGCATAAATAATGCATGAGAGTCATCCTATTATTACGTGCCCGGATATCACTGAGTTTAAGAAGACTATCCAATCTAAATCCAACAGCTGACCCTGAAAAAGCAAGCACTTATGAGAAAAGAAGAATAATAAAACAGTGCGCTATTGATAATGAAAATGGCGGTGCTGTTTTGAAATAATAATGCAGGAGTTGCAGTTGTACGGTCTCATTCCCGTTCGTAAATCCTAGCAATATCTTCACATGTTGCAACTGGTAAATAATCCAAATTTATTTTAACCAGCATTTTTATGGCATGCAATGAAAACAGTTTATTGGTAAAATACAACAATGGAAGGAAAGAGATACCATGTACACTGCATTTCTTTATGTTGGAACGTTAATTTGCAATATTGTAAACATATCAATCATACACAGGACTTAATGGCTCACCCCTTGCAGTTCCTTGGTTTAATGCATTGCCCAAAGTAAGAATAGTTTGCATCACTCGCTTAAGCTTGACAGAGTTCCTTACCTGACCAAATAACATTATATAACAGGATGTTTTTAACTCGTCAAAGGGAAAAAGGTTGAGATCAATTGACTACAGTGTACCTCTTCAGCAACAGAATTGATAGTATTCAAGCTGTTTTTCAGATCTGCAACCTGAAAGAATATACAAATTGATGCTGCAAAGAATTAATCTCCATATCCAGAACAGTTATGCAAGTACATTGGGGAAAAAAATGATGCAAATATTTTGCTGACCTGTGTAAGAAACTTGATCTTAAAGGATAAGATTCTCAGTTTTGACTCCACCCTTGGCACTTTCATCATTTCCAAGAAGAACTAGAACCACATAAGTCAGTCAGTGATCATGGAATGAGATCAAGCACAAATTAAACATATAACTGTTGAAATAAGCTAAGCAGCAAATTATCTATACATGGCACTGGGGAAGATATTGATAAAAATGGTTGTCTTACGAGTTACTTCCTCCGTCTACTACCTAGTACTGGTTGTGACATTACCTAAGTAATATTTGGTAATGTCACAACCAGTACTAGGTAGTACTATTTTGAAACGGAGGGAGTACTACACAATTTCCAAGAAACAACCAAACAAGACCGTGTGAAATAGTTGGCTGTATGATGTCCCACTAGGATAGTGTATATCTTGGAATGAACTACGAAATTAATTATTTACACTGTTACAAAAAAAACAAAGCTCGACACAGAATAAAGATAAAGTAGAAAAGAAATTTAATGACCTGTTCACATTTCCCTAGGTCCTCTTTGTTGCCTGTAAACCCCTGAAAAAGTAAACAGAAAAACCTTAGTCAATCAACAGAATACGAAAATGGGAGTGTTGAACAGCACAATAAGAATTTTGAGAGTCCAATGGTATTTTAAAAAGGAGTCTGCTGAGTAGAAATGTACTTTGAGTAGTTCCATTTCTTCCTTAGTTGGACAGAACTTTATTAGATAATCAACTTGATCACAATCAACCATGGAGTCGTCAAGTGCAAGTACTGAATCCTGAAAAGAAACCACTATGATCAAAATAAATCACTAATTCACTACATCTGCTGAATACTTTATGTTCAGTAACAGTTGCAACTACAAGTTATTAATATACCCCAAACCAAGTTTAGGAAGTGGTATCTACAAGATTAACTATTCTAGTGTTTCAGCAAGGCTATGCATCAGTTATCCCACTTAACTTTTACTTTCAAAACCCTAATCCTAACAACCGATAAAGTTACTATCTTGAGATGATATCCCTTCAACAAAATAGTTGTGTTTGTTACCATCAGATCAGGTAGTGGCATCTTAATGTTTCTCAGCATGATTTCACAATTCTTTGAGCGCTGAAGGTCAATCTGCACAAGTAAAGGTTAATCTTATTTATTTTACTTTTCACTTGAACTTTCTCTACATGTAAAAATTTGCAGGAGGGATGTGAGGTAGAAGTACCAAAAGAACTTTTTCTTGTTTCGTTGCAACAGAAGGACGTTGACGTGCCCTTTTAGCCTCCATGTTTGGCATGGCTACTGAGAAAAGACTTTCAAGCTCCGAAATATCTATCTCTGGGGTTCTGATGAAGATATAAATGTACACAACATGTTATAGTGCTACCCATTAGCATTTGACAGGAAAATAATGTCATAAAAATGTTTGGAATACCTTGATGCTTCATCAGACTTCTGTGTTTCTGCCCATAAACTTCCCTGTGTAGCTCTTGACACTTTCACCCAGTGCAATGGCTTCAGTGGTGTCCTCTTAGATGACTGGTTGGGCCGCAAACTTCTAGGACTTCTAGACCGGGCTGTGCTACGGTCCTTCGCGCCAGATGAGAATGTAGGAGGTGGGGGAGGAGTTGAACTGGCAACATTACCCCTACTTGGCAAAGAGTTTGAGGAACCCTTAGGAGGTGGGCCTGGTGGAGGTGGCAGTGGCCGGGTTAATGTTTGCTCTTGTGAAGGTTTGCTGACCCCAACTAGCTTCGAAGGAGGCAATGGGGGTGCAGGTGGTGCTGATGGTGCAGAAGTGGCATGGGATGACCTGGAATACAATGGTGGGGGAGGTGGGGGGCGAGGGGCTGCCATGGCATGCCCTTTGATTGTGGATGGAAATGAAGAAACCAAAGAGCTAATTTGAGGTGGAGGGGGTGGCGGAGGAATTCTTTTATTTGTGGATGGAAATGAAGAAATCGAAGAGCTAGTTTGAGATGGAGGAGGCGGCGGCGGTGGCGGTGGTGGAATTGATGGTGTTTGCATCCCTGGTACCATTGGAGGAGGTGGAGGTGGAGGTGGCGGTGGAACAGCCGGTGCTTGCCGCCCTGGAGCTGCTGGAGGAGGTGGCGGTGGAATGGGTGGTGTTTTCATCCCTGGAATCATTGGAGGCGGCGGTGGCGGCGGTGGAAATGCTTGCAGCCCTGTAACTGCAGGAGGAGGTGGCGGTGGCTGCGGAGGAGAAAATGATGGTTTGGGAAATGGTGGGGGTGGCGGCGGGGGAGGAGGTGATGCTGGAGGTTGGACTCTCTTTGGCGGAGCAGAGATCACAGATGAGGTAGATGAATGCATCGAGTTTGAAATCAATGTTGGCAATACTGGTGGTGGAGGTGGTGGGGGTGGAGGCTGAGGTGGTGCAACTTTACCTTCAGCGCTTGTTACCTCTTTACCATATGGCAAAGGGAACATCACATTGGCTGATTTTAGAGGAGGGGGTGGCGGTGGCGGCAGGGGTGGGGGTGTTGCTGTAGGAGCTGGAGTTAATGAGGTCAGCGGTATTGCAGACAATGCTGCAGGGACATGTGTTCTTATGCTGCTAGACTCCTTTTCTATGGACAATAGAGAATCAGATGACAATGCAGTGATATTGGAAGCTCTAGAAAGTTCAGATTTTAACTCAACATTTTCACAGGATGGTTCTTGAGATTTATCCAACTCTTCAGTTCTTGCAAGAACTACTGGAGAGGCTGATGGTTCAGGATGCTGTGAAGGGAAGGGCTTGGTTGATCTAAGGGAAACACTGATTAATCCTGTACTAGTATTTATGGGTAAAATAGAGGGAACAGGAGCTAACGATACAGTGGGTGGCGGAGGAGGAAGAGGTGGAGGTGTGCACAATGCTATCAAGGATGCTGTTGATGCTGAACTATTCACAGTAAGAGGTGAAGGTTCTTGGTTTACTGGAGTTTGTGAACCAGACTTCTCAGCTGATGTTGATGCTGCTTGTGCTGGTGGAATTTGCACCGCATGATCTATCGGTCCTTGTGGCTGAACTGGTGAGGACGGTGCTTGGGGTATAACCGTGCTTGATGAAGCACTGATCTTTGGCATCTTAACCTTAGTAGGTAACAGCAGCACTGATGGAGATCTTGTTCGTGAAGGAGCTACTTCTATTGTTTGTAGTTTGGATGGAACTTCGGCTGGGGTTAACGGTGGGGAATCTTGTTTAAGTTCACTGATACCAACCATAACATAGTCATCTGCTAAGTTCAAAACAAGTGAAGACAAGCTTTCACCAGAGAGACCATCAAAATCAAGCTCTTCTTTAGTATCGAAGAAAGTCTCGGGATCATCAGCAGGGGATTCATTTATATTTCCTTGAGAAGTGGATGATGTTTTTCGTTGAGGTGTATTAGGTGAAGTATCCCTCTTCCCATCCAACCAGTCCAAATGGTTGAATATATCAAGAACCTTAGCGAACTCTTCAATACCAAGTCCTTGTTTTTCTTGATGACTAATTGGCTCTGTTGTGATGTTTGAAGTAGTTGCATCCATATCAGAGAAAATAACCTAACATAATATAAGGTGTATTTTAAAAACCATGTATAAACAGAAATATGCTACTTTGCCACTTGGTATAAACACTTGCCTCAGCTCGAAAATCTTTAGGGAATCGGTCTTGTGTGTTCCACAACATGTCTATTTGGTCACGGTTAAGCATCAATATGTTTGACCCGATGAAAGCTGTATTGAACATGATCCGGAATACCATGTCCTCACGCTCCAGATCCTCATACAAATTAATACATTCTAGGACAACATCCCCTTGGACATGGCATTGAAGGTTTATTTTCACATGTTCATCTGCCTAAGATCATAAATGGTCAGTTTGCTTTAGTGAAGGCTAGACCAGAAAATTATACAATTTATATATTTCAAGAATACTCAACATAAAACCCTATTAATGAGACAGTGAGGTAGTTTAATCTATACGGATGCATTGTGAAATATATTACAGTATTCACTTCAAAAGAACCATAATTCAAGGCCAGAAAAAAAGATAAGACAATTACCTGCGAATAGAAACGGACAAGGTTACTTCTCTTCGGAGTCGAAAAAAGAACTTTAGGAGTCTGATCAGTAGGCATAAGTGGATCTGGGCCATATATCCTGAATATTGGACGGAAGCCACCGTGACCATGAAAATCCGGAACCATCCTCAAAATTACAGAATCCAGCGTCAGGGCTCTATCAGCTGGAGGCCACTCAGGCATGACATTCCTCATTGAAACATAGCGCAAGTATCTCAATTGAGACGGCATGGGATTCAAAGGTGAAAACATCTCCAAGAGCTCTAATGGTGATTGCTTGTAAAGCATATCCAGTGTTTTCTGCTCATCAGAGTAATGTCCCAGGTATATCAGGAGAGCAGTTAACATGAAAGCTAGAATAGGCCAGCATCCCTGTTCACAGTGCATTATCAGAAAATTATTCTGACCCAAAGATAGCCAGCTCTCGCTCGACTTCAAGATGCAGTGGACCATTTCCATGGTGAGTAATGGACATCCCTCATAGTGACCAGGGTAGTCCAAAACAGTCATACCATACTCAGATAAAATGTGATATATTGGGCTTTCTTCATCTCGTGTCCCAAAATTCGAGATCATGAAGGAATGATCACCAAAATTATCTAGAAGATGAGCTGCAACACTTTTTATGTGGGCTTCAAAATGGTCATCTTCCATCTCTTTCATGGAGAAGCAATGATCAAAAACTGAAATAGATAAAAGCTACATGTGTCAAGCATCATCAAGTATGTTTTGAGTTCTTTTTTCTTCGCACAGATTTATAATAGAACTGAAACAGTTTACAATTTAAAGTGTAGTAAACACACAAAAATGCAAAGCTACCACCACTGTATCATGTATAACTCTCATAACCCTAAACTCCCTAATCCATATTGTGCTATGTTTGATACAACCTTTTTTTTTCTGTCTCAAAGCAGGGGGGCAAGCTCCAATTTTCTGAAAATCTTAATCGTAAGCTACAGTAGTGCTAAATCTTAATTAAACTTAGTAGTTAAGATAGCAGCCAGTGTCATATCAATCAAACTGAAAAACTTTCACAGAGAAGCTAGGTTAGATGCATCTGTTCATGGTAAAGTTGGCAAGCAACTGAAGGCATAGCAATCAAAAAGGAAAAACTAGTTCCAATTCCATTACCGTATATGTTGTCCGTGATGAGAAGCAACCCGTCGGGCGGTTTCTTGAAGAAGAATTTCCGGAACAGTGCCATAGCGCGGCCAAATCAACAACTCCAATCTGTGACTTATATCAATGGATTTGGGTCGTCAACTTGCAATCCACCCCAAGGAGACGCTGTTCGATAGCTCCACTCCAGAAAATGCTCAAACTTTTGAGGATTTGAGAAGCTGGTTGCAGCACTAGACTGCAAAAATCCCGGGAGATTGAAAAAAAAAAAAGAACTCCCCAAAGCTCCGCCTCCGAGCTATTCTTGCAGTGAACTCCTGATTAGGGGTTTGGAATCGAATCGCACAGAGAAAAGGTGGTCTCTTTAGCTGATTCTAGGTAGTGATTTGGGAAATGGTGAGAGAAGAAGGATCGGAGTTCATCGAGGAGGAGGAAGAGGAGAAGAAACTCAAAGAAGGAAGCAGGAAGACGATGAGCAATGAGCGTTTGACTAAATTAATTGTTTTTCAGGCGCAGCTGTTTACACTACCCTATTCATTATTTATTTATTATTATTATTATTATTTCTCCCATTTTCTTATTTGACGTGTCAATGAAGAGTCTTCTGTGTTTGGTTACAAAATAAGTATTCTCGGTCAACTTCATATAAAACCTTTTTCAGTCTGATAAAATTTTATTAGGGACTACAACCAAGAGTTTTGTAGAGTATTAAAAAAAACAAATACAATGGTGCAGTAAATTCTAATTTAGGAAGATGTTTACAGGATAAATCTGCTTACCGTTTATTTATTTTAATTGTGCCATTAGTTAGATGTAAAGTGGCAATTTCCCCTCCTTTGGGGAGATAATGCTGGACCATCCGTTGCTTTCGCAATTGTTCCTCTTTCGGATTTCGTTTTTGGCCTGTTTGTGTTCTCTAATTTCTACGCCAATTAAAGTGACTATGATGATTTTGTTAACAGAAAAGGCACATGATTAGAGAGTGAGCCATGCGTGATTTGGGGATCCGGGTGGGGACGGCGGTTGGTAGTTAGCATCTGCCGCCAAATTCAGACCAAGCTTGTAATCTTGTAAAGACCAAATTCACATGACGGTCTCAGTGAAGCTGCAAGAGATGATTAAAAAGTGAGAGGAGAAAAACTAAAAGCTTTTACACAATCTCTGATTCTCCTAGTGAAAAAAGAAAAAAAAATATGGTTCTAAACTCCGAAGTAGTTTTCATGTGTTAGGTTTTGACTCTTGAATCGTAATAGTATTAGGAAGCATTGACAGGTATCTTTATCAAAGGTAGATGGAAGCTGGAGCTTAAAGATGGCCATGAGAGCAGTTAACAAGTAATGTTGCCCTGCTTCACAAGATTGTGTTGCGCCCAGAGAGGTTGGAAGCACGTCACCTGTCTGCAATCTGCATTGGAATTCTTATTTCTTTGGCACCTTCTAAAGCTTCCTACTAGCATACGAGAAAGAGAAAAGGCACATTGCAAAAATGTTTCTTTGTGGTTGATGATTGCTAGTAGAGTAGTTTTGGTTTCTTTCGGGCCAGCAGACACCGACAAGTCGATGGTCGCAAGTGTACATCAAAAGCGGCATCAGGCATGCTATGCATGCATGCATATGCTTCAAATATTCACAATTCAGTGCATACATGAATATTCAGAATTTAGAGCAGGTACTTCCTTCGGTTTCATAATTCTTAACGTTTTAGACAAAGTTTTAGTCAAACTTTTAAAATTTTGATTGCAAATAGCTTTCAAAATATTTAGTTTAAAAACTTGAAAACTACTAGATGCATAGATTAGCCTTAAAAAGTATTTTCATAAGAAATATAAATTTCTTAGGATATTTATTTATATTCTAATAAAAAGCAACGCTTAAAGCTATATTTTGAAGACCGTGTCGTTATCCAAAATATCATGAATTATAAAATCAGAGGGAGTATATGTTTTTTTTGTCTTCTCTTTAGACTAGTTTAATTGCTTGTCGCCATGTGGTTAAGTGTACAAGGATGTGAATGTGTGTCCATCTTCCATGTAATCGAAAAAATAGCTATAAATCGTGCATCATTTTATTCAACTGAATTAAAGTCGAAGTTACAAATTCTTTTATGACAATATGTAGTACTCCTCCTAACTTTTGTTGTCTTATACATGAGCCCTTAAAACGACAGACTATTTTGGGTGCGTTTGGTTGGTGGTTGAGGTGGGATATGTTGTTGTACGTACGGTAATCAAGTATTCTGGATCACCTATGGAGAGATTCCCACTAGGTTCAGTATGATTAGGAAAGTCTATACTGGAAGATATAATCTGGATAGCAAAAGGCTTGATTATACTTTCTTTAACTATAATATCTACTCAGAATCTTTGAGTCCGACTATGCCACGTTATTCTGTAAATGTAAAAATATATAGACCCCTTGATAGCTCAAAACACGTTAAATCAGGTCTAAAGACACTTAATCTGTCAAAGCATATCGAAGACCTATGAAAACATCTCGTTGATAATCCTGCCACTTCGACTAGCTACACATATACATGTATACAAATCATATACACCTATATATATCAAGCATGAATTCTCTTGCAAGGCTGTTGATAATGCGCCTGCTGGTGACGATGAGAGAGAGAGAGGCATATAGGGGATGGTCCGATTAGTAATTAAATATTTGACTTCTCTTGATATAATTTTTGTTGCTCAGATTAGTGACAGTTGAAAATTTCTACTAGTGACAGTTGATAATTTCTTCGTACGGGGATGAAAAGCAGTTGGAAGCATCCGTCCGTTTCCCTTCCAGATTTCGTTTTTTTGGATTTTTGTTGTGCTGAGTTCTCTAATTTTTACGGCAATTAAAGTGTCTAGGTGATTCTTTTATAGAAAAGGCAGATGACTAAGAAGTGAGTAGTGGCCTCATGGGTGATTTGGGGTATCCTGGTGGGGATTTTGGTTGGAAGTTAGCATTTGCCGCCAAATTCAGATCAAGCCGAGTACACATTTTCTCCCTGACTTGTAATTTTGTACTGTAATAAAGATCAAATTGACCTCAAGGTTTCAACGAAGCTGCAAGACATAAGATTAACTTGAAAGCTTTACAGAATCTCTGATTCCCATAGAAACGAAAAAGAAAATCTGATTCTAAACTACGCAGTAAACTCGTATAGTCGTATTAGGAAGCATTGTTATCTGACTATACCAAGGCAGCGGAGAGCTGAAGCTGATGTGCTGAAGGCTGGTGGCAAGGGTGACACTTGACAGCAACAATGGCAAGTAAAAAATGTTTCCCTGCTTTTCGCCCAAAGGGGTTGGTTGCACGTCACCTATTTGCAATCTGCATCCTGCAATGGAATTCCTATTTCTTTGGCATGTTCTGAAGCTTCCTACAAGTATAGTAGCACAGGAGAAAAGCATAAATTTGTTTTGGTTGATGATTGCTATCTGCGTCAGTGTTCGGTTTCTCGTGGCCAGCAGAGGAGCCCGACAAATGGACGGTCGCTGGCGTCCATAACAAAAGGGACATGCAGGCATCAAATACTAGTATTCAGAATTCAGTCGGACTTGAGTGTGTTTTTTCTTCACCTCACCTTTGGTTACGCATTCGTTCAACCCGCTGTACTTTTGGAACGTTTTACTCGTCACGAAAGAATGAAGAATCTCTAAGATTCTCACCTAATTCTTCTTCTTCATCATCATTATCATGGTCGCGTATAAAGAAATCGGAGCTGAATTGTCGCTTTGTCTCCAGCGAGAACGACAGGTCGGGCTCTTGCTCGAATCCATCCTTGCCAACATGTGTGTCAGGTTGGTTGTCGTCCCAACCTATCTGGACTATTTTGTCTCCCTCTCTTTCGTCTCTTTCGCCGGCGACGCCTCCGCCGCCGGCCGCCGCCGCCGGTGAGCTCCCGAAAAACGCAAGCCACATAAAAGGTCACAATCCAACGGCTGATATCCGTTTATAATCCCATCAGTTTAATCTCAGTCGTTCATCTGTACAGAGTACATCGCTAATAAACCCCACCTCCCACCTCTCGGCTCGGCCCACCAAATTCCGAAGAGAAAAAAATCCGAGAGGGCACACACCAATCCAGTCCAAACCAAATCCCCAAATCGATCGAAATCGCAAGGGTTTAATCCGAGAAATCGACCGGATAATTCGGCGATCCACCGATCCGTCGTCACCTCGCTTTGCCGCCGCTCGATCGAGCGCGAAACCCTGCAATGGGGGAGGCGGCGGCGGCGGCGGAGGGGTTGATACAGAGGAGGATAGAGTTCCACGCGGCGAAGAGGCCGCGTGGGGACGATGGCGGTAGGGCGGTGGAAGGAGGAGCGGCGGTGGCGGGGAGGTTTTGGGTGGAGAGCCTGAGCCCGGATGACGATAATGGCGTGGCGGCGGCGGCTGTGGGGAGGAGCGAGGGGCAGTGTAGGAGGTCGGAGAAGATGGAGGGTGGCGGGAGTGGAATGGATTCGGAGCTTTGCGTTGCGAGGATATACCTGCGGAGAATTGTGAGTGTTTAAGCCTGCGATTGCGATTGCGGTGGAAATTACTCGAATCTCACAATTTTTTGAAATTAGGTAGTACAACTGTAATTTAGTGGGTAAGTTTTAGGGGTTTTGGATTACAGGTATATACATGAATTTTGAATTCATTTTGGGTTAGTTATGCCCAGAGATTTGCATCCTCAGTTTACAATCGTACCCATCCAATTTTGTTTTTGGAGGAATCTGCTCACAGTTTCACAATTTGTTGAGGGTTAGCTGGTATACCTGTAATCTAATGGGTGGGTTTTAGTTGCTGCCATTATGATTATTGGAAGGGTTTTGGATTACAAATATATACATTTTTCTTTGGAAATGCTGGTTGGTTGTTCGGGAATGAAAAATTCACTTTTAACTATGTTATGTACTTATGTTATGTTTACAATTCATTTTGGAATAATGATTCTGCACCCAAAATTGCATCAACTCTGCTTCATATTGAATTTGGTCCTTTTTGTTATTATTATCACACCCATCCACTTTTGGCTGGAGGAATCCGCTCATTTGCATCAAACATGAGGCTTTGCAAGTGATTTTTCACGAAGGTACCCTGTTGAATGTAATGTAGGGGGCTGGCTTGCAAAATCTTGGCAATACGTGCTATCTCAACTCGGTTCTGCAATGCTTAACGTATACTGAGCCGTTCGTGGCCTACTTGCAGAGTGGGAAGCACAGGTCCTCATGTAAGTTCATTGCTTCTGCTTGCAGTCAGAAATTTAGATATCCCACATCGTATGATGATGTTGCCAGTGGAAGTCCAGAGCAGTGAACTAGCATTTATTGTTGTCTGTGAGCACTCTCCATTTTTTGAGATGTTCCATGGAGCTTACAGTCTCATGGTGATCCAGAGCTACTTATCTATTTAGATTGAAGGAAACAAATATGAATATTAGTTTGCATGCCTTGGCTAATGTGCCTCATCACCAATTTTGGAGCAACATCTGTTTTTGGATGCCCGTATCATTTTACCAGAGAATAGTAGACTAACATTTTCTGTTTCCTTGCCAAACCCTGCTTCTGAAGTGACTTCTCGTTTCACTCTATATATTTTTGTAAGGTCGGACTGCCGGATTCTGCGCTTTATGTGCTCTTCAGAGCCATGTTAGTTGTGCTTTACAGTCAACTGGGAAGATATTGAGACCTCTGCACATTGTCCAAAATTTAAGATGTATCCTTTCATATGAGCCTATATAGCAAAGTAAATGATTTGGTTTATTTTAAATTTAAATATGAAACACCCTATCTATCTCTAGTTTTATTCAATCCTTGTGCAATCTTTAACTACAGGGCAGGCATTTCTCGTAGTTTCCGCTTCTACAGGCAGGAAGATGCACATGAGCTAATGGTTAGCTTGCTTGAGTCCATGCACAGATGTTGTTTACCTTCTGGTGTACCAATTGAGTCACCAAGTGCATATGAGAAGAGTCTAGTTCACAGAATATTTGGTGGTCGCTTAAGAAGTCAGGTATATTATCAACTGCTCAGTTAGCTTGTTACTAGGAATATTAAAGAAACTTTACTTATATGATATGATCACTGGCCGACTATATGTATATGCATGACAGGTGAGATGCACAACTTGCTCACACTGTTCCAACAAGTTTGATCCTTTCCTGGATCTCAGCCTTGAAATTGTCAATGCTACTACTCTGGTGAAAGCACTTAAAAACTTTACTGAGGAAGAGCTATTAGATGGTGGAGAAAAGCAATACAACTGCGAGCGCTGCAAGCAGAAAGTAACAGCCAAGAAGAGGTTTATGATTGAGAAGGCTCCCTCTGTGTTGACAATCCATCTAAAGCGCTTTAGTCCTTTCAACCCTCGTCGAAAAATTGACAAAAAAGTGGAGTTTCAACCCACTTTAAATTTAAAGCCGTATGTCAGCAATCCGGAGGTACGTTATTTTTTTTACCATAGTTTGGACATGTTTTCAATGTCTTTCATGCTCACAGACTCACATTCATTAGTTTATGCGTGTAGGGCATGGAGTTCAAATATAGCCTTTATGGTGTTTTGGTTCATGCTGGTTGGAATACACAGTCAGGTCATTATTACTGCTTTGTCCGGACTTCCAGTGGCATATGGCACAATCTTGATGATAACCAGGTTATTATTATTATTTGGGTGTTGCAATGAATTATACTTACTGTTGATTATTGATCATGTACATTTATGCAAGTGACACCCCTTGAACTGCAGTTGTTAAATATACTCTTTTTTTTTTTGTTATTTTTGCCACCTTCATCAGCCATGTATTGTCAATAACAAATACTAGCCAAATACAGTATTTACAAACATTCGAGGGTGAAGTCCATCGCCACTGCTCTCAAGAGTTCACCAATTTTTTGTCCAAGTAGCAGTACTTTATGAATGCCAGAGAACTCATTTTGTCAGATACCTTTAATGGTCCACTTAAGGGGGGCGTGGGGGACTTGTTCACTTAAGGGATGGATGGAAATCCTTTTTTTTTGTGCTTGTTTATGTATTCCTTTTTTGATGGTGGGACGGGGAAAAGGAGTGACTCTTGTTCATTTGACAGCATTCCAAGTTTGTGGTTGAGCTGATCTTGTGTTAATTCAGTACCTTCTCATCTGCAATCCTAGCATTCTTCATTCAGTTCTTTTTTTAGGCTCATTTTGTTGTTGGTGTTGATTATTTGTGCATACCTCCAGGTTTACCAAGTTCGCGAGGCAGATGTACTGAGGCAGAAAGCATACATGTTATTTTATGTGTGTGACAGACCGAAGAACTCGGGGATGTACAGTGATTATGGAACTGTTAATTCATCAGTAAATAAAATTATATCTGAGAAGATAACATGTATGAATGGACCAATCAAAAACGATTTAGTGGAAACAAAAACACCAAGTCTTTCCTCCTTTGTCAAAGATGTGAACTTGCAGAAACAGAATTCAGATAATGGTCAATCTAGCATTATTAGCAATGCTCCAAAGGGCCAGTGCTCAAAAATTCATAGTGATACTGAAGTGCTTGAAGGTGCAGCATACCCAAACAATGATTCAGCTTCAACACAGAAAGCTTTTTGCATACATCCAGATGCTGCTGCTGTTACCTTGCCCACGGAAACAGAACAAAGAGCTGCAGACAATCAAAGGGACATAACATCTCCAACACAAGCTGATATTTCTGCTCTTCACAATGGAAGTTGCAATCAGAAGGCATATGAGAAGCAGTTGCAGGAGCATAAGTTAGAATCTAATGATGCATCTACTGATCCAGGGAAAGATGCCCCTTCTACCTTGCACACATTCAGTGTTGCGAATGGTATTTTGGGCGTAAATGACCAGTCTTCTGAACCTCACATAAGTCCATACCCTGCTGCTCTTCCTATACACAATGTTGGTGAAGGATTGTTGGGGGCGAATAGCCAGGCTTTTGAACCTCACACAGGTCCATGTCCTGCTGCTCTTCCCGTACACAATGGTGGTGAAGGATTGTTGGGGGAAAATGACCAGTCTTCTGAACCTCACCCAGATCTATGCACTGCTTCTCTTCCTATACAAAATGATGGTGAGGGATTGCTGGGGGCAAATGGACAGGCTTCTGAACCTTCTGAACCTCACACAGGTCCATGCACTGCTGCTCTTCCTGTACATAATGGTGGTGAAAGATTGTTGGGGGCGAATGACCAGTCTTTTGAACCTCACACAGTTCCAATTAGTCCTGCCTTTCCTGTATGTAATGGTGTTAATGTATTATTAGAGGCATATGGTCAGGCTTCTGGGCCCACAAATTCATTTTGCAAGCCAATTCCCACCATAAGTGATACAATGTTTACTGCACAAATCATCCCAAGTGAGGTAACTATTCGATGCTACCTATTGATGTTTGGCTTTTTTGAGTTTTAAAGATACATTGATAATTCTTCTGCTCACACCACACACATGGCAGGATACTGCTGTTTCTAATATAACGGTATCCAGTAGTGATGATTTAACTGGCAATACTGAAGCTAAGGAGTCATCAGAGCTTGTAATGAACTATGATGAACAAGTTGTTGAGTGGGAGCTTTCTGCGAAGAACTCTGGTGATAGAGCAAATGCAGATGAGCAGGTATTTCCTCTATGGCTCTACCTTTAATGTTGTTTGCACATGTATTTTCACCCATGCCGTGGTTCCCTATAATGTTGAATGTACCATGTGTTCTGTGCTGTACATGCATGAAAATAGACCTTGTTATCCATATTCATGAAAGTTGATTTGTTAAAACTACTATGCAGACTTCAGTGCAGGATAACACACTGGAAGTTGGGCAGAATGCTACAAAGGATTTACCAAATGCTGAGGTAGAATCTGAGAAGCAAATATGTCCTGGAATTTCGACAACATTGATTTGCTCTGAAGACTCAGCGCAGTTGGTAGATAAGGATCCAGGGAATGGAAAAATGCATAAAAAGATGAATTTGAAGTCGAAGAGACAAGTGAAGTATCCTGTTAGCATGTTTTTTGGGCACAGACAACTGTTACTGGCTTCAGTAAAACTGCACAAGAAAAGAAAACACAAAAGATCTAAAAGACGCCATGCACTTTCTGTGGACATTGAAAGCATCATCACTGATAAGCAGACATCAACTTCAGAAACTGTTCTCTTGAATAACATGTCACATAAATCCCGTGGAAAGAAACGTTCTTGTGCCGGTGCAAGTTCTGATGATGGCACTCAGTTGTTCAACAAGAAACAGCATATTGAAGGAGCCTTCAATAGTGTTCCCGTGGACAGCAAGGATGCAAAACTTGCTAGCGCTGAGCTACCAAGCTCGTGTACAAGCTCTGTGGTGCACCAGACTGATCCAAGAAACAGTGTACATGCAAATAACAGAGCCCCCAGGCATTTTAATCTCCTCACAAGGGGTTTAAGAGAAATTACTGGTTAGCATCTGTTTCCATGAAATATTTGAACTATGTCTCATTTTTCATCCTGTTGTCAACACTAAAAATGTGTATCTCATCTTTTTTTGTTTTTGCAGTGTCACCGTGGGATGACAATGACACTATAAATACAAAGGAAACAGAAACACTCTGTTCAAGGACTATAAGCATTGGCTATGTGCTAGATGAATGGTAAGCCTGTCTCAACTGCAGTTAAATTTCTTTCTGATGGTGATGTTGGATGTCTCAGCTCTCTTGATGCTGAAATCCTGGAGGGCCCTCACCAAGAATCCTGAATGTTACCCATACCAAATCTCTTAACTTCTAAGTAATATGCGAATGACTGGCAGGAACATAACACTGGTTCCTAGGTCTGACTTGAACGAGTTTTAGAATCCTATATAATATGCTGAAACCAGAAGCAGCATTATTCTTTGCTTTGTGACTAGGATCTGAGATGAATATAACGTCCTGTGTGTATATCTCAGTCTTCCTCTTGGCCTGTTTGTAATCTACTGTCTTATTTGGAGTATAAGCATGGGCATCATTGATCATTCTAAAGAAGATTCACCTCTTCGTTGTGTCAGGGATGAGGAGTATGACCGCGGTAGGAGAAAGAAGGTCAGAAAATCAAAGCATGGTGGCTTCAGTGGGCCGAACCCTTTCCAGGAGATGACCAACATCAAATCACGACAGAGGATGAGACTACAGTCTGACCAAGCCAAATCTGGGAACCAACCTCTTAGGATATGAATGATATACGGGAGCAGCAACCTGTTGTTGTATCCTTCAGTTTTGTAACAGTAGTTACTTCTCTATAGTAACTATTATCCCCGCCCTCTTATTTCAGCTATGTGTAGTGTCATCAGAGAGTTAAATAATTCATAGAACAGATAGGCCTTATGGCTCAATCATGTTTGATTGATTAGCGAAGTGAGGATTTTTGTTTTTTGTCCCATTTCTATCGAGCTAAGTAGCTAACCGTCATTCTTGCTGAGCTTTTTTTTTTGTGTGTGTGTGTGTGTGTGTCATTGCGTTCACATGTGTTATTCATCCTGGTCGATTCGCATATACTCCATATGATAACAGCCAACTAAAAGATGTAAATTCTGATCTGTAACTTGTACTGTGCATAAACGAATTCAGTAACAATCGTAATTTTTGCAACCGGTCTGTGCATTCAGGAATTGGCTCAATAAGCCCGTCATCACGACCGTCAGATCGCGAGCGAACGGTCTCGATTATACCCAATTTGTAGAATTTAGCGCGGGACTCGCACGCAAAATGCCCAACACTGTAAGTACAGACAGTGAGACAGGTCAGCCCAAAAATGATTGGAAGAAATAATTTGGAATGTGATTTATTGCGGTGAATAGGTGGTGAGGCGCACCGAGTTAAGGTGGCTCACGCGTTCCCTATGACGACGGTTAACTGGCGCCACCGACCGGACCCAACGCGCGCACCCAACCCAACTACCAAACGCCGTCGATCGATCTTTTTGCATATGCAATGTATGAGAATTTGATCATCTTCAGAAGATGAACAGGATGATTCCATACATGCCAAATTAGCAAATTTACAGGATGATTCTAATTTCAAAATACTCCCTCCAGTTTTTAATATTTGACACCCTTAACTTTTTATGTATGTGTTTGACTATTCGTATTATCTAAAAAATATCTAAATATTTTTTAAAATATAAGTCATGCTTAAAATTTCTTTCGTAATAAAACAATTCGTAACAATATAAATAATATTTGGATAATTCTTTGAATAAGACGAATGATTAAACATTCGCAAAAAAATCGACGGACGTCAAACATTAAAAATCAGAGGGAGTATATATTCGAAAAGTCCAAATATCTGAACATAGAACAAGTGAATGTCATATCCAAATATCTGAAGGCGGCACACATCTGTTTGTAACCTGTGCTAAGCTAGCTGCAAACCTTCAACTACCAAAAATGCAGAACATAAAGCAGTGATGAGCTGATCGAGCCAATGGAATTGGAAATTCGAAAGTAAGAGAACTTCATTGACGACGAGGAGCAGGTTAGCTGGGGTTGTAAATGACTCGAGCCTCACGCCCTTAACGAATTAATGGAAAACCTACCATCCAAATCCAAACGAAATTCGGCCAAATTTTTTGAACTCGAGTGGCGATCGACCATCGCGGCTCAAAAATCTCCCCCCTTATAAATACGCGCGCGAGACACGCCTCCATCAAATATCCCCTCAAAAACCTCATCAAAACCCTTCCATCCCTCAAAATTCCCCATCGCGATCGAGCTCGATCGACGCCGCCAATGGCGATGGAGATAAACTCGCCGCCGTCCACCGTCGGCGACCTGCTCGCGAAGGCCTCGACGGCTGCCGCTCCCGTACGCGAGTGCCCCTCGCCGCGCTCGCTGCTGTCGCGCATCTTCCACAGGGGCCATGGCGGCGGCGGCGGCGGATTTGGGTGTCGCCTTCGCCTCCCTCGCTACTGCTCCAGCGGCGGCGCAGCCAAGGAGGACACGGCGGCGAAGGCGGAGACGCCGAGGGTGGTTGCTCGCCGCGAGCCGTCGCCGTCGTCGCCACGGAGCTCTCTAGGTAGGTAATCCATGGCGATCGATGCCACGTGTTTGATTTGGGGATTGGAGAGAGTTGATCGAATGGTTGATTGCTTGTCGTGTGCAGGGAAGAATGCGGCGGCGGCGGCGAAGGAGGAAATGGAGGTGTCGCCGCCGGCGAGCTTGGGGCTGGGGGCGAGCCTAGTGCTGCTGCTGTCGAAGAGCGCGGCGGAGCTGAACAGGATGGCGGAGCTCCGCGCCGAGATGGAGAGAATCGTGCTCGACGGCGCCAACCGCAACAGCGCCTCCGTCGACGAACACGCCGGCGGCGGCGGCGAGAGCGACGCCCTGTCACGCTGCTCACGCACCGCCGCCGCCCCGGCGAACGGCGGCGGAATCACGGCCGCCGGCGTCGCGATGGACCAGATGGAAGCGGAGCTCGAGGCGGAGCTGACACGTCTCCAATTCTCCACCTCCAACAACGCCACTCCTCGGCTTGATGATCCCCAACTCGAGGTACGTATACACGCATCGAATCGAACAGCTAGCTACAACTCGTCCCAATTCGATGATCAATTTCGTGTAAATTGGGCTATGCTTCGGGCTTCGGTCGTAAACGTGTGGTGTGGTGTTTTTTCTGAATTATAGTCTTCCAGAATTTTTCTTCTATATCAATATATGAAATCCGCATTATGCGGCTCATTTAAAAAAAATAATCATGCAAATTTCATAAAATCCCCCATTGATCGAATTAATCCTCGCAGATTGAGCCCAAGGGCGGCGTCGACGACGACGAAGAATCGACGGATACGGATGGAGTTGACGACGACACGCTGACCGATATCCAATGCGACGGCGATGACGAGGAGGAGGAGATCAGAGAAGAAGGCGGCGGCAATGGCGGGGTGTCGGCGCGGGAGCTGGAGAGGAGGCTGCACGAGCTGCTGCAATGGCAGCAGGAGTCGAGGATCGCGGAGCTGGAGACGGAGCTGGAGAGGGCAAAGAGGAAGCTCCATGAGAAGGAGCGAGAGGTTTGCTGGTGGCGCAACACCGCCAAGCTCGTCACCCGCCACAAGGACGATTCCCGCCTCAGATAGCTAGCAACAAAACAAAACAATCCACCATGGCCGGCACCGGCAGCTAGTACTACTAGCTAAGCTTAACTCGAACCCAATCGCATTATGTGAGATGATCGATCGAGACAAGAACAAGAACAAGACCGAATGATCGGTCACCTCACCTCTCAGTGGTCTGTTTTGCACTCTGATCGATGATCATGCAACGAGAAGAAGTACATGCATGTATGTTCCGAATTTCCAACGAGAACATTGGATTGTTAGTCATTTCAGTTTTCTACTTTTCTTCGATTCTAAATTAAACTTCTCCAAACCTAACCGAATTTAGCCTACCACGAATCCACCTTGAAATTGAAAGCCACAGTACGTACTAGCTTCGAGCCCAATCACGTCATGATTGAGACAAGAACAAGAACAAGATCAATCAACTCTCAGTGACCCGCTTTGCACTCTGATGATCATGCAACGACCAACAAGACGAAGAGCACATCTGTTCTTTCCAACGTCCAACCATAATACTGCATTGTTATTAATAGAGATTAACCATCTTCTTCCACATTATTACAAAGCAGTAGTTGCCATTCATTTCTCACTTGGGACATTGGCCTGGTCCACCGAAATACACATGGATACCGAGCTCGGCAGCGCCAAAGCCGTCCACAGTGTAGCATAACGGCCTAGAGGTCACTGGAAGTGCCTTACCAACAACTGGATTGACAAATTTGTTATCTCTATTGGCAATCCTAATACCCCTCACAAAAGCGGCTTTTCTAAATCCTTCTTTAGCAAAACGACCACTCCCCATTGGTGGAGGATCTGACGAAACCGTCGGCCCACGCACCCATCCACCCCAAAGTGCATAGGTAGCCTTCTCTTGTAGGGCATTGAAAAGTTTTCGTGGCCAATATCCAAGTGGCCGAAATCCAATAACGCTGCTCCTGTCCATACGTGCTAGCCACCAATCTTTAGTCTTCCGATCCTAATAACAATATAAATGAAAACAAAAGAAAAAAATGTTATGCATCCTTAGATTTGTTAATTGATTTTGTAAAATCACTTAGCAACCAGAACATTAATTAATCATGCAGACTTTTAACCTCAAGTGAGATACCTGAAATAGAAAGACAGTCATTATATACTGAGGCCCATCTAGGACAGAAACTGGTCTTATTCTCCCTCCAATAGCAGCAGATTCGCTAACTTGGACGAAACCAGGACAACCAAAATCATAGCATGCCTTATGTTAACTGCCTACCTGTAAAAATAAATTATGTCAAGGAAGTTAGTTGAATGGATTGCGTTATCATTAAGATTTTTTGAGTATATAGCATATTGTAAACATCAAGTAGGGCATAGAGAAGTGTATGTGTGTTTTTATTACCCAACGAATATGAAACCTGACAAAGTTGTCTCCACTAAATTTTGGCCAGACCTGAAAATATCATGATCAGAACCAACAAGTACGTATAATCTGTATATGTAATTACTGTTTCTTTAAGTTTGTGATACTATAGATGTGACAATTTATTACAAATTAAGAAGTTAGAAAGGGTATATCAGTATATGGGACGATTAAACAGAAAATTCTAAGACAAAGATCTTATAACATGTTTCCATAGAAAGTTACCAAACGTATAACTTATGATTAATCACAATATAAAGAAAAAGTGAAATAGTAACAATAAATTTCAAGTGTTAAAAAAAAGCAACTATGCAATGGGACTATATACTTACAATGGAACCTGCACCTATCTCTTCTAGCCCATTATTAAGTTGTACCCATGATGCAATATGGTCATCGTTCTGTCGTGCTAAAAATGGCTGCTGAACATTTAGGGTAGCATGTGTTCCATAGAAATCATTATCGTCATAGTATTTGATAGCTGCAAACTGTAAGTAAATGAATAATATTCAAGGTGTAAGTAAAAATAGCTTTGCATGCCACATTAGAATGTGAAATAATTCAACAGAGATAAAATTAATTAAATATGCCAAATATTATAGAGTCTATACTTTTCATTTAGACAATTAGAAAATTTTAAAAATGTAAAATGCTATACCTCCTCTTGTGTTATATAATTATCTGATGTTGAAGATATTGTCTCCTTATTGTCATTGCGTAGTATTGGAATTGTTCCTTTTGGGCACTTGACTTTAGGCAGATGTGCTTCCGAGCCATTGGATGACAATATAGATTGGATCTCATGATCTAATGGATAAGAAGTCGGTTCCATCTGATTAACAACAAAAATTATTTGAATCACAGCCAAAGATCGAAAACATATTGAAAATTCCACTAAAGAAAGTCGCTTCACTTTCTCAAATAGAATGACAAAGAATAAATACGGAAATCCTCCATGCATAGTTCCAATATTTTAAATTAAATTTGTTCCACACGATGGATCCTGACTCTATTAAACTTGGCAGACGAAATTGCTATTATATTCATGCACACCATAGAAGCTGACCAATCATGAAATTTATGTAACATGCTCAAAAGTAGATCGTTCTATGAAAAAACGTATTGCTATACCTGGATTGTATGATTTTTCAATAATGGATGGTTCAAAGAAGGTTGTCTATATATGTCGACGCAATCATAGACATCACCGTCTCCTGTCTTTTCAACAATTACTTGTTCATTAGCAGCCAAACATGATGCCAAATACACAAGAGAAGGATCTTTTATTCGCAGACCTGAATTGTCTTGTTTACATCTTTACCGTGGATTCTTGTACCAATAATCTCATCTTGATATGTACCGCCACTCCTCCTAAGGTTGCTAGAACAAGGTATGACAGAGATAGAGCTATAATGTGAATAGCTAGCTTTTCTTCCATTGCAGTAATCTCAAGAGGTTATTTGTTCCCTATGCAAATGAATCATTTTATAGTTGGAGGAAAAAATCGTCTTGATTCCAATGAAATATTCATTCATTTAGAATTTTATAAATTTGCAATTAATATTAAGGGTGTAAGGAGCTGGCACATTAATGGAGAAATCTTCAATACTCCATCACTTACACAATTAATTGAAGATATCTTTGCAAATTTGGTAATTCTTTTAATGTTCCGTGGAGATAAATTGTTGGCAAGGCATAAATGGTGAAAGTGGTATTAAATGAACAAGATTTGATATTATATCAGGGGCATGAACAATTGTATGACATCACCATGTGGGAGGAGATGCCATGTAGGATAATTTTTTGATGTGGCATGCTCTAATAGATAGCTTAATACCATTCATACTTCATGTACAGTTTCACACCATCTATAGAGGCAAATCAAAGTAGACCGGATGTGGTTGACTATAATGGATAGACAAAGATGTCACCACCTGCCACCTATGGCCCCCTCGTTGATCTAGTCACATTCCTAAATAACATCGAACCTAATTACCATGCCAATGTTCAGTGTTATCACTCTAACTTACTCGAGATAAGCAAAGCAACTATAATAAACAAAGCACGATGATATCTACTTAGAACGGACTATAAACCCACGGACATGAAATAAATTCATTAAAGCATTAACCGGAAAAAATGATGGTGGGCTAGAACGACTCACAAAATATTCCATAAGTACAATAAATGCTAATAATAAATGAAACTTATAATATAAGCAAGACTAATATATGATTCAAATAAATATGATAAGTACGAGAGAAGAGAAATTACCAACTCATACCGACCCTCCAAAGAAGATTTATCTAGGATTGACTCCTTAGAAACAATTCCTCCAAGACTAAACTCCGGAGACAACTTATCCAAGATCAGACACCCAAAACTAGATCTGTTAGGCCGACTCCCCGAAGTCACCATGTCTAGAACCAAATCATACTCTAACTTCCAACAGCCTCTAGCCTACTATTCATAGGTACAATGGAGCGGTGCCATGGAGGGAGTGAAACCATAAAAAGTGGAGTGTTGTGTATAAAAGTGAATGAGTAAATGGGGAGGGGGGGTGGTATTTATAGCCCCATGGACCATGGTAGGTTGGCGTCCGACTGGAATGTTTCGAGAAGTCGGCCGGACCAGGTGGGCAAGTTGGAACATTGGAGTGGGTCGTCTAGGACACGTGGCACCTGTCAAACCCTCTGATAGGTCAGCCTATCACTTTGCAATCGATTTTTTTTTTGAAAATAATAGTTTTTAATGAAACACAAAAATATGGTATGCTGGGGCGAAATTATGAATCTAGCAGGTTGTCGCTAGGCATGCCATTATATGTAAGCATTATACAGTCAGCCCAACTTATAAATCTGTTAATGTAAAGCGAGGATAATCCTTTACTAGTGAACCAAAGCCACTTTCGTGGCTTTTCTCTAACGAGTCATTTGTCTGGTCAGACTCTATTATGGGCTTTCGATCACATTCTCTATGGATCCCTCTTAGATGTTCTTTCTCATTATAAAGATAAGGTAGTTTATACTGAAACTTATTAAGGTATGTAGTCCAAAGTTAAACATGTTGAAGTATGTAAAGCAACCTACAATTTGCTTGAGAAATTTGTGATTATACCATCATCAAAAACGGTTTCGCTTGAATGCCATCTCGTAAATGGGATTTGCAAAAATACAACTATCAAAGAGGGTTTGCATGCTAAAATGAAAATCACAACGTGAATAGAGGAAAGTGCCCCCTCTCTTCTTCGCTAACATAGTTGTGTCGATGTAAAGATGGGAAGAGGTCATACCGCCCTCATGAGAAATTTCCCCGCCACCCTCCGCCTCCTCCAGCCATCTACCTTCCTCCCTCTCCCTCTTTTATACCTTCCTCCCACCATATGCCTTCGCTCCTTCTCTGTTGCCACACCCCTCTGGCCGGTCATATTGTGGGTCTCCTCAATGGCGACGTTGTTGGGCGAGCTCACCTCGAGTGGAGACACGACGGGAAAGGGAGGAGCCACATCCTGCCACTGAAGATGTTGGAGATCGGCATGGAGCTGGTGCGACACCTTGTTGGAGGTTCCATCCCAGACCCACCCGTCTACCCCCACGTGCCCCTCGCCTCCGCCTCCGCAGCACGCCTCCTTGCGCAAGCCCTCGCCATCACCGGCCGCCCGTGCTCATTTCCATCGCTCGTGTGCCCGCGCTGCATGTGTGAACTTAGAAAGCAAGAGAGAGAAGGGGAATGATGCACCCGTCGATAGAGATGATGTTCCCACTGCCTACACCACCACCTGGCACCAGTCACCATCATGCAACCCTCTCCTCCACGACGACAACGACAACGCAAATGTGTGTGAGATGTCAGCAAGGATGAGGACGGAAAGGGGCAGCCGAGGGCGACAATGGCTTCAGGTATGTGACACCGTCCATGGCCAAGAGACGACCTCAGCGAGGGCTTCGACTCGTTGGTTTGCCATTGTAGCCAAAGCAAACGATCGGATTTGGGAGAGAAGTAGGGAGCGATGGCTATATTTTTTCATTCAAGTTGTAAAGTCATTTTGTTGTCCCGCTCATTTTTAATATTACATATTTGTGAATCCCATTTATAGAATGTTATTCCATCCAAACCTATTTATAATTACAAATTTAACCATTTACTCCTCCAACTCGTAGAAATTCCTAATGTTAATGTCAGCAAAGACACTAGTACTATATATTTCGCACGTAAAGCGCGATTATAAAAAGCTGACGCTCCACAAATTTTCTTCCTTTGTAAACCAGAGGAAACGAACACCTTTCCTCACTCTCCCCTCGCCGCCATTAGCGACCTCCTCCTTCCTCCTCCTCCTCCTCGCTAGCTTCCCTCCCCCAATCCATGCAACCCAACGGCCGCGAAATGCACGACGACGGCAGCGGCGGCGGTGGCGGCGGAGGCGGCGGGGGGCAGATCGATTTCTTCGACGAGATGCTGTCCACGCTGCCGCCGACGGTGTGGTCGGAGCACGGCGGCTCCGGCAAGATCATCTGGGAGCTCCTCACCGGCGGAGCAGGAGCAGCAGCAGGAGGCTCCGACGACCACTCCGCCTTCGACGATTCGGCGCTCCTTGCGTCTCGCCTCCGCCAGCATCAGATCGACGGCGGCGGCGGCGGAGAGGACAAGCCCATCATGCTCCAGCTCAGCGACCTCCAGCTTCGTCACGGCCTCTCCGACGCCGCCGGCGGCGAGGACGGCGGGTTCCTTCCTCTGCCGCTGTTCACTGATCGGTCCTCTAGGGACGACATCGACGCCGCCTTCAAGTCCCCCAATGCCGCCGTACGATTCTATACCGTGCCTGATTTTTTTTTTTAATTTTCAGAAGGATGGATTGAAGCTTCGGTTTTCTTCAGTTATGGTGTTCATTTGAGTTTTGTTCTTCTCAGGGAGCTGACCAGGCGCTGTACAATGGGTTCGCGGCCGCCATGCAGCCGCCGCCGTTCGGCCAGGTACGCCAATTCAGGAATCCGAGTTTTGGTGTTCAGTAGGTGTTCGATCAATTGCCGGACTTGTAAAATGGGTCTTATTTTTCTTCCTCTCGTGTCGCAGGGAGGATCAATGCCGGCGCAGAGCTTCGGAGGTGGAGCGGCGGCGAGCGGCGGGGGTGCGGCGGCGGCGGCTGGGGCATCGTCCGGCGGAGGGGCGGCGGCGCCGCCACGGCAGCGGCAGCGGGCGAGGAGGGGGCAGGCGACTGACCCACACAGCATCGCCGAACGTGTATGCCACTCTCGCACCACCTTTCCCTTCTTTCCCCATTTCTTATTGTTTTTTATTGCCTGCATGTCCTGCTGTGTTCTTGCATGTCCTGCTGTGTTCTTGGAGCTCCACAAATTTTGGACCAACCTAATTAGCACGTCAATTTGAACTGTAGCGTGCTTTAAATTTCTGTGTAATTTTTGGTATAAATGTTGGTTTCAGTAATAAAAACAACTTAGAATGAAATGAAACTTCATGTGTTCAAGTAATTTTGGATAGAGATGTTTGTTTCAGTAGTAAGAAGAACTTAAAATGAACTGAAACGAAATGTATTGTGTTCTTGTGATTTCCTGAGACTTTGCATCTGTTTGCTTGCAGCTCCGGAGGGAGAGGATAGCTGAAAGGATGAAGGCTTTGCAGGAGCTGGTCCCAAATGCCAATAAGGTAGCGGAAAATTTTCCTCTCTTTACTCCTCTTTTGCTTTCTTTTTCTGCTTTGTGCCATCTTTGAACAAAGTAGGAGGCTTTCCTTGAAATGAGGTGAAGGTGCACCCATGCAGAAGATTTATTGGGAATGTTGCATTCATGTTCTGTTTTGTTTGAATTAACATCAGATTTGGTGTCTTCATTCTTCACTGTATGATTGAAAACATGAGATGAATTCTCTTCACTCTTCACTGTATGATTGGAAAATAGCAAGTGCGTCATGGGTTCATATGGTAGGAAAGAGGGGGCATGATGAATATGATAAATTGTTGCTCTAATTCTAGGTGCTTAAGACAGGTATCGGCTTTTCGTTGGAGGATTTTGGGTTGGTGATTAGCTGCTAACTGGTGGACAAGGCAGTAGAGGGAAAAGGGAGGTCAGACATTAGGCCACTAGCAGTGACAAATGAATAGCCACGGCACATTTTGAGGGGAATGCAGATTAAATTAGGGACTTGGTCATTGCATTAGCCACCAAGTTCCTAGAGTAATAAACATCATGAAAGAATGGATTAGGAGGAGCAATATAATAATATATGAACATGTCTGAACTTCGAGACATGCATTTACTTGGACTACGTGATGGCTGCAAAGCACAAGATCAGGAAACATGGGCATTTGCCTATTGTTCCAGCTTCGTCTATTCTACATGAACTGGATGGAAATCACTACACGTCCCACCGCTACATTCCATGTTTGGCACTTCTGGAGCTTCCAGTGTCACTTCTGATAGTTTTGCACAAATTGCAATCCCTGTAGGAGTATCTGAAGAAGTAATGGACGTTTGTTCAATGGGCTCTGTCTGGAATAAAAACTGACATCAGTAGTCATATCTTAGCTGATAGGGCTGCTCTAGCACAAAGTAGAATGACATGAATCACTGAAGTGACCATAGAGAATTTCGTTTTGCAGACCGACAAGGCATCGATGCTCGATGAGATCATTGATTATGTGAAGTTCCTACAGCTCCAAGTCAAAGTAACACTGCTTTTCTACACATTATTTACTACTGGATGAATTCCTGCTTGTTGCTGATAAATTCATTCTTGAAACATTTTTCTCATTCCTGATTCAATGCCTCTAATTGCGCAGGTCCTCAGCATGAGCAGATTGGGGGGAGCTTCTGCAGTTGCGCCTCTAGTTGCTAACATGTCATCAGAGGTACTTATATTATATGATGCTTTATTTGAAAATTTAGAGCACTAACAATGACGAAATCGATAGTCAATAGTACTAGGCAAAGACTTGCTGACGCGTGGGGCAAATATGGGGAGCCCCAGAATGCTATAATATGCGGAGTAGAGCACAAAGTGTCTAGGGCAAGTGTTATCTTTTTGACAATTGGGTTGGTGATAATAGGTAGTCATAATCTGTCATCTTTAAAGTTGGTGTATTGATTCTGACCCATTTAACTTTCTTTATATTATAAATGAACAAATGGTTATATCTTGTCCAAAGTGATCTGACATGAAGTCCATATATTAGAATATAAACATGTTAATCCCATCAGGATTCTAACTTTGGCATTTGGAGGACTATAAGTCATAAGAATTACTAAAAACAAAAGCATGCTTGCAAATTAGCATAAGATCATAAGGAGACGTGCCATAAATTATCTTAAGAAACTTATCAAACCATAGTGGGTACCAACGCAACAAAAAGATAAGGTTGAAAGGAATCTTGGTAGTTCAAGAATTGGATCCAAAAAGGACAAACACGCCTGAAAAGTGACAAGGTAGTACTACTGATCAAGCATAATATTTGCCTGTAGAAGCTACTAAACCCACTAAGGACAATTCGAACCCTTGAAGTCTGAACACACACTAGCAGCCGAGCTACCATATGGTCAACCACCCTAATTATAACAAAATTGCCCACTAATTCCACATCATCTCTCGAGTGAAGAAATGACACGAGTCTTTACAGCCTCAATTAATTTCCTCAAATTATAAGCATGTGTGGTTTTTTTTTCTTTTGCAGAGTAATGGAAATGGCAATGCTACCAGCAGCAGCGGGAATGGCGAGGCGGCCAATGGCAGCAGCAACGGCGAAAATGGTGGCGACACAATGCGGGTGACGGAGCAGCAGGTGGCAAAGCTGATGGAGGAGGACATGGGCTCTGCCATGCAATACCTGCAGGGGAAGGGGCTCTGCCTAATGCCAATCTCTCTTGCCTCAGCCATCTCCTCTGCCACCTCGTCGTCGCTTCTTCCTCGCCATGGGGGAGGTGCTGGAGGAACCCTACATGAAGGTGGCAATGGTGCATCACCACCATTGGTGAACGGAGCCAGTGGTGGCGGTGATGATGTCGGCGCCGGAGGTAAACAGTGAGGTTTGGTGGTTTGTCCATGGGAAGAAATTCAGTGATCAGAAGATGTTTCCTTCTTCTGGGGGTGGAATTATGAAATGGCGATGCTCTTTCCTTTTGCCTATCTCTCTTCCTTTTGTTTTGTTTATAAGAAAAATGATGTTAAGCATGCAGCCTTTAGTTCCAGCTTTTATTGTTGATATGGTAGCTTTTCTGATATCTTTCCTCCTCTCCTTTTGGGCTTTGAGCAGCTGCTCTCTAATCTAATCTATAATAGTATTTCTGTTAAATTTGTCCTGGAGCTGTCGTTTCTCCTGCTGAAAGAATAGGTAAGAAGGAATCGAAATTATTGGTCCAGGAGGGACCCTGATCATATTCTGAGTCAAAATTATTTCGTACGCTGGAAACGGCATCAAGTGCAAAGCTGATCGTTAGAGTTGAATGCTACAAGTGAATCAGGGATAGGATATGTTATGCTCTCTAACAGCAGCTAAGGTGTAAAGGCCCCTTCACACTGATGCAATCCAGGCTCTTTCCGGACTATCAACCATATGAAATTAGATACAGAGGCCAACAGGCTGTACCTGATCTTGAAAATTACCTACAGAATATGTGCAACCTAAAAAAAAGTATCTACCAACACTTGAGCTGGACCGTGAAGAAATTCGACGGTGATGACAGTTCACAGGTTTTCCCCTTACGACGAAGCACCAATGATTGCGATGCAGGAGGAAACAAAGCTGATGATACGAAGAGGGCATGCTCCAAACTGCAATATTCCTTCCCTGCCTTCTACTCGCACGTCGTAGTGATGGGTTGGCTTCAAGTAAACAAATCCAGAAGAAATGATACGGTGAACAGATTCAAGGATTCGAATAGGAGATGCACCCACGTTGGTGAAGTAAATGAAGGGCATCTTTGATCGTGTGTGTTCTGAAGAATATCACGGTGGGTGACAACTCTGATGGATAAGTTAATACAATGGAAAATAATCTAGAATTGCTCTAGAGAAAAGTAATCCAAGATTGGACCACAAGACAATGAAAAAATTTTGTGACGCAGATGAAGCCATAAATTGTTGCAAAAGGAGAATGAACCGAAACAGAGGCCAAAGTGATTCTCAGCCTTTTGCTTGAAATTTGGCATCTCAATGGCATTAGAAAATGGAGCAACAAACTCCATTACTGACAGACAATAATGGAATTTAAGTGTAAAGCATAATTGAAAGGTTAACAGCGACGATACATTGATGTGAAGGTACCCAACTTTACTTTGGGTAGATTCCTTCCTAGCCATGAAAAGTAGTGGATGGATTATAACTACAGTCTACAGAAGAATTCCTTCTCTGGTGTAAAAGCAGGATAGAACCACTGTACCGTGCACCAAAAATAAGCAGCATGTTGCAGGCATGTGGAAAGCTGCTTGGAGATTGCACGGCAAATGGATTACCTGATACATCAAACTATCCCTCTTGTTTTGGACATCCACGATGAATGCTGAGCCTGTTGCAGAACTGTCACGGGCAAGAATCACCTAAAGGAGACGGGCATTGGATCACTGGAAAGGCTATATTATTGATCAAATAATTAACAAATCATGTTCAAGTGGGTGCTTGTCTTTCGCCATCCATAGTTAAAGATAAATAGATGAGCCAACACTTTGAACCACATGGTTTAATGTTTGTCACATTATCATGTTCAACTCTACACCATTTTCATATTATAGGGGCTCAATAAGCTCTGGTGTCCTCAGATATGGACCAGGTTGTAACTCTAAGCATATCAAAGTTCCTCAAGATAAAAATCGTCTATAAAAGAAAAATGGATGAATTCAACCCACTATGAAACAAATGATAATATGATATATCACCTTATAATGTTTTGACTCTAGGCTCTAGCCCATTTTACTGGGAGTCAATGAACTCCAGAGTCCTGACAGTTTGACCCCTTACTATCTAACCTCGATGTTGCATCATGCTGTTGAATTGCAACACCTTACCAACGGTACGCTATGTTCTTGACTTATTGTTAGTTCAAGATTAATGGCAGTAGTGTTGTGTTGAGGTTAATTTGTAGTTTTCACATCTCAGCCTCTCAGGTACTCGTGGAGAGCTGGGGTGTTATATGGATAGCACAAAAACAGTAAAATAAAAGAAGAAACTTCATGCCATCTGAGAAAGACAACTCACCAAACCTATGTAGTAGTAGATGCAGGTGTAACATCATATGGAGAATAACTTAGAACTTCAACTAATCTATATTACTTCATGTATGGATGGTTCTCTTTCTTTTAGAAGCATTAGGCGCTTTATATCCTGGCTTGGATTTCTTTGTTGCTTCGGATTCAAGAGACTCTTCCAGCTTCTTTAGAGCTTTGATCACCCAGTCAGAAAAATAAAAAAAAAATAGATTAACAAATGAGTAACAATGTATCAGCACATCCTAAATAAAACAGACTGCAATCTTACCACTGGAAAAAACTGGGCGAAGGGTTTCTACCGATTCCTCTGGTAGTGAGTGAAGACTGCAGCTAGAATTATCTGCCTTCTTGAGCATTTTGTCAAAAGCCTTAACCTGCAAAGGTAGCCCAAATAAAAAAAAATAGAGCTAGAATGAGATTTTAGGCTCATAGCACCTGCTCAGAACATAATTCAGCTAGTCATTCCTTTAGTGATACAAAGTAGAAAGGTTACACAGACCATAGTTATCTATACCCCTAGACATATGTTGCAATTCAAAATGAGCAGTGGTTTATGCATTTGTAGGTCCTAATTCAAACCAGGAAATCTCAGTGCTCAGTAGTCAGTGGTGCCCCTATAACAGTCTCTACAACATATCAATCAGCATCAAGCTAACAAATACCAAATTCAGTAAATACTCAGCTTCTTTTCGATCAGTTTAACAACATCACAAGTACAGGGGTGAGATTAATCTTTTGTGTGCATATTTCCTAATTATATAGTCATATCAAGTAATTACCATGTCAAATTAATAAAATCAACCCACAGTATATTATTGTACCGAACAGGTCCAGGAAACTACTTATAATTGTTCAACATTGTATTACCTCATGTTTCCTTAAAAATGTGAAGCAGGAACCAGCCTCGCCTGCCCGAGCAGTCCGACCTGCTCGGTGGATGTATGTTTTTACATATGGTGGCATGTCATAATTGATGACATATTTTAAGCCATCAATATGAATCCCTCGAGCCATTCTATCTGTACCAATTAGAACATCAATCTTCCCTTCCTTGAAGGCATCCAGTGTCTTCCTGCAAAAAAGTTGTGTTGCTAATATCATAACTTATCAAGTTGTACATAAGTACAACATACTAAAATACAATCCTATCATCGCAGAAGTTACACAAGTTTTGCACTAAAGTTCAAACCCACATGGTCCAAAAATAATAATATGATTCATAGAGCTTGAACAAGGAAAAAAACAGCTAGATATGCTATTTGCACACTATTTAAAAGTCTATTTGCTTACAGATCCTTGAAACTGAACTTACCTCCGAGTAGATTCACGCTGCAAACGTGAATATTCACTGAACTTAAAGGGCAAGTCCTCGAAAAATTCCAGCAAGGTGCTTAGTCTGTGACTTGATTCCACAGATAAAGTAAACACTAAGCATTTTTCCCCTCTGAGCTCTTGGAGAAGAACAATCAGAGATAGTGGTTTCAAATTTGATTTACATACCTGCAGTAGCAACACATCATCACTCATCAGGATGAACAAGAAAATACAGCATTCTAAAGAAGTGTTTTACAAATCGGATGCACCAGTGCTAAAGATGTAATGGCCAAAAAGATGCAACTAGAGATGGGGACAAACCAGCTTGTAGGACTGAAGCTTTGTTGGAATTCTGTAACGCTTCTTCCCACTATTCAACAGCAAGGGATGGTGCAACTCAAGTTGAGAAAGCTTGCTAGGATCTTGAGTCAGTGTGGCAGACAAAATTATCTTCGCCAATCTTGGAAAGCATTTGCCTTTAAACCCACGCTCAGCACCCCTATATGACACATATAGATTAATGAAATTCCGAATTGAAGTATAAATCGACAAACAATCATCATGACAATAGCAGGAAGGGCTGAATCAAAAAGCACAAGTTTTACTAGTAACATGTAAACTTCATCGAAAAGGGAGTATAGGATATGATAATGCAATTAGGTGGAGTGGGACTTACGATCTTCTAATGGTAGTCAATGGATGCAGTAGAGTTTTTCCATTCATGTCAGACCAGGAATGGTTTTGATTAGTTGACCGAGTAAGCTGGATAACTGTTGGCAACCAAGACTGATAAGCTTCTCTCAACATCCTGTCCGTCTCATCAACAACCTGAAATACCAACATAGTAGCTAAAAGTATGAGGCACTAAGAAGATGGAGAAGAAGGCTCTTAAAACTAAAATACGTATGCAAGTGTAAATTTCTTGTCCTGTCAATCCAATAATTATGTGGAAAAACATAAGGAATAACTCAAAATTTGCATTGTATTGAAATATATTGATAGTCCATTTTCCTTATTCCAAGATGTCCTGGAATAATCATGTTCTGCCGTTTCAGACTGAACAGAAGAGCAGACCAGTGATCTTAGTAAGAAAACAAGGTATGGATAAAAACTTGTGCTAACAGGACACAGGGTTGTTCCCAAATCCCAACAAGCCTACCAGGTATTGAAGATGCTCCAGGCTGAAACCCTTTGTCATGTTGATATGATCCATCAGTCTTCCAGGAGTTGCCACCAATATATCAACTTTAGTCTGCGGTTCCATTCGAACACATTCTTCATCAAGAGTTGGGTAAAGCCCTTGTTTAGGATTTTCAATAAGATCTGAAACTTCATCTGCTATTGATGATTGACCAACCGCTGAGCCTACTGACAAGCTCACCACAGGAGCAATACCATCAAAAACTTCTTTAACCTGAAATAGAACAAAGAATTCATGGGAAATTGTTATTGTTCAACATGACCTGGAGAATATGAAATAGACTTGTTCACTAGCTGTTCAGGTTTATAGGTAGCAGGCATAATTTTCTAGAAGGCAAAATGAAATAGCACAAACCTGCAAAGCTAAATCCCTTGTGGGTAGCACAACCAAAGCGCGCAAGCACCTTACTTTCCGAGTAGAGAGCATTTGAACAATAGGCAAGGCATATGCAAGCGTCTTGCCAGATCCAGTTGGGGAGTTGATACAGATATCCCTCTCAAAAGCACCAGGACCAACTGTTTCCAACCATGATGCTACTTGAACGGGAAAAAATGATTCTATCCCCATTCTGTCCAATGCCTTCACCAACCTAAAGCAGTAAAACATAGCCACCACAGGAGTAAATATGTTATTGCTAAACATTTTGATGTATTAGAAGCACCCTTTCTAAGTAGCTCTACAATATTAACTGCAACGAAAATGCATTCGAGAGTAGTGAGGGAATAAGTGAGATGTGCAAGGAAAACAACTAAAATCACGAATCCTCTTAGAACTGAACAAGATGGATGCGTATGTGTGTTATAAAGATAAGTGAATTGACACAAAATCCAACTCTGAAAACTCCTACACGCTGAACACTACGAGCTTAGTGAAATTCCACAACGTCATTACTGTCCGGTTGACAAACTGACAACATCCCATAGGTCACAAAGCTCCTAATCCCAGAATTACAAATCCAAAGTGCAACCAGACATGACAAACCTACCCCATAGCTCATACATACCCCCAGTAGAATGAAACCTAATTAGCAACCCATCGCATAGTTATTGACAACGAAATTCATTCCATCACAAAACTCACAGTACTGCGACGCCTTAGGAGCACGCATCCAAGCTAGGGAACACATCATGGTTTCATGGGGAGCTCACCTGGGGTCGAGGCGAGGGAGGTGCTCGACGGGGCAACCGGAGAAGGACTCGATGTCGACGGGGTTCCGCATCCACGGAAGGTGAGGCACTCGGCTCGGCGCCCCATCCTCCTCCCCCTCCTTCCTCGCCATGGCCACCACCATCACACGCCGGCGAGTACAGCTGGCACCGAGAGGAGGCGGCGGCGGCGGCGAATTAGGGCGCGGATTCGGAATAGAGTGATGCAATCGCCGCAGGCCGGCAGCGCGGAGAAGAGAGAGGTTTTCGTGGGCCGCAAGGCAGGCTGTGTATTCGTGGGCCGCAAACAAAGAAGGAAGGCCGAGAATTAGATGGGCCGGGCCCATCCTCTGCTCCTCGTCGCCTCCATCGGAGAGGCGGCGGCGGCGGCGGCGATAGTAACAGAATGGCACAGCCGCGGCGTCGCGCGGCCGCGCCTATTTAATATCCCCGACCCCACTTGGTAGGACCCACCCCTCTCCCATCCAATCCCACGGCTCCACCTCACGCTTCCCGTTGCGGTTGCGATTTGCGAATCCCATTCCTCGCCGCCTCTCCAACTACCTCCCTCGCCGGAATGGACCCCTCCGCCGCCGACGCCGCCGATGAACAAGACACCACGGATTGGGAGGAGCCGGTGGAAGAGGAGGAGGAGGACGCCAACCCTGAGTGCGGGGAAAAGGAGGAAGACGACACGGAGGATTTGGGAGGAGGCCCGAGCGGAGAAGACGCCGCCGCCGACGCCGACGACGACGACTACACGGGTTGGGGAGAGCCGGAGGAAGAGGAGGAGGAGGACGCCAGTACAAGGGTACCTCACGCCAAGGACGACGCGGATGATTTGGGACGAGTCCCGAGCGGAGAAGAAGCCGACGACGCCGACGCCGACGCCGACGCCAACGAATCGACGGATTGGGCGGAACCGGAGGAAGAGGAGGAGGAGGACGCCAGTACAAGGGTACCTCACGCCAAGGACGACGCGGATGATTTGGGACGAGTCCCGAGCGGAGAAGAAGCCGACGACGCCGACGCCGACGCCGACGCCAACGAATCGACGGATTGGGCGGAACCGGAGGAAGAGGAGGAGGAGGACGCCAGTACAAGGGTACCTCACGCCAAGGACGACGCGGATGATTTGGGACGAGTCCCGAGCGGAGAAGAAGCCGACGACGCCGACGCCGACGCCGACGCCAACGAATCGACGGATTGGGCGGAACCGGAGGAAGAGGAGGAGGACGACGCCAATACAAGGAGCGGCGAGAAGGAGGAAGACGACGCGGAGGATTCGGGAGAACGCCGGAGCGGAGAAGGCGGCGCCGACGACGGCGACATCGCTTCCCCCAACAGCGCCGACTCGAACTTGATCCTGCTCCCGGCGGATCCGATGAAACACCGCATCGCGAGCCTCCTTCGTCGGAAGAAGCTGATCCTCGTCCTGGACCTCGACCACACGCTCATGAACTCCGTCAAGCTCCGCGACCTCTCTCAAGAGGAGCGCGACAACGGGATCACCCGAGACGATCCATCAAGGGAACTATTCCGACTGATTCTCCACCCGGATCCCCTCCCCAATCTCGTCAAGCTGAGGCCGTTCGTCCGCGAATTCCTGGAAGAAGCCAACACCATGTTCGAGATGCACGTGTGCACACTCGCGAAGAGGGATTACGCGGAGGCGGTCGTCAGGCTGCTCGATCCCGATGGCGTCTACATCGGCGACAGGATCATATCCCGCAACGAGCTTCCGGCGCCGCAGCCGGGAGAGAAACACTGGACGAAGAACCTCGACGGCATCATCGGGGAGTCGCTGCTTGCGCCGTCGATGGTGATCATCCTCGACGACAAGGAGAGGGTGTGGACGGATCGGCCCGAGAACCTGTTCGAGATGGCCAAGTACATCTACTTCGCCGCGGAGCACCGGAAGAAAAAATACCATCCGCTCGAGTACGCGGAGAACCGGTCGCTGTCGGAGCTGGGCCACGACGAGAGCCGCGACGACGGCGCGCTCGCCGTGGCGTTACGCGTGCTGCGGCGCGTCCACGACGATTTCTACACCTACTCCCTCCTCGCCGGAATATTCTCCAACGTCAAGGATCTGATGGAGAAGATGCGGCTCCAGTTGCTGAGAGGATGCACGGTGGAGTTCGTCGGCGTTCTCCGGAGAGCGCACCGCACGTGGAAGAGGGCCAAGCAGCTCGGCGCCGAGTACGCCCACATCGGCGGCGAGGAGGCCACCCACCTCGTCGTCGGGAGGCCGGGAACCTACGAGCCGCAGCAGCTGCAGCAGCCCGGCAAGTTTATCGTCCGCCAGAGTTGGATCGACGCTGCGTTTTTCCGGTGGGTCAGGCCCGACGAGGAAGACTTCCCTGTCGCGTGATGGCGTCGAGACCGGCGGGCTTAGGATCGAAGTTGAGATTTGTCAGTTTGACAATGTGATTGGACATTTTTGGGACGGTTTTGATCTGATAGTCTACTAGATTTTGTTTTTCCCTGATTTGCAAAGCGACATGCTTCTGTTTTTCCCCCTGCTTTTCTGCTTCTTTTTTTTTTTTTTGAAGTGAACAAGAGAAATAGTTTTGCAAAGAGAAGGATGAATAGGTTCAATCAAGAGCATTTGAACAAGTGTGGGGTGAATATGATTTGGGTAGATATTAAAGAGATCAAGGCGCACTTAATCTGATTCTGCAATGTACTACAGCACTGTTCCATTTTCTAACTGTTGTTTGCACTGTAATACTACTAGTAGCTTTTCTCTGTTTCTTCTTTCCCTGGGTAGCTAGGCACTAGCTGTATTTAGCAGCAATATCATGGCTGGTCTTTAATTTTGTTATCTGAAAATAACTCATCTGCATGCATATGACCTGAAATCTGACCGGATACATTTTTTAAGTAATATGGAATTATTTCTTTTTCTCTGAAAGTTTCATGGTCATGCAGGGCAAAATTTAGTGAAGTGCCATGTACTGGATGATTTTGCCTACCTTTTTGCCAAGACCTAGTACTAGTACACTTCAACATATAACGGTTGTATATAAAAAACAAGGCAGCGCTATTTCAGTTTTGGAGCATCGTGTCTGGCAATTCCATGGAGTTCTCATTGCCAATAAGCAACACTGTTGCTCCCAACATTTTATCCTTTTAGTCATTTGGATTGTAGGCTTGTAGCTGCTTTTGTTGTGCAGGCCCAGATCCGATCCAATAGCCATGGTCCATGGAACAGAGAATGGCAGAATTCCCGAGTACCTTGAGGACTGAGGGGCGAGCGCCGAGAGACACTCCACGCGGTAGAGGGAAGGAACGAGATGCTTACACGTGATTTCATCCAATGGTCACAAATTTAAGTGAAATCACACAGAATTTCACGCAAATGGTTTTGTCTATTAACATCTTGCTGGTCACAGAATTTCCCAGAATTTTAAATTTGTCATCACGCATTTTAATGGGCCGACGAAGAGAGCAGGTCGCGTTTTTGTGGGCCTCAAGGCAGGAGGCATTTTAATGGGCCTCAAGCAGAGTAGGCATGGCGAGAATAGCTGGTCCACGAGCCCATCCTCCGCTCCTCCTTGTTCCCCCTCCTCGGACAACGGAGAGACGGCGCAGGCGGGAACATATTGGCACGGCCGCGCCTATTTCATTTCACCGACCCCACCTGGCAGGGCCCACCCCCACCCCCACCCTCCCCCTTCCACCGCAAGCCTCCCGTTGCGGCTGCTCCGAATCAATCCCCGCACCGCCGCCCACCTCGCCGGAATGGATCCCTCCTCCGCCGCCGGCGCCGGCAGCGGCGTCTCCACGGGATGGATGGAGCAGGAGGAAGTGGAGGACAACGCCAGCACAGGGGCTCCTGTGGAGGAAGACGACGCGGGGGATTGGGGAGAAGAGATCGGAGAAGCCGCCGCCGCCGACGACGACTACTACTACGACGACACCACCGATTCCCCTGGCTCCATCAGCAACGACTCGATCCTCCTCTCGCCGGAGTCTACGAGCGGCCACCTGGGTACCCTCATGCGCGAGAAGAAGCTGATCCTCGTCCTCGACCTCGACCACACGCTCATCAACTCCGTCAAGTTCCGCGAGCTCTCGCCCATGGAGGAAGCCATCGGGTTCACGAAGCACACCGGAGACGACCCGGGGAGGGGCTTGTTCCGATTGGTTTCGAATCTCCGTCCCCAATACCCAATGCTCACCAAGCTGAGGCCGTTCGTCCGCGAATTCCTGGAGCAATCCAGCGACATGTTCGAGATGCACGCGTACACGCTGGGGTCGAGGGATTACGCGGAGTCGGTCGTCAAGCTGCTCGATCCCGATGGCGTCTACTTCGGCAACAGGATCGTCTCGAAGAACGAGTCGCCGAGAGACGGGAAGAGCCTCGAGGTCGTCCCCGTCGGGTCGTCGGCGTCGGCGGCGAACGACGCCGCCGCCGCGATGGTCGTCATCCTCGACGACACGGCGTGGGTGTGGGAGAGGGACAAGCGTGGGGTGAACCTGATCGAGATGGAGAGATACCTCTACTTCGCCAATTCGCGCCGCCACTACGGGCTGGAAGGGGAATCGCTGTCGGAGCGGCGCGCGGATGAGAGCAGCCACGGCGAGGGCAGCGCGCTCGCGGCGGCGCTGGGTTTGCTGCGGCGCGTCCACGACTGCTTCTTCCGCGAGGCGGTGTGCGCCGGCAGCTTCTCCGACGCCAGGGTCGTCATCGCGCAGCTGCGGCTCGTTGTGCTGCGCGGATGCACGGTGGCGTTCGTCGGCGTGGCCGACGAGCCCAACACCGGCGGGCACCGCACGCGGAGGAGGGCGGCGCAGCTCGGCGCCAAGTGCGTCGACGTCGTCGGCGAGGCGGTGACCCACGTCGTCGCCGGGACACCGGGCACGCTCGAGGCGCAGTGGGCGGTGGATCACGGCAAGTTTCTCGTCGGCGAGGAGTGGATCAACCGTGCGCATTTCCGGTGGATCAAGCCGCCCGAGGGAGACTTCCCTGCCCCGTGAAGACCGAGCTGTGCGGCGACGGCGGCGCATTCGAGTGGCGTTCATGGCGTCCACATCGGCGTCGCTTCGGATCGAAGTTAAGATTGTCTGTTCCCCAATATGATTGGACATGTTTTTGGAACGTTTTTTTGTTTTTCTTAACAGTTTTTTAAACGGTTTTGATCTGATAGTTGAGTGGGCACGTTTATTTTTGTACTGGGAAATTAACCAAATAGTAACCTCTGTTGATCTGATAGTTAAAAGGTCTGGACTCTATTAAGTTTGTGCTTCGATACGGTTATTCGGTTTATTTTGCAGTCGGACATCAACCACGATTAGTCACCGTGGAAGTATTTTTACATTCTTTCATCGGAATCGCTAGAAATGATAATCTGGCGATTTTCGCTTTGCTACACAGCTCACCTCCACCACCAAGCTATGATGCTGTTTTATGTTCTTACATAGACAAGTTATATATGTGTAATTCTGATACAATTATTACATACTATTTACATTTTTGTTATACTAAAATTACATTTGACATATTTCATCTTAAAAAAATCTGTAGCGACACACTTCTTTCATTCATTCTCAGTTCTGATCGTAGCCACACCATATGTTTTGATGACCTTCCAGCAGGAATCAGAGTACCTTTTCAATTCAACCATCTTGTCTTGGGAAGTGCCTTATCAGTTATCATCGGTTAGAAATAAACATGCTGAGCAAGCATGCTGGATGGTTGCGGCCGAGCTCTGAATCTGATACTGCTGCTGCCCGCCGCCGAGAATGTGCCGGAGATATCTCTCGTTCGATCGCTCCGGTTGGCGCTGCACGATCGATCTCCACAGCCGGCCCGTGAACAGAACAGCTGCGAGGATGCGCGAACAATTGGGCCAAATTTTGCTGTCTCCGCGAATTGGAATAAGTTCATTTTGGGCTCCTCGATTTGACTCAATCTGAAAACTACCTCTCAACTGCAATAAAATATTGGATCTCGTAATTACAAAACCGTTCAAAACAGGTTACGTGTGATAGTATAGAGCGATGGTTTTGATGACGTGACATTCTAGTAAGCAAAATAAAGATAATAGTTCTGTTCGGCTGGCTGGACTAGGCTGAAAATTGCTAAGTTGAATGGGCTTTTGTATATGAGCTGGCTGGGCTAAATAGATTTTTCTTAAAAGCTGGGCTGGGTTGGCTGG
The DNA here is from genome assembly GCA_000325765.3 of Leersia perrieri. Classification (NCBI taxonomy): domain Eukaryota; kingdom Viridiplantae; phylum Streptophyta; class Magnoliopsida; order Poales; family Poaceae; genus Leersia; species Leersia perrieri. Next base: position 24,752,055 of record CM002480.1, read on the forward strand.
AGCCAACTAGCTAACCGAACACGGTGAATAAATCAAGGGACCCACCCATAGGTGAAAAAGATTAAATAATATTATCCCTATGCATCCTCCTCTCTCTCTCTCCTCCCTATCTCCATCGCCGCCTCCCCCTTCTTCTCTGCTTCGCCTGCCATGTGATCCACTATGCCGCCCAGGCACCCACCACTACATCACCTCATTGACGCCATTCTCAACGAAGGGGTGGCAGAAGTCCGTGTCAAGGGATAACCGTTGGAGTGCTGATTGAAGTTCGAACAACGGCCTTCCTAGCGGAATCAGATCGTCGCCGACCATGGTCGCCCATCGTAGTCATACCAAGGCCTTCATCCGACGACATTTAGAATTTAGAAAGGGAGACCTCCCCGTTGGCCTTCACCTCCTTGCCCACCGGTGCCCGCATCCCGCAATTTTCCGCCACCACTGCTGGGATGGGAGTCACCGCGGTGTTTCCCGTCGGCGCAATTGTTCCCGTGGATTCGTGCTAACAACACACTTGAGTACTTGACAATCTGCAGATTGCTGTTTTTTGTGCTTGCGTCATTCTCAAGACTGTGCTGCCAGTAGAGAGCTTTCTTTCTTACCTACATGGCTACATAAGTCAATAAATGCCAACTGGCTAAGCATAATACAGAAGGAAAATATATGGAGATATCCATATGCATCTATCTATTGCTTATCTGGCATGACGTATTGGTGCAGAAAGGACAACATAGTAACCAACCACTATGTGGTTTTCTTTTTTAGCATTGTCTGAATTTCCTCTGAAAACCTGAAAGGTCCTGATTGTCCATCTAATAACTCTCGTTTCCCTCTGAAATGATCACAGCAAGAATCAAATCAAGTATCCATTAAGCAGCAGAGGTGGCTGAAGGAAAACAAAAAAAAAATCTTCCACCTCAATCGGTCCACTACTTAACCAGAAATTCTAAAGTGTGAGAGTATACGAAATTATACTCTTTAATTTTCTTATGACCGAACTTTATATTTCATAACCTGTCCGTTTAATTTTTACTTAACCATACATTTAAATTCTGATGTCATTTGATTTCCTTGAACTGATACTATTAATTATCTTATTGAAGTTTGTTTATTTGATCATTATATTCTTTGTGGGTTCGTGAGCATGACAACTAGAATTCCCAAGAACCGGTCCATGCAGTTGAAGAACAACAGGACATGTGATCAGATTTGTGTATGTTCTTTAAAGATGAAAAGATATCTGAAGCATATCCTCGCGCCCGCCGCTCCTGCTGATTGCCTCCAATGCACGTTCGTGGTTTTGGGTGATTGCTTCATACAGACCTTGTTTGTGCGCTTTGGCCTTGCCGGCATTCTTGGCAGGTAACTCCAGAAATCATCTTCGATCCTTGAAGATTTTTCTCGGAAAAACCCGGTAGCTTGGCCCAGAAATTCTCCAAACGAAAGGTTTTTGCTCTTGGGGCTTCGCCTCGACAGGTCTGTAGGAGCGGGCAGTAATCCGAGAGCGAGGTCGAAAGGGCGTGAAGGAAGTGTTTGTCAAAGGTGATATCCCAGAAGGCGTTACAGAAAAATATGTCTAGATTGACGAGGGTTAAATTGTCTCTCTCATTGCTCCAAGTGAAACAACGATTTTGCAGCGCGATCTCTTTTAACTCGCAATCGTTGAGGGTTTTCTTGAAAACCCACATCTGCCTGAGGTTTAAATTATTGTTGTTTTTGTCGGAGGCTTTGTAGATGGCGTTGAAATCCGCAACAACTAGCCATCTCGTCCCTGCCATCGGGGTCAAGCTTTTTAGCTCTTGTAAGAAACTCTGTTTTGCGCTGCTTCTTGTTGGTCCGTAGATTGCAGTCAACAGGAAGGAGGTTTGACAAGCAATAATGGTTACCACCGTAGTCATTATGAAAGTGCATAGCATGGGAGGCGAGAGGTTGATGAAGTCATCATAATGGAGATTATATATATATTACGGCGGCGACGGCTTGCTTCCTGTGAAACGAACAGGGCCTACAAGGGTTCAACAGAAAATATATAGAGGACAACTGCAGAGCCAGCTGACAAAGCTTAAGAGTAGCCGAGGAGGACAACTACAGAGCCTCCGGCTTGTAGATTTCTTTCTCATCCACATTGGCAGTGAGGGCGCGCGTGGGTTGGCGGCGGATTAGAAAGGAGATTTCTTACGACACAAGTATACGTCTCTAATGGTCGTAAAAAAAGTATACATCTCCAATCAAGTACAAGCAGTGGCGGATCTAGAAGAATATATTAGGGGGTCTAATACACCAGACAGAGATTTAGCCCCCATTTACATTAACATTTGGCAAATAATTTTAATATGGGCTATATGGAGGCTCCTATTGCTGCTACGGGGTAGAGGGGGCTTGAGCCCCCTCCGGCCCCATGCTAGATTCGTCCCTGAGTACATGTGAACTTATAATTATATTTACACATCACATATGTATTTTTAGGACGGGGAGTAAAATGAATCGAAAACGATACAAATTAGTGCTAATACATAAGTGGGAAGCTGGGAGGAGCCAACTAGATCTGAGGTAAGATAAATTTTAATCTTTTGGCTCCTTTGATTATTATGTTCGTATAAAGACATTTTGTACACCATTTATTTAAAAATTTCGTAAGCAACTATATGTGTTGTGTGGTACTTCCCGTAAAAGATCTCTTAAGAATATCAGTACTCCCCCCGCAAAAAAAAGAAAAAGAAAAAGAAAATCAGTACTGATGAATCAAAAAGACAATTGCTCACTACTGATATCTTGAGTCCTGACATGGTACTTCACAAGATTCAGTTACTTTTTCACAATATGCCTTATTCGATCGGCGCATATAGGTATATGAATTTCTGCATTTCAAACAGGTCCTGTAACAGAGTCTACAATGTCACCATACATTAGCATTAGCATACTAATATCACCGTGACATTTCTTTCATCTTGGCCATCTGTTAGTAAATCAACGGCTATGAATTAGTGTTAGTTATAGGACTATTTAAATAATAGTCTTTTGATAAATTATAATTTAATTAATCTATGACGATTGATTTAGGAATGGGTGGCGTGGATGAAAGGAATGTCATGGTGACATTAGTATGCAATGTCAGAGGATATGAATCCGTCTACAATTACAGTGAGCAGTTCCAGACTTCCAGTAATATGCTAACTGAAAAATAGTTTCTATCTTGCAATCAACTATAAGCTGCCTTTTTAAGGGAGGACTTCCCTGTAAGCCAAACAAATACTATGAGCAGACTTCCAGTAACATTTTTTTGGACCTAAACAAATACTACGAAGTATTGCTGATTAAGTTATTCAACTATAAGCTGCTTCACCGTAGTCTTGACAAATGCCTTGCTTGGCGCCCTTAGTACTCAGCAATTCACTGTTTCATCTAGGACTTTGTTCACTTTCTTGCCAAAATAAACCTTACATCTATTGACAAAGCTAAAATTTGGTAATGCCGAAATTTTGAGATCAAAATGTGGAGGTGGTGTTTTGTTTCATACCTTCCTAGATATTGGTACAATTTTGCGAGAAGTCCCTAGAATTTTACCAATTTTATGGGTATTGCTAATATTTGGTAGAAACCAAATACATCTAAATTTTAAAAGTTTTATAAATAATATAATGGTTTAAAGTGATAACAATATGAACAAGCCCTTAAAACACAATAATAGGGCCACACAAGCTAAATAACAAACCAGCGCCCATATTGACCCCGGTTAACTGTATTTGAATCGGCCCATTAGCCACGCACTCTCAACGCAGACGCAAGACAGAGAGTGACCAAAACAACGGGAAATAGACCCAGTCTTTTCCAGGCCGATTTTTTATGCTGGCCCATTTACTCTAACCTGGATCCTGGCTCAGTATAGAACAACCTATGATTTCATAATGCGAGGTTTAAAGTGATAACAATCTGAACAAGCCCTTAAAAACACAAAAATAGGGCCACACAAGCTAAATAACAAACCGGCACCCATATTGCCCCTGCTTAACCGTATTTGAATCGGCCCATTAGGCACGCACTCTCAACGCAGACGCCAGACGAAGAGTGACCAAAACAACGGGAAATAGGCCCAGTCTTTTCCAGGCCGATTTTTTATGATGGCCCATTTACTCTATCCTGGATCCTGGCTCTGTATAGAACGACCTATGATTTCAAAATGCGAGGTTTAAAGTGATAACAATCTGAACAAGCCCTTAAAACACAATAATAGGGCCACA